>CM029379.1:26004878-26371967 GCA_017165825.1 Hepsetus odoe | reverse complement strand
TGGCGGCGTTAAGCGCATCTCTGGTCTGATCTATGAGGAGACTCGCGGAGTGCTGAAGGTCTTTCTGGAGAACGTGATCCGCGACGCCGTCACTTACACCGAGCACGCCAAGAGGAAGACCGTCACCGCCATGGATGTGGTTTATGCTCTGAAGCGTCAGGGACGCACTCTGTACGGATTCGGAGGTTAAACGCTCGACTCGAACAACGCTGAACCCAACGGCTCTTTTAAGAGCCACCCACATTTAATCAGAAGAGCGAGTTTTTCTGTCCATTCATATCCTTCTGGCTTCAGTCCGTTTCTTATTAACTTGTACTGAAAATTACCACAAATTACTTCTGAGGGTTTGTTTGAGATCTGGTAGAACTCTGAAGCAATCAGTTCATTCGTCACTCAGTGAAAATAAAAACGCTTCTATGATCATTCCATGATGAGTGTGGATGGCCCCCCGCATAAATGTTAATTAAAAGTAAATGTTGTTCTAATTGTCCCGCTGATTAAGGAGTCACTACGTTTCTGTGCATCTGTTAACTCTAACATGAAGTGAAAAGGTGAAGAAGAAAGTTATACACATTATTACTGGTCACACAACACTAGTAGTCTCATCAGACCTACTGAGCAGAGACAGTTTCAACTGCACTTCATAAAGTGTACTGTGAGGTTGATTTTTAATCCAGCACCACACAGCTAAAAAGACTGATTCACTCAACACATGGCTAAACTCAACAGCTGATAGTAAAATGATAAGATCGGCGACACCAAGCTCATGAAGTTCAAATATGCTACATAAGTTAGTTTACAGCAGGATCCCAGGGTCTAGTTGCAGTAAGTAATAAGAATTGACATTCTCTGATGTGCTTGGATAAAATCTGGTAACAAGGAACTTCCTCTTTTTGATGAATAGCAAATGCTGAAGCCTTTCTACGAAATATTTTAAAATTGGAGGAAGAACAAACAGATTCTTGGTCAGCTGTCAGGCCTATGATTAAGTTTGAAGGCTTAACTCTTGGATAAGGAAGAATAACAAGACTTTAAAGTAATGCCTTTTGCTTATTTGCAAGCAAACTGATAAGCCTTGTGTCTGAAGTTAAATTTCTCAAATTAAATGGAAATAATGGGGTAGTGGTGGACTAGTGGTTATGGCGTTGGTCACATGATCAGAGGATTGTCTGTCGACAATGGAAGTGGATTGGTAGAACCTACGCTTTTGCTTATTTTCTTGAAGTAAGTATGGTAATGATGGAAAATGATGGGAGCAAAGATAAGTATCACTACATACATTAAATGAGGGAGTGAATAAATGAACATTACATATTCAATAACATTTTATAATTCATGTTCTTGTAACAAAAATTGTCCCTGTGTCCCTTCTTTTTTCGAAACACAGGACTTTTTAATTAAAACATTTTAGTTTTTACCACAATCAAACCATTTGCTCTTCCTGAACTGGTAGTTTTAGGGATTGCTTTAGGTGAAGGTGCACCTACTCACACCCCCACCATTGTCTTAAAAAGACGATGATAGTGGATGTCAACCGATAAATAACTTCCATTGTCAAACATGTTGATCTTTCCCAAATTTTCAGTTTCATGTTTTGACCACACGAAGTCACCCAAGCTCCATCAAAGAATAAATTAAAATAAAAACAGTCTAGAGATCATTAATCTGTTTGCGCAACTTAATTTGCTGTTAATTTTACATTTATATTTGAAATGTCATTTCATTTCGTTATCATTTAGTCTTACTAGTACCAAGGTCAATATTGCGTTGATTCTATTTTAATGGCTTGATCATTTCCGTTTTTTCTTTTTTTTCTTTTTTTTTTTTTTTTTGCTATTTATTTTTGATCAAATATTACTTTAAAGTTAACTTGATTTTTATCACAACTGGACTAAATAATTTCATTTACATAGTTTAGACTGGTGGACATCAATACAAACACCGCCCGCCAGTTGCTATGGCAGTACAAGGACAGAGACTGTCGTGGAAAATTGAAGTGTGAGCCTAAGTCTGAAACATTTTCCAAGTCAGAAATCAAACAAAGTCAAAAATCAAGCGAAGTAAGAGAGATACGGCACAACCAATTTACTGAAGAGTTTCAGCAGGCGTGGTCCAGTGGGAGCAACTCAAAATGCTCATCCCAACTTCGCACTTTAAATACATTTCAATCCCCTTTATATTCACATAAATCCATTCCATTAATATTTTTCCACCAATAATATTCAATGCTGTCATGATTAAAACCTCAGTTCCCCCCACCTTTGCCACTTTAGAAACAATAGACAAAGGTCTTTTCACTGATGACTACCTGTCTTATCCACCACCAACATTTCAAGGTTTCTTCTTATTCAGTTTCTCAATTGTGAGTGCAGCTGCTTGATTAGAAATGTAACTGTTCGCTGCCAGCCGTCTATGAGCACTATTGTTCAGTTTAGGAATGTATCTGTTTGCTGCTGGATGTTTTCTGGGAACTCATAAGACAATGTAAGATACCGGACAACATGTAACCTTTTGCAGGTGCCACTATTGTTCAATTATAAATGAAGCCCTTTTACTGCTTGCTATATTACTGGAACTCGATGGTGTGGGACACTGCAAGACAGGGGCGAAAGTAAAGGGACAAAAGTAAAGGGGATTTTTACTATTCGAGTACATCACACAGTAGAACAGTAGAATTCGGACACCTGCTCGTTTTCACTCGGGCAGCTGAAAGTGAAAGTGACTATTCTTGTCATTGTGAAACACAGCACAACACACAGTGAACCACAACGATATTACACCTCTGCATTTAGTCCAAACACACACACAAGTGCAGCAGGGAGCGGCTTATTAAAGTGCCCTGGGAGCAATGATGGGGACGGTACCTTTCTCAAGAGCACCTCAGGGCAATTTACATACAGGGGAACCCATGATCTTCCGATTCGGGGACCGGCTCCCTAACCACTAGGCCACTGCTGCCCCTGTTACAGCTCTTAAAATAGATTTTAAGTGTCCTGAGGCTTTGATTGTGTTTTAACAGATCCACACTCACTAGTGCACATACTAATTCTACTTTTATATTTTTTGTTCATCAAACCGAATAAGTGCTTTAATCTTAAACTGCATTTCCATTTATTTTATGTAATGTAACAGCACTTCTTAAGCATGAGATCTAGACCTTGGATGACAGCCAAGTTTTCTGATTAAAATCTCATCAACAGCAGATAAAACCAAAAAAAATCAGTGTTGAGCTGACTTTAGTGGTCCTGGAGAATTAGGAGGACAATACATATGTCACTGTTGAAGACAAAAAGGTTTCGTTCAAATAAAATCCAGCCCAGTGGTGGGAAATGAGAATGATTTTGGAATACAAATTGCTTACTTTTTTCCTTTCAAAATGGTACCTTTTTTCAGTTCAAGATCATTTGCAAGATAACTGGACTGATCTGATCTTAATGCTTCACAACAACAAAAATAACACTGGGAAATACTTGGACACCTGCTAGTTTTTCACCCGAACAGTTAAATTCATCTTAAAAGAGCATTTAGGCCACGTTTAACATGTCCTTTTTTGTTTCTACTAATAACCATGCAGCCTGCTGCTTGATTATAATTTAATATTTAAAACTGAACATCTTATCAAACATATAATCTTAATTACAAATTCTGTAATCAAATCCAAAAAATAAACATAATGTATATATTTATTTCTTTACTATAACTAAACTGTAAGCAAAAGACCCATGCTTACACTACCATTTGAAAGTAAAAGTGGCATTTACATTTACAGCATTTAGCAGATCCAGAGCAACTTCCACATCCTAATTACAGTCCCCCTAGAGCAACTCAGGGTTAAGGGTCTTGCTCAGGGACCCAGAGGTGGGATTTAAACCTGGGACCTCTTGGACAAGTACAACATTAGACAAGTACCCTACCACTAGACCACCACCACCCCCCAACCCTTGTCATTGCAAGGTCACAGAACAGCAAAGCACAACGAAAATTAACCCATGTTAAACACTGCAGTGGGCAGCTATTGAAAGCACCCAGGGAGCAGTGACAGCGATGGTACCTTGCTCAAGAGTACCTACTGGTGAGAGAATCGAACCCACTAATGCAGGGGCAACTCCCTAACCACTAGGCCACTGCTGCCCCAGTGTTCTGCTAACTTAATATTCAATTCAATTCAATTTATTCTTGTATAGCGCCTTTTACAACAAAGTTGCCCCAAGGCACTTTACATTGATAACAGGTTACAGTAATAGATGTTTAAGATGTTTAAGCCAGACGACTACGGAGGAGAGGAACCAAAAACTCCACTATGTGGAGAAAAAAAAAACCTCTGAGGGTCCAAGGTCAACCGGCTACCCAACCCCCTTGGGTATACTAACAGTACAGAGTTAGTTTGGTTTTAAACTCCAGGATCAGTGAGGAGTCCCAAGTTGCTTCCAGGTACCAATGAGCCGCCAGGGTCCCTTGGCGCATCAGATGCATCACACAGACCAGATGGTAGCTCGGCATTGGACTCAGGTGATGACCACAACGGGCCCCCCCGGACATGTGGGGAGAGAAATGGAATGAGGGGGTCAGTAATGAATGAGGGGGTCAGTAATGACAGACACAGAAATGAAACAGTGCGATGGCATGTACAGCAGCACCAGCGACATTACTAGTGGTGCACTATGGTGATTGGTGCGGGTAAGCTAAACTAAAGAAGTAAGTCTTCAGCCGTGATTTAAAGACCGAGACTGAATCGGCATCCCGTACAGAAGCAGGCAAGCTGTTCCACAATCTAGGGGCCCTGTAACTGAAGGCTCGTGCTCCTATACATTTATTTATGCGAGGGACAATTAGGAGATCTTTATTCTGGGATCTAAGTGGGCGGTTAGGTGTATAGGTATTAAGCAGTTCGGTTAGGTATATTGGGGCAAGACCTTTAAGTGCCTTGTAGGTTAAGAGGAGGACCTTGAAGTCAGCCCTGTACCTAACAGGAAGCCAGTGAAGCGAGGAGAGTATGGGAGTTATATGGTCATACTTCCTGCTCCTGCTAACAATCCTAGCGGTTGTGTTCTGAATGCGCTGTAGGGTGCTTAATGTGCCCTGAGGGCTTCCAGAAAGTAGGGCATTACAGTAATCTAATCTACTGTATACAAATGCATGTACTACTTTCGCCGTGTCTTCCATTGACAGAAAGCGCCGTAGTTTGTAATGTTCCGAAGGTGCAGGAAGCATGTCTTCGCAGCTGCATTAACATGGGGATTAAATGAAAGATTTGAATCGAAAATAACACCAAGATTACGTGCCAGAGTACTAACTGAAAACTTCAACCCTGCATCCCGGATATGCGAAATGAAGTTGGCCCTGTCTACATCACTACTACAAAACAAGAGCAGCTCAGTTTTTTCGGGGTTTAGTGAGAGGAAGTTGTTATTCATCCAATCCCTAATATCACTGAGGCAGCTAATTAAAGTGCCGGTTGATGCTTTATCACATGATTTAAAAGATAAGTATAGCTGAGTGTCATCAGCGTAAGAGTGGTAACTAACATTATGCTTCCATATAATAGTGCTTAGTGGGAGCATGTAGAGGGAGAAGAGCACTGGGCCCAACACCAACCCTTGTGGGACTCCATAGTTAACTAGTGACATAGGTGAGGGGGTGCCATAATCATCCATTTGGATGAAGTAGTAACGGTTTGTGAGATAGGAGTTGAACCATTTAAGGGCTGTTCCGGTAATGCCGACAGTGGAGTGAAGCCTATTTACTAAAATGGAGTGATCTACCGTGTCGAACGCAGCACTAAGATCTAACAGAACAAGAACAGTAATGTTTCCTGCATCACTCGAGACCATTATATCATTCACCACTCTAGTTAGAGCAGTTTCTGTGCTATGGCCAAGCCGGAAACCTGATTGGAATTTATCTAAGAGATTATGCGTGTCTAGATATGACTGCAGTTGTCTCGCAACTAGTTTTTCTAGAATCTTAGAGAGAAACTGGACATTAGAGATAGGTCTATAATTACTTGGTGAGTGAGGGTCCAAGTTAGGTTTTTTAAGCTGTGGTCTAACCACTGCTGTTTTAAACTGATTGGGGACTACACCTGAGGTCAAGGATGCATTCATGATATCAAGTATAGGTGTTGATAGTATTCCTAAGGATTCCTTCAGGAGCTTGGTTGGAATGGGATCTAACCGACAGGTCGTGGAGTTTGCTTTGGCTATAACAGAAATTAGCTCAGAGTTATCGATGAGATTAAAATCACTAAAATATTGTGAGCACTGTTCAGCTAATGGATTAATTTGAGGGCTAATAGGCCACATTTGGAGCCTAATGTTGTTAATTTTATCATTAAAAAACTTAAGAACCCTCTCGTTAGTAATACTACACGCTGGCCTTTTATCAGTTTTGTCTGTTAGCTGAGCGAGTGTCTGAAATAAATAGCGGGGGTTCTGCTTGTTGTTTTCAATAAGCTTTGAATAGTACTCAGTGCGAGCACTATATAGAGCTTTCTTATATTGTTTTAGCTTAGCAGACCATAGAGCCTGAGAGGCTTGGAGACCTGTTGTCTTCCATCTGCGTTCTAGCTTACGGCACTCCCGCTTAGCAGCCCGTGTGTGATCATTGAACCAGGGAGAGTGCCTGATAGTTCTAACCTTCTTTGTCTTAATTGGGGCGACCTGATCAAGGATCTGCCCAACTACTGTATTGTACATGTCGGTGATGTCATTAACAGTTTTGTTACAGGTGAAATCTATCTCTGTTACGGCCTCCATAAACTGAACACATTTAGCCCTGTTTAGGTGTCGTGTTGTACTAGTCCGTTCACTGAGGTACGGTGGAGACATATTAATCTCAAACGTGATTAAAGAATGGTCGGAAAAAAGTTTATTTAAGGAGTGGACCAGTACAGTATCAATGTCAAGTCCATACGAGATAATTAGATCTAGCGTGTGTCCTTGTACATGGGTAGGTCTTGATATATGCTGGGTGCAACCGACAGAATCGAGGAGCGTTAAGAAGCTTTTGGCACCTGCATCCGTCTCTGTATCAACATGTATGTTAAAGTCACCTAACATCACGAATCTAGTAAACCTAACAACCAAGTCAGAGAGCAGATTGCCAAATTCATTGATAAAGGCAGCATATGGTCCTGGAGGTCTATAAACTAATAGGATATGGAGCGCTAAATCAGACCTAATGCTTAGCAGCATCACTTCGAATGTGTGGAAGCTCTCAGTAGTTTTTGAATCAACCTTAAATGATTCATCAAAAATTGCAGCCAGGCCTCCACCACGTCCTACTGAGCGTGATTTATGCAGGTATGAGAACCCATCCGGGGAGGCTTCCACTAAGGGGATGGTGTCAGTGGGTCTAAGCCAAGTTTCAGTCAGTAGACAGATATCTGACTTTGTGTCGAGTACCATCTCATTAATAAGCACTGCCTTGTTTCCTAAGGAGCGAACATTCAGCAGTGAACATTTGATTTTAGTCGGACGCTGTGTTTTATTTGTTTTTATGATGGGTACTGGGAGCAGGTTACCAGCGCAGGAGCCCCTAGATTGGCATCTATGCTGCTTCCTTATCGTACTAAGAATAGATATTCTCTGGTAATGATGAGAGGAGCCTGGTTCTAAGCTAATGTGTGACATAGGGGATGCCGTGTTATAAGGAACCTGGGTTTCTGCCAGGAGTGTACTGGTAGTGGGATAATAGCCAGCGTGTGATTTAAGATCACAGGACTGCGACCTGGGTGGTGCTCTAAAGAGTCACTGTGGCAATTTTGCTGCCATATTTTGGGAAAGCATATATGATCCTCTCCAGTTAGGATGAAGACCGTCCCTTTTATAAAGGCCAGGCCGTTCCCAAAAGAGGTCCCAATTATTTATGAAGGCTATGCTTTTAGATGCACACCAAGTCTCTAGCCAGCGGTTGAAAGAGAGCAGCCTACTGTAGGTTACATCTCCTCTAAAGAGAATTGGCAAGGGACCAGACACAATTAAGTTCTGACATTTAGTTTCAGGGGGCAGTGGTGGCCTAGTGGTTAGGGTGTCGGCCACGTGCTCGGAGGATCGGGGGTTCGAACCCCTTCCCAATAGGTTGCCCTGAGGTGCCCTTGAGCAAGGTGCCGTCCCCGTCCCGCTCCTCCCTGCGATAGGCTGGCGACCTGTCCAGGGTGCGTCCCCCGTCCTCGCCCTGTGTGCGCTGGATTGGACACCAGCACTCCCCCGCGACCCCGTTTGGGACAAGCGGCAGATAATGGATGGATGGATGGATTTAGTTTCAGCTTTTGAACACATAGAGATGAAGTTCCTCTTTAATACCTCGGATTGTTGGGACTTTATATCGTTAGTTCCAGCGTGAACAACCAAGGTCGGAACTTCATTGCTGGAATAAGAGTCCAAACGTGCCTCGATGTCAGAGACTCTGGCCCCGGGGAGGCATTTCACCGAAACCGCTGGTTTAGGACGGCTAGGAACGCTAACATTCCTAACGATCGATTCGCCAATTATGAGCACCTTCTCCACTTCAGCAGGCGCGCTGCCGAGAGCAGAGTACCTGTTCGTCAGCCGAATTGATGACTGGTGTGCAGGAGGTCCATTCTTTGAGCTCCTGGACCCCCGTTTGGCGGTCACCCAGCGTTCCCTTGAACATGCCGCTGGTGCTGGCTCCGAACCGGCTACGGCTGGGCCCGGAGGGTCTACAGCCGAGTCTAACTCGGCCAGCGGCTCCGACTGAGCCTGAACTACGCGTCCCTCGGTCTGACTACACTGAGATAAAGTGCTAATGTGCCCCTCCAGAACACGAATCCTGTCCTCCAACTGCGTTACAGTTACACATTTCCTACAGGTATAAGAGTCTACATAGTTGGACGGACAGTCTACGCTGTACATGCCGCACGACAAACACAGCACAAAAGAGGACGTCATGGTAACACTTACGTTAAATGTGGAAGTTTTTTTATCAAGAAAGCGTTGTGTCCGAGACCGCGAAGTTTGCTGCTTGTTCAGTCCGGGTCTCTTTCCCACAATGCACCGCTCCCAACTACTTAATACACAATACATAATACACAATACTGCTAAAACATAAGTCAAATATATATCTGTATTTACATTTTCTTTGTTTATAACTGAACAATGAGGATGGCAAAGAATTGTTTGCTCATTTTATTCCAGAAAATTATATTATCAGAACTTTTCTCCCCTTTTAATCAGATTTATTTAATTATATTAAGTTTCTGGCACACACATATTTTTATATATATTTTATATATATTTGATTCTGCAGTGTTGAAACAGCTCAATACCACAAACCATTTGCACTATGCATACTGTATATATAACATACATATAATACATAACATACATAAAAAAAAGGCACTGTAAATAACTTTTGAAAAAAAGTTTAAATATATATAGGGACTAAGCCATATCATGGTAGACTGCCCTCTGCTGTGATTGAGCGCACCTGGGCTCATCAGGGCACAGGTGTGCTTCATTGGGGGCTGGCTTTATAATGCCCAGTGAGTCAGAGTAGAGCATCAATCATTCTTGTTGGTTATCACATGTACTGGTGAGTTTGATATGCTCAATAGATTTAAGTCACAGATCCCTGGCTGCGCATATACATCCAGACAACACCATCACCCAAGCATGACCAGCTAGGGCAGCGGTGGCCTAGTGGTTAGGGCGTTAGCCACATGATTGGAGGATTGGGGGTTTGAACCCCTTCCCAGTAGGTTGCCTTGAGGTACCCCTGAGCAAGGTGCCGTCCCCATCACTGCTCCCTGGGTGCTTTCAATAGCAGCCCACTGCTGCACAGGTGTGTATGGGTGAAATGCAGAGAACAAATTTCCCAATCATGGGATTATAAATAAAGGATTATTATTATTAGGTATAAGCGTGTTCTGTAAGAAGGCACACAATAGATTGTTTGTGATCACAGTGCAGAAAACAGTGAGCTTTGTGGTAAACTGTGGTAAGAATTGCAATTACCATTAAGCATCACATATGCTTAAAGATGAAATTGGAGAAAATTAAAGAAAGATCATAGATAAGCCTTTTTGACAAATAAAATATTTTGTTGAAGGACATTGCTCATGAGGAAGGTCAAAAGGATTCAAAGTGAAACCCAGCAAAGTTCTAAACCTGAAGATCATTATTAAAAATAATGAGAATTGTATAGGAGATATACAGTACATAAGTGGATGTCACTCAATTTTCTTATGTTAAATTCTGAAAAGACAAAAGTTTGTTTGCTAGGTCACAAAATTGCTAGAGACAAACTGTTAGATTTAAAGCTAGATTTTCCTAATATATAAGTGACAACCCTTGTCATTGCAAGGTCAAAGCACAGCAGACAATGAACCACAACGAAATTGGACCTCTGCATTTAACCCATGCATACTCAAACACCATGCAGCTATTGAAATTACCCAGGGAGCAGTGACAAGGAAAGCACCTTGCTCAAGGGTACCTAAGGGCAACCTATCGGGAAGGGGTTCAAACCCCCAATCCTCCAACCATTCGGCTAACGCCCTAACCACTAGGCCACCGCTGCCCAATTTAATTTTACGGTTAATCTTAAACACACTGTCAAAAGCCTGGGCGTCACAGTTGACTCGGATCTGTTTCTAGATGCACACATTGGAAATATCACTAAAATAGTTTTCATTCACCTTAGAAACATTGCTAAACTTAGAAGTGCACTCACACTACATGATGCAGAAATACTGATACATGCATTTTTCACCTCAAGACTAGATTATTGTAATGCCCTGCAATCAGGATGTTCCAGTAAACGCCTTCATAAACTCCAGTTAGTCCAGAAGGCAGCAGCTAGAGCCCTCACTTGATTCAGAAAATTGTATCATATTAGCCAAATATTATCTAGACTTCACTGGCTTCCTGTGAAATTCCGCATCGACTATAAAATTTTACTGCTAACCTATAAAGCCCTATGTAATATTCTGGGAGGAAGCAGATTGTGGAGGCAGAGGAATGTACTTCAAGTTCCTTTATTGTACAGGGGTCTTCTTAACACACACACAAGCTGGGCCCGACCAGGTAACAACAACAACCTGTTTCTCCGCACCTGAGTAACTCACCCTATTGCCTTAGAACGCCCTCCAGTGGTCACACTATAATACATCACACTTAATACTTTACTACATCCCCTTCCCCCTGTTAACACTACTTTATAACACGTCTTCAAATATGTCAACAGTATATGCCAAACCCTAACAATACTTTTTTTTTTTTTTTTTTGTTACCACAAAAAAAACTTTATCACCTCACCTAAGCTAGGGATTTCGGGTAGACTGCCTCCATCCCAGTAAGTTCCAGGATGCATTCTTGCCCTGTGGCTGGGGAACTCACCACTAATCTAAGCAAAATCTTTCAAGTAACTGGGCAACTTCCTTGTCCTCGTAGATCTCCTGAGTTCAGGCTGCTCCTCTGCCCTAAAAGTCTCTGACCCCGTGACCTCTGTTATGGTTCCACTTGTTGGTTGTCCCACACTGTCTCCTGACGGAACAGGACTAACGGATTTAGCCAATGGCCACTCCGTCACATCTTGCAAGGAAGACTCCAACCTTTCAGTTGTTCCTGCCGGAGATACCACCTGACTGCTTCTCACCTGATCAATGTGTCGGCGCACTACCTGGCCACTACCCAGTGCGATGGTATATGACAGAGGCCCCGTCCTTTTCTGTACTGTCCCTGAAATCCAGGTAGGTCCTGAACTGAAGTTCTTGGTATACACCTTTTCACCAACACCCAAATGTCTCTCTTTAGCATGCTGGTGATGATACCACTTTTGCTTCAATTGCTTGTCTTGCACTTGACTCTTGAAGTCAGGGTGAATGAGATCCAGAGTAGACCTCAGTTTGCGACCACACAACAACTCTGCCGGTGATTTACCAGTAGTGGACTGCGGTGTAATTCGATAACTGAACAATGCTCTTGCTATCCTGACCTCAATGGAATCTCCTGTGGTCTTTTTCATCAGGCTTTTGAATGTTTGCACCGCCCTTTCAGCCAGTCCATTCGAAGCGGCATGGTATGGTGCCGTGGTGATGTGCTTGATGCCATTTCGGTTCATGAACTCCTGAAACTCCTTACTGGTGAAACAACTGCCGTTGTCTGACACGACTATCTCTGGTAAACCATGCTGACTGAAACTTTGTCTCAGACACTGGATGGTAACAGCAGATGTAGCACTATTCAACGGAAATGCCTCTATCCATTTAGAGTATGCATCCACCAGGATCAAGAACATTTTTCCTTGCCAGGGCCCTGCATAATCAATATGGATCCTTCTCCATGGCAGCTTTGGAATCTCCCAAGGGTGTAAGGGTGCATAAGGAGGGTTATTTCTGCTCTCCTGACATCTGGCACACGCTTTTACCACTCCTTCCACAGCAACATCCATTTGGGGCCACCACACATAGCTCCGTGCCAACCCCTTCATTCTGGTTATGCCTGGATGTCCGCTGTGTAACTGTCTGAGTATGGCTGCCCACCCTTGAGGGGGAATCACCACGCGTGCACCCCACAATACACAGCCTCCCTGGACACTGAGTTCATCCTGTTTTTTTAAATATACCCCAAAAGCTGGATCTTCCAATCTCTTAGGCCATCCTCTAAGCACATACTCTTTTACTCGTGCCAACACAGGATCTTTAACCGTCCATTTTTCCACTTGTTCTGCTTTGATCAGTGACACATCATTCTCGTCCAACAGTAACACTCTCTCCTCCTCCGCTGGTGTCTCCACTCCTTTTTCTAACAGCGGCAGTCGGCTCAGTCCATCCGCATTTTGATGTTCACCGCCTGCTCGATACACAATAGTGTACTCATACCCCCCCAAGGTCACTGCCCATCTTTGAATATGTGGAGAAGCCATCTGTGGTACCTCTCTGAACTCATTGAACAGTGCAATAAGAGGCTTGTGATCAGTCACAATGGTAAATGATCTGCCAAACACATACGTATGGAATTTCTTCACCACGAAAGAAATCCTTATCCAGTTGAGAATAATTCTTCTCTGCTGCATTTAATGTTCGTGATACAAATCCTATCGGTCTGTCTGTCCCATCTTCCATCCTGTGTGACAGCACAGCACCTACCCCGTATGGGGAAGCATCACAAGCCAAAATAAGGGGTTTGGTAGGATCGTAGTGCACTAATAAAGCAGATGACTGAAGAAGGTCTTTTGACTTCCTAAAAGCTTCTTCCTGCTCTCGGCCCCACATCCACTTTGTTTCCTTCCTCAACAACCTGTGCAATGGGGCCAGTACGGTGGACAGACCAGGCAGAAACTTGTGGTAATAATTCAGTAAGCCCAAATAAGCCTTAAGTTCGTTCACTGTCTGTGGAGTGGGGGCTTCTTGAATCGCTTTCACTTTATCCGCCACCGGCTGCACTCCTGTAGCACTGATTCTGTGTCCTAGAAATCTCACTTCCTCTCCCAGGAATTCACATTGGCTCCTTTTTAGTCTTAATCCACTTGTTTTTAGTCTCCTCAGAACCTCCTCCAGATTCTTCAAGTGCTCCTCATCATTTGCTCCGGTGACTAATATGTCATCCAGGTACACTGTGACATGCCTCATGTTTTGGAGAATTCCCTCCATGGTGCGTTGGAAAATGGCTGGACTTGATGACACTCCAAAAGGCAGTCTACTGTACGTGAACAACCCCTTGTGTGTGTTAACAGTGACATATTTCTTGGCACTCTCATCCAGCATAATTTGCTGATAAGCATGGCTCATGTCCAGTTTGGAAAACTTCTGGCCTCCAGCTAACTGAGCGAACAAATCTTCCACTTTTGGTATAGGATATTGTTCCACGCTGGATGCTCTATTCACTGTGAGTTTGTAATCTCCACAAATCCGAATGGAGCCATCTGGTTTTCTAACAGGCACTATGGGGGCTGCCCACTCTGCAAACTGTACTGGTTCAATGATTTTCTCCTCAACCAGTCTCTGGAGCTCAGCCTCCTCCAAGGGCTTGACGGCAAACGGCATTCGTCTGGGCTTATAGAATCGTGGTTGGGCCTCGGGGTTGACATGAATTTTAGCTGTGGTGCCTTTAAGCGGTCCCAGCTCTTCTTTAAACACCTCTGCATGTCTGTCCAGCACCTCTACCAACTTCCCTGTGGTCACTTCAGCTACATGGTTCACCAGCTGTGGTAACTGCCCGAATTCTTTTAGCCAGCTTCGCCCCAACAAGTTAGGCCCCCCTCCATCTACCACAACGATTGTCATCTGCCTTTTTACATTCTGAATATCCACTGTTACTGTGGCTTGACCCAGCACCTCCATCTTTTCTCCAGTATAAGTCTTTAGTTTCAACGTGCAAGGTGTCCACTCCGGCATGTCTGTTTTCTTCCACAGCTTTGAATATTGTTCTCTGCAGATAATTGTCACTCCACAGCCTGTGTCGACTTCAAAATCTACTTCCATGCCATTTACCTTCACCTTCTGCATAATAGGAGCCACTTTTGGTTGGACTTGTGACACACTGTATATTGTGTTAATATCCCCGGTGTCCTCACCCTCGTTACTTTCCTCCTCTCTAACGAGATAAGTCCTCCTACCTTTCTCTTTCTTTTCTCCTTTTTGTCCTTTGAATGGGGTCTTTTGTCCCCCCCCAGCAGCTTGTTTTGTCCTGCATGCTCGTTTTATGTGTCCCCGCTTTCCACATTTATGGCAAAGCTCATTCAGAAACTTACATTCCTCCGCTGCATGTTGTCCTTTACATCTGAAACACCCTGTGTCTCTTTGGCGTCTCTTTTTGTCAGCTGAATACACTCCATGCACTGCTGTTGATCCTTTAAATGACTTCATGGTTTGCCCTGACTCCTCCATTAACAATCCTTGCAAATCTCTCACATTTTTATTTGCGGATTCCATTACTTGGCAGATTGTAAGTGCTCTCTCAAATGTTAATTCTACTTCCGACAGCAGTCGTCTCTGCATTCGGTCGTCATTAACTCCACAGACGAGTCTGTCCCGCAGCATTTGTGGAAGTGTAGCCCCGTACTCGCAGTGCTGCGCTAACTTTTTCAATTCTGCCACGTAATCAGCAACCGTTTCACCATCTTTCCGTGTGCGTGAATTAAATTTAAATCTTTGCACGATTTCACTTGGTTTAGGATTGTAATGCGTCTTTAGAACAGTCACCAGTTCATCATAGGATTTGTCACCTGGCTTTGCAGGGCAGAGCAAACTTCTTAACAGACTATATGTGCATGCTTCAACTCCACTTAACAGCACCGCATTCTTTTTATCAGCTTCCTCAATTCCATTTGCCTGGAAAAAATATTCGAGCATTTCGATATATTCATCCCATAACTGTGAAGCACTATCAAAAGGACTCACCGTCCCTACCAGCGTGGACATTTTTCTTAATAATGTCAGATTTAGTCTTCACGAGCGGTCTGCTTGCACTTCCACAACAGCCTTCATCCAGCGCTCCTTTACTTATTTCCTCCAACTCACGACTCCTTAATTCCTCGTCGCCACTTATGTAATATTCTGGGAGGAAGCAGATTGTGGAGGCAGAGGAATGTACTTCAAGTTCCTTTATTGTACAGGGGTCTTCTTAACACACACACAAGCTGGGCCCAACCAGGTAACAACAACAACCTGTTTCTCCGCACCTGAGTAACTCACCCTATTGCCTTAGAACGCCCTCCAGTGGTCACACTATAATACATCACACTTAATACTTTACTACACCCTAAATGGTCTCGTGCCTGAGTATATCTCCAAGCTTATCTCTAGTTCTGAACCTTCATGCTAACTTAGATCACAAGGTGCTGGTTTTCTATCAGTTCCCATAATTTTGAAAACAACAGGATGAAGAGCTTTTTCATTCAAAGCCCCCCATCTTTGGAACAGTCTTCCAGCTGCTATCCAGGACTCAGACACACTCTGAGTATTTACTGAATATTTCATATTTATTATCCATTGCCTGGAGATCCAAAACAAATATCAAAACTAAAACTCAGGGACAAACCTGACACAGACTGATTAGTAAATTCAGGTTTGTTGAGGGTGGTGTGAGGGGACGTCAGCGCCACAGGGTGCTCTTGTGTTTGTAAAACCCCTGGATCTGTCCCTTTTAGTCAGATCTATGCATTTAAGTCAGGATCAGTCCTTTTTAGTCAGGTTATAAAAGTTATAAGAGTCACATTACTGTACTCTTTAACTTACGGTCTGTACAATGAGTTCAAAACAGATCTAATTAATTTGTCTTTGCCTGATATGGGCAGCTGTCCACCACCTGTGTGGTGGATGGTTTGGGTGTTTGCTGACAGAAAATCCATCGATCTCCTTGAGGGTCTCCTGAGTCCCATGCCAGCTGCTACACCGAGTCAGCAAAGTTACTATCATCTTATTTTTCTCTTGACCTGAACTTCAGATCAGCTACATAAGACTGGCTCTTCTGTAGGAGCTGCTGCCACGAAGATTAAAGCTTCCCCCACTCAAACAGAGCTTCTACCATTAGATCATGAACCTCCATTTACAGTCACCAATGGACTCTTTTACTGCAACTCATATTTACTGGAAATCATCACTATACAGGATTATTCTCTCTCTTTCTTTCCTTTTATTTCTGGAGTCAACCAAGGGATGGGTTCCCTTTTTGGGTCTTGGTTAATACCAAGGTATCTTCCTTGATGCTGTTTAAACAATTTATTTTTTAATCAGCTAAGAAAAAAAATGCAGTCACTTCATGTGGAGAAAAGTTACTGAATAGCTAAAAATCATTATTATTTTTTATATTTTTATATTCTTAATTAGTAATTATTGACTAGCTAAAATTTAGTACATTGTTGGAGGATAGGATAGGAGGATTGGAGATGCTAAATTGCCAATAGGTGTGAGCGTGTGTGAATGTGTTTATCTGTAACATGTGGACAATGTGTTTGACAGTTTCAATATATGGAAATATGTCCTCCCATATGGAGAAACTAGTTGCATGCATTCCTCAGACTTTTACTCATTCTTCCACACAAATGTCTTCAGATTTTGACGGGGCCTCTTCTTTGAACACTGATCTTTGGTTCTTTCCAAAGTTTTTCAAGTGTGGTGATTGACTGAGCCATTCTAGAAGCTTAATTTTCTTTCTCTGAAAACAACTGAGAGTTTTCTTTGGCTGTGTGTTTGATATCATTGATTTGCTGTCATTACAGCTTCAAAGTCCAGGTAGATGGCTGCAAGTACCACATGAAAAACATGCCTACCACCATGATTTTTCACCTGCAAAGTTCACTCTTGGTGTTTTTGGGTGATTTGCAGTCCCATTTCTCCTCCAAACATGATGTATGCAATGACATCCAAAGAGTTCAACTTTATTCTCATCTGACCTTTATTATAGTCTCCCAGTATTTTCTTTGGTTTGTCCAAATCTTGTTCAGCAAACTTTAACCAAGATTCAACGTGCTCTTTCTTCAGCTGTGAAGTCTTTTGCTGTAAACATGCATAGAGGCCATGTCAGTTAAATGCATTACTTATTGTTTTCTTTGAAACAACTGTACCTGCTAATTGCAGGTTTTTCTGTTGCTCTTTGCAAGTGGTCATTGTCTCTTGGACAGCTATTCTGATGATATTTTTGATTCCTCTGTCAGAAACCTTGTAAAACCTGGTTGTGGCCAGTTTATGGTGAAATGATATTCTTTCCACTTCAAGATTTTGGCCCCAAAGGTGCTCACTGAAACATTAAAAAGCTTAGAAATATGCCTATAATAAATGCCATCAGTATGTTTTGCAACAGTAAGGTTGCAAAAGGTCTTGAGATAGCCCTTAGGTTTTACCCATCATGAGATGCTTCTTGTGTGATAAATTAGTAATGAGAAACTTTTTTATAAGCCATCAGACCAGACTAAACCAACTTATATTAATTTGCAATGACAGGAGTCAGGATTGCTTTCTAAATACCGACAGATTTCAGCTGGTATCCTGTATGCCTTTCAGTATTGTAGCTGAAAGTGTACAGAGCCTCAGCACCATAAATAATATTGGCAGCATTGTTAAAAAATGCAGAGTGCAAATTTAAATAGTAATAATAAAAATAAGTGTGTGTGTGTGTGTGTGTGTGTGTGTGTGTGTGTGTGTGTGTGTGTGTGTGTGTGTGTGTGTGTGTTAATTTAGCTGAAAGATTGAGCCTGAGACCATTTCCAGTTACTGTTTTCTTTGCGGATGCAGCGAGTGGTGAAAATGGCAGAGAGACCCTGGTGACCTTCTCAGCTATACTCACTACCTGTTGTAGGGACTTGCGGTCAGAAAGATTGCAGTTCCCATACCGGGTAGTGATGTAGCTGCTCAGGGTGCTCTCTATAGTTCCTCTGTAGAACATGTTGGGGATGGGTGGAGAAAGATGGGCTCTTCTCAGTCAACATCCTATTCTTCATGTATTCAGTCCTTATGCGTTTTCACTTTCCACTTTACTACACATAAGTTAATTTATAGACTAATTTCTTTTGAAATTTTTATATGTGTGGACTACTTTAGACATCTGGTCTAAATGTCATGTCATTAATCCCATTAGAAATATTTTTAGTGAGAAACACTGACATGACATTACTTTCTCCACTGTAAATGAAAAGGTTCACCGCATGTTTAAAATCAGCTTTACAATCAAGTTCTCTAATAAAAGTCTTTATTAAATATTGACTGTAACAGAATGTTTTGATGTTACCTGGAGTTTGACAGCAAATGTAACTTTTGTTTAGTTAAACTTGCCATACATGGGACTCAAAAACAGTGGAGACTTTTTCCCAGCCCTGGAGAGATAATGTTATAGTTGTCTTTCTAGAAAACTTTCACTTAGAGTCTCTAGGTATGCTGCATTCAATTTCCAGGGAGCAGCTGAAACACCATGTAAAGGGGACACACTCATGCCTCTGGAAATATTCTGGCTCTCCATTTATAAAAAATAATGAAATAAATAGTGCAGATAGTGTTGCATAAAAAGTGAACATAACTGTGCATTTATGCTTTCTGTGCTGTTAAAATAATGTCTCCACTTTAAGGTCTGGACAACAGCTACAAGCATTCCATCTCTGGTTGTGAGCTGAAGAAATGAGCTGTAATGATTTTTGGGTTTTATGATGCACATGTAAATAGTTTTTATGACATTTCTCTCTTAATGATGTTCTATCATACCTTGTAAATCCTGTAAGCTGGATGTGTAAATTTTGGTAATTTGTTCAGTTAGATGATCTGGAGAAAAATGTTTGTCAACTGAGAAATTGTAAATAATTGTTATTTTCATGACTACTCCTTCTTTTTGAATACTTTCCTTTCATGAATGTTGAATACTAGACAATAAAGCATTATGTGCAACAGAAATAGTAAGCTGTTACTGTATGTTTATTTTTAATTTTAAGACATTAAGTGCCAGACTACTTGTAGGTAGGGATTATATATGTTTTTGGTTTTTTTTCCCTAAAGGGTGATTTTAATAAGAATACATGTTTAGAGCACATGTGTCACACATACTTTCTGCATATGTATGTACTGAATATGGTATGGTTTTGCCTTTGGGCTGGAAGCTTGGGCTTTGAAATAATAGTGGCAAAAGGCCAAGAAGTGTGGAAAGGAAAGATGGGTGTGATGTGGTCTGGGATAAGATATATAAGCTTGTGGCCCCATGCCAGTTGCAGGGAAAAAATTCCAAGGACAGGCAGGATGTTGTTTGTTCTTCATGACGTATGGGACAATCAAGACTCTGTCTGCATCATTTTCTGTTGTGTGAAGTAGTCTTCATTTCAAGGCCTGCTATAAGCTCAGTGATTCTCCACCACAGGATATGGTCATTTTGTTCAGTGACATTGCATAGTTTTTCATGTATTGTGTTCTACAATCTACTAGTGAAAGTAGAAACAGGATCAGCACTGCCAGAACCCTAAAAACGACCTCCAGATGGCCACTGGTGTAAATGTCTCTGACCAAACCATTAGAAACAGACTTCATGAGGGTGGCCTGAGGGCCCAACATCCTTTAGTGGGCCCTATGCTCACTGCAAACCATTTGCCAGATCAGCATGATCAGTTTGGTGGTGGGACAGTGTTGGTCTGGGGAGGCACATCCATGGAGGTACGCACAGACCTGTACAGGATAATCAATGGCACCCTGACTACCATTACGACTGCACTGGCCTAGTGGTTAGGGAGTTGAGCCTGGACACAAGCACGTTGGTGCCATACACACTATCGAGTATCTTTTTGAGTTGCTGCAATGACATTTCAGCAATTTGGACTAACCTGCCGCATCAGTTTTTCAGTTTAAATTTCTTGGAGACTTTGAATTAAGCCCTCTGTGGGTTGATCATTTTCATTTCATCAAAAGATGTGGCAACCTTTTGTTCCAAACACATTACCCATTCCATACCAGTATGGATATCCAGCAGAATTTTTCTTCAAATTTAGTTCTGATGTGTTTTCAAAGTGTTCCTTGAATTTTTTTTTTGCAGTGTGTGTGTGTGCGTATATACATTATTGGTATGAGTAAAGGAAATTTTAGAATATTTCTTTAATGATTTTCTATGACTATAACCCTCTATAATTAATCTGCTGCTTCTTAATTACTATTATTCCTTTTTATTGTTTAGATTCATTTTAAGTCCAAGAGGCTGTCTTGAGTGTGTTTGTGTGTTTATCGTTCAAGACGCCGCCTCTCTGTTCTGTGGTTTCAACTAGGTCCTTTAGGCGAGAATAATGTGTAACGTGTTCGGGCCCTTGACGTCTTATTGGTTCGTTCTTCGACGTGTACTGTATAGAACAGAAAAGATGTCCGGCAGAGGGAAAGGCGGTAAGGGTCTCGGTAAGGGAGGCGCGAAGCGTCACCGTAAAGTTCTCCGCGACAACATCCAGGGGATCACAAAGCCCGCTATTCGCCGTCTGGCCCGCCGTGGCGGCGTTAAGCGCATCTCTGGTCTGATCTATGAGGAGACTCGCGGAGTGCTGAAGGTCTTTCTGGAGAACGTGATCCGCGACGCCGTCACTTACACCGAGCACGCCAAGAGGAAGACCGTCACCGCCATGGATGTGGTTTATGCTCTGAAGCGTCAGGGACGCACTCTGTACGGATTCGGAGGTTAAACGCTCGACTCGAACAACGCTGAACCCAACGGCTCTTTTAAGAGCCACCCACATTTAATCAGAAGAGCGAGTTTTTCTGTCCATTCATATCCTTCTGGCTTCAGTCCGTTTCTTATTAACTTGTACTGAAATATAAACTCTTCTAACCCCCGGCTGCTCTACCACATTTTAGTTCTGAGGGTTTGTTCCAGCAGAAATCTGATGTAGTTAGTGGAGTTGTCATTCAGTGAAGATAAAATCCTATTTGACTAGCAGTGTATTTATCATTTCAGCAATATACACAGTACATAGTGAAACGAAATAGCGTTCCTCCAGGACCCTGGTGCTACACACAAGAGAGCAGAAAACACAACATAATACAAGCCAGGGCAACAAATACAGATAATAGACAGTACTTGCATCCGTAAGAGGGCTGCAGTGTTATGGGAGGGATCATCCACAATGCTGGTTGCTTTGCGGATGCAGCGAGTGGTGAAGATGTGCTGAACAGAGGACAGAGAGACCCCGATGATCTTCTCAGCTGTTCTCACTACCCGTTGTAGGGACTTGCGGTCTGAGACATTGCAGTTCCTGTACCAGGCAGTAATGCAGCTGCTCAGGATGCTCTCGATGGTTCCTCTGTAGAAGATGGTGAGAATGGAAGGTTGGAGATGGGCTTTCCTCAGTCTGCGCAGGAAGTAGAGACGCTGCTGGGCTTTCTACGACCATACCACAATTTTACGAGTTGAAAAGCTGGGTGATACATAAACTAAGTGTGTAGATAGAAAAAAAATAAGTATATAAACATGGTGGGATTTTTACAATAGCAAATGTTTTTTACTATCAGAATGCGCGGGAAGGAACAAAGAAAAGACTGTAAGTGCAGGGAGGGGGAAGCTGGGCCGTCCTCTAAAAACAGGCTGTTGATCTTAACCAATTATTGTTTGACACGATCCGAGAGGGCGGAGTCTACTGTAATTTGATTACAGGAATCTAGATGAGGCCGAGTCATGGCCCCTCCTTGTCATTCTTTCTCTAAAATCATCATACCTGAACCAGCAAAGTCCGCGCCGAAGAAAGGCTCCAAGAAAGCCGTGACCAAGACGGCCGGCAAAGGAGGCAAGAAACGCAGAAAGACCAGGAAGGAGAGCTACGCCATTTACGTGTACAAGGTGTTGAAGCAGGTTCATCCTGACACCGGCATCTCCTCCAAGGCGATGGGCATCATGAACTCTTTCGTCAACGACATCTTCGAGCGCATCGCCGGCGAGGCTTCCCGCCTGGCTCACTACAACAAGCGCTCCACCATCACCTCCAGGGAGATCCAGACCGCCGTGCGCCTGCTGCTTCCCGGTGAACTGGCCAAGCACGCCGTGTCCGAGGGCACCAAAGCGGTCACCAAGTACACCAGCTCCAAGTGAAGTGACGACCTGATTCAAACTAACGGCTCTTTTAAGAGCCCCCCACGATTTCCTCTGAAGAGCGCTTTTCTTTCCAAAACCAGTAGAGATGAAGCATTATATTTTTTCATTTTAGTGTATTTTGATGTTTGACAATAAAATCGCCATGTACTTGAGCATGAGTGTTGGAATGGTTGTGTGTTGATGAAATCTGTATAGAAGTTGCAATAAGTAACAGCAGTATTGGATCAAAGCTGGGATCCATGAGAAGTTTACAAGTGAAAGTATTTTTAGAAGTAGGTCTCGTCTTCAAGACGAAGGTTGACTAAATCCGTGAGCATACAACTAGCTTAACAGCTTATGAAACTCACTTTAAACTCACTTTAAGCCTTGGAATGAAACCTGTAAAAGTATCTTATGCTTACAACTTGTCCTTACCCTTGATACTATTGGAGCTAGAATTTAAACATTATAAAAGAGAAGACATGAGTAACGTTAGGATCATAATCAGGCTATGAACATGATGCTGTAGAAACCAAAAGAAAACTCAAAAGTAACCCTTTTTTAATGAAAAATATCTTGTAGGATGGCCTTAAACACATGAAGTTAGAGGAAGAACAAAATTATTCAAACCTTGCCTCCTTTTTCCTTTTTTTTTATTCGAAAGATCTTGGTGATCAAATATTGAACCTACTAGTACAAGAAAAACAAATAGTCTACTTGAAGTTGCATGTATGTTTGTTATGCGTGAATTATTTTGCACTTCCTCACATCCAAAAAAAAAAAAAGATGATAATAGAAAAAGTACAGTTATTAAATGATTTCTTCCATGTTGTAACTTTAAACGTTCCCAAATTTTCAGCTGCACAATCTGACCACACGATGTCACCCAAGCTCCATCAGGGGGAAAAAAATCTCCTTCACAAACAGGTTTACGCACACTGTTGTTGTTGTACTGTTGTTGGCAGTGTGATGGAGCAGCAGTGTTTTGATTAAAGTGTGGGTGCAAAAAATAAATACTAAGTAATAAGTAATAAGTTTTGCAGTGGTAACGTGATAATCAGTTCAAAAGTCTGATGGCAAGGGGGAAGAAACTGTTTCTCATCCTGGAAGTGGAGGCCCGTATGCTGCGGAACCTTTTTCTGGATGGCAGGAGAGAGAAGAGAGTGTGGGACGGGTGAGAACGATCATCAATGCTGGTTGCTTTGCGGATGCAGCAAGTGGAGAAAATGTCCTGAACAGAAGGCAGAGAGACACAGATGATCTTCTCAGCTGTTCTCACAACCTGTTGTAGGGACTTGCGGTCTGACACATTGCAGTTCCCGTACGAGGCAGTAATACAGCTGCTCAGGATGCCCTCGATGGTTCCCCTGTAGAAGATGGTGAGGATGGGTGGTGGAAGATGGGCTTTCCTCAGTCTACACAAAAAGTAGAGACGCTGCTGGGTTTACTTCATGATGGAGTTGGTGTTGAGGGTCCACGTGAGGTTGTCTGTTAAGTGAACACCAAGAAACTTGGTGCTCTTGACCATCTCCACAGGTGAGGTGTTGATATTCATTGGTGCGTGGTCCCGACGTGATCTCCTGAAGTCAACAACCATCTCTTTAGTCTTGTCGATGTTCAGTGACAGGTTGTTGATTCTGCACCAGTCCGTCAGCTGTTGTATCTCCTCTCTGTATGCCGCCTCGTCACCACCGCTGATCAGACCCACCGCTGTTGTATCATCAGCGTATTTGATAATGTGGTTGGAGCTGCTTGGCAGTCGTGGGTCATCAATGTGAAGAGCAATGGTCTGAACACACAGCCCTGAGGGACCCTGTGCTCAGCGTGATGGTTTTTGAGGTGCTGCTACTGATCCTGACTGACTGGGGTCTCCCAGACAGGAAGTCCAGGATCCAGTTACAGATGGAAGTATTCAGGCCCAGCAGCCTCAGCTTCTCTCTCAGATGCTGAGGGATGATGGTGTAGAATGCTGAACTGTAATCGATGAACAGCATTCTGACATAACTGTCCTTTCTGTCCAGATGAGAAAGGGCCAGATGGAGGGTGGTGGAGATTGCATCGTCCGTTGAGCGGTTGGGACTATATGCAAACTGCAGGGGATCCAGTGAGGAAGGGATTTGAATCTTGATGTGCCTCATGACCAGCCTCTCAAAGCACTTCATGATGACAGGTGTGAGTGCGACGGGACGATAGTCATTTTGGCAGGCGACAGAGGACTTCTTTTCCACCGGGATGATGCTGGTGGTCTTGAAGCACCTTGGAACAACAGTGGTGCTCAAAAAGATATTGAAGATTTTGGTGAGAACATCTGCCAGCTCTTTTGCACATCCTCTGAGCACATGACCTTGTATGTTGTCTGGACCAGTAGCTTTCCATGGGTTGACTCTCAGAAGAGATCTTCTCACCTCAGCCGTGGTCAGACAGAGAACCTGGTCATTTGTAGGAGGGATGTTCTTTCTCAATTCTGTGTTGTTCGCCACATGCATATGCACCATGCATAGAAGCGGTTCAGCGCATCTGGGAGGGAGGGGTCACCGTCACAGGCAGGTGGAGATGTCCTGTAGTTGGTGAGGGCCTGAATGCCCTGCCACATGCGTCGTGTGTCACTGGTGTTTTTGAAGTGGCCATGGATTGAAGTTTTTGAAGTGGCCTCTGGATAAGAGCGTCTGCTAAATGCCATAAATGTAAATGTACCCATCTATCATTGCCTGGTTGATGATATTTTGGAGACATGCTAGCTGTTAAATTGGACAGGTTACATTTTTAGATTCACCAAACAAACTGTTACACATGTTAAGCCTTTATGAAAATAAGTGAATTTCATTTCCTCTGTTGTTGCTTAGATATCGAAAGAAGTCCATGCCATGCTGCTCAACTGTATTACGTAACTGACACGGATTGTGTTTCACTCAGTCTACGAGAGCTCGCTTTACCAACATGAGCGGCTCAGATTTGATGCCCACTCTTGCAGAGGTTCTTCTAGAAAGCCACCTTGAGCTTTGTGGAGTCTCACAACACTGTTTCCCTCTTTTTGTCGTCGAATAAAACCTCAAATGTGCGACTCCCGTTTGAAACGAAGGGCCCGTGGCGCGCTTTTAGGATCGGCATATTAAAGGAGGTTTCGCTGCGCGGACACTCTCGGCCTCGGCACACACCAGAGGTTCATCTTCAGGCGATAACGTCGTCCGACACCAGCCCACTTGTGTTTTCTTCCACATTTCACTCGATAAGTACCACAAGAAAACACAAGCGCGAGGATGGGTATAAAGCACGAATACGCAGCAGCACTCAGGTTGAGTCTATAACGTTCTCAAGTGTCTATTAAAGGGCCGCCCCTGCTGGAGAGGGAGGTTTCACACTACAGTGAAGCAGGTTCAGTGTTCCGCTCGCAGTAAAGCAGAAAGATGACAGAAGTCGCTCCAGCTCCAGCAGCAGCTGCGCCAGCCAAGGCTAAAAAGAAGGCCGCCGCAAAGCCCAAGAAAGTCGGCCCCAGCGTCGGCGAGCTCATCGTCAAGGCCGTTTCGGCTTCCAAGGAGAGGAGCGGCATTTCTCTCGCGGCCCTCAAGAAAGCGCTCGCCGCCGGCGGCTACGATGTGGAGAAGAACAACTCCCGCGTCAAGATCGCCGTCAAGAGCCTGGTGACGAAGGGCACGCTGGTGCAGACCAAAGGCACCGGCGCGTCGGGCTCGTTCAAGCTCAACAAGAAGCAGTCCGAGCCTAAGAAGAAGCCGGCGAAGAAAGCAGCGCCTAAAGTCAAAAAGGCGGCCGCCAAGAAGCCCGCGTCGGCAAAGAAACCCAAAAAAGTCGCGGCGAAGAAGCCGAGCGCAGCCAAGAAGTCCCCCAAGAAAGCCAAGAAGCCCTCAGTCGCAGCGAAGAAAGCCAAGAAGCCCGCAGTCGCAGCGAAGAAAGCCACCAAGTCTCCCAAGAAAGTGAAGAAGCCCGTCACCGCCAAAAAGGCAACCAAAAGTCCTAAGAAAGTAAAAACAGTGAAGCCCAAAGCCGCGAAGCCCAAGACGACAAAGGCGAAGAAAGCAGCGCCCAAAAAGAAGTAAATATTCCGTTTATGCTGCGGAAAAAACGGCTCTTTTAAGAGCCACCCACACTTTCTTTACAAAGAGCTTTAGTTCGCTTTCACTGCACAGACACGAACAAAAACCTACAGATGAGGAAGCGCATGGAGAGAAAAAGACACTGATTATAGCTGGTGTTTGACGCTTGTGAAGTTTTGTGTTATCTGATGATTTGTATTTAATAGATGAAAGAGTTTTATGTGAAGAAGAAACGAAAGATTAAAAAGAGTCCTCGTCTTTGCCCTTTTATTATCGCAAGAGGACAAAAAGAAGGAGGGCGAACGGATTTGACGGCTGTAATGTGATTGGTTGGTTCTGTCTATAGCTTTCATCCAATAGAAACGAAGCTGCTTTGCTATATGAAGAGCGCTCAGGGCGTAGCGTCTTCTATTCCAGCTTCATATTACAAACTTGAGTATTCATCATGAGCGGAAGAGGTAAAACTGGCGGCAAGGCTAGAGCCAAGGCGAAGACTCGCTCGTCCCGCGCCGGGCTGCAGTTCCCCGTGGGTCGTGTGCACAGGTTGCTGCGGAAGGGTAACTACGCTGTGCGCGTCGGCGCCGGTGCTCCTGTCTACTTGGCCGCCGTGCTGGAGTATCTGACCGCTGAGATTCTCGAGCTGGCCGGTAACGCCGCCCGCGACAACAAGAAGACCCGTATCATCCCGCGTCACCTACAGCTGGCGGTTCGTAACGACGAGGAGCTCAACAAGCTGCTCGGAGGAGTGACCATCGCTCAGGGCGGCGTTCTGCCCAACATTCAAGCTGTGCTGCTCCCCAAGAAGACCGAGAAGGCGGTCAAGACCAAGTAAAGGGAGATCTACTGATCCGTTCATACCCTCAAAAGGCTCTTTTAAGAGCCAACCATCTTTACATAAAAAGTGCAGCTTCCTTTTCATCAATTCAGGAATGGGATGAGGTAAAAACTGAATAATAACTTGGGTTAAAGTACGTGTGAGTATATAATATATATTAGTACACATATACTCGCCCTAGATTATGTTTTGATTAGTAGTATTGCTATCGAGGTCAATGTAGTGTGAAGTTTGTCTTTGGTGGGCTATTAGTTTTTTTTTGGTCTAGTTCATACTTGGAGAAAGTCAACAAACGCCGCAGTTTATAAGTAGAAAGCTCAAGACACCTAAACGTGGTAAATGCGGGTGGCGGTGGTCTAGTGGTAGGGTACTTGCCTACGGACTTCTGGATCAAGAGCGTCTGCTAAATGACGTAAATGTAAATCCCATGTAATAAGTCCTGTATTAACAGTAAAGAGAAACCGACCTCCGCTTCCACTTTCTCTGCACTTGTTGCCCTGTTTTGTGTATTGTGTCTTATGTTGTCTTGTGTGTAGCACCAGGGTCCTGGAGGAACGTTATTTCGTTTCACTGTGTATGGCTGAAATGACAAATCCTACTTGACTTGAAACAACAGCACGACTGGTTATAGTGAATAAAAAGATTTAAAAGTTGGCGCGGAGGAAGACGCCCAATAGCGTTGAGGTGACGCCAAGGCGGCTGTCCAATGGGAAGCGAGTGTTGTCAAGACATCCAATGATTAACGAGCTGTTTGAAAGGTTATAAAGAGAAATTGCTAGGATCGCAAGCTCATTTTCTTTTTTTCCGCGACACGAAAGCATTTACAAGCGATGGCAAGAACCAAGCAGACCGCTCGTAAGTCCACCGGAGGAAAGGCTCCCAGGAAGCAGTTGGCTACCAAGGCTGCTCGCAAGAGCGCTCCGGCCACTGGAGGCGTGAAGAAACCTCACCGGTACAGACCCGGCACCGTTGCTCTGAGGGAGATCCGCCGCTACCAGAAGTCCACGGAGCTGCTGATCCGCAAGCTGCCCTTCCAGCGCCTGGTGCGTGAGATCGCTCAGGACTTCAAGACCGACCTCCGCTTCCAGAGCTCCGCCGTCATGGCCCTGCAGGAGGCCAGCGAGGCTTACCTGGTGGGTCTCTTCGAGGACACGAACCTGTGCGCCATCCACGCCAAGAGGGTCACTATTATGCCCAAGGACATCCAGCTGGCCCGCCGTATCCGCGGAGAGCGCGCTTAAACTCCTCAGATTTACTTTCACACCCAAAGGCTCTTTTAAGAGCCGCCTCACTGTTTCAGTTAAAACGAGCAGGTGTTCGCGCTTAAAGCAAGAAGTGCCCATCTCTACCTGCACTTACCACTAACTTTCTTACATTCAAACTAATGTTTAGGAAGCAATTGCGCGCGCACACACACACAAAGGGGTGTGCAAACTACGGCCCGCGAGTCGTTATTAATTGGTCTGCAGCCAATCCCAAAAATAGGTGAAGCGGGTAAAGCCTGAAAAATTGGAGGCTGGAGCCATAAATTGAACTGAAGGCATTGAAGTCAGGTTGAATGTCCGTTGGAAATGTGAAGAACTGCTGCCAGGTGATCATCAGTGAGAGAGGATCTGTATCTGGATTTTTTAAACTTCATCACTGAGGATGTTTGTTCACATATGTAGGTAGATCCAAAGAGAACCGGTATCTTCTGGGCATGTCTTCTCATGTGAGGAATGTTCTCCTCTTAAAGAGAAGAATAAAAATCCTGCAGTGATGCTGACAAAGTGCTCTGCCAGTAATGTATCTGACTGCAGGTCAATGAGTTCAAGTTGAACATCACTGGGTGCATCATCCACACAGCAAGTGAAGGGAGAAGAAACCATCTGCATTTCTGCATTTCAATTGTTTTTAAATTATCAAATCACCTTGAAAACTCCCCATACAGTGCATATAACATGGTTGTGTACCTGTGTAGGTCATTAGCTGATAGGGTGACTTGTTTTGGCTTGTGGGTGAGAATGTTGCTCTCCAGCTGACCCACCAAAGCCTTCACCAGGCTTTACATTTCATGTGCAAATAGGCCCTTGCCTTGAAGTTTGGTCTGTAGTTTATTCATTAGTGTAGTCACATCAACTGCAAATGCAAGATCTGTCATCCAGTCTGAGAGCTCTGGAATGACCTTAACTTTCTTCTCAACTCTTGAATCTCTGCTTTCCGCTCCCAGACTCTCTTGAGCACTTTAACCAAGCTAAGCAATGTGACAGCTGTGTGGTATCCAAGCTCCAGATCTGCTGCAATGTCCTCAATCCTTCTCGTTACAGTTCTGTGAGAGCAGCACTCTCAATTATTTATTTTTTTCTCCGGGCACAGTAGAGCAGCAGGTTCCACCAAACACGCTATGATAAACTCCCCATCAGAGAACGGCTTACTGTTTTTGGCATTTCTGTGAGAAATCAAAAGCTTTCAAAGTCCTGCTCTGCATCAGTCAGGTTCTTGTATTTCTCGGCGTGTTTTGTCTCATAATGACGATTCACACAAACTCGGGACATGGCTTTACCCTTGACTTCAATAAATACATATTTAGATGTCCATGTTTTGTTAAAAAACCCACATTCTGTATCAATTGTTCTTTTCTTACTGTGAGCCGACATTTTTGCAGGGTAAAACCTCACTTTAGTTAACACCTGTTAGCTCTGCTGGCCAACACAGTGAAGCTGTGTATACACCTGCACGCACAAACAATGTAAATTGTTTGTCCTTTTTTGTCAGATCTGTCCTTTATATTTGTGATCAGTCCTATTTAGTCAGGTTGTAATAAGAGTCACATTACTGCATTCTTTAACTGTACAGTGTGTTCAAAACAGATTTAATTTATAATAATCCTTTCTCTTTGTTTGAGATGGGCGGCTGCCTAACTGTGTGGTGGATGGTTTGGATATTTCCCGAGAGCAAGTCCATCGATCTCCGTGAGGATCTCCAGAGTTCCATACCAGCTGTTACATTGAGTCGGCGAAGAACCTATCATTTTATTTTTCTCCTGACGTGAGCTTCAGATCAGCTACATCAGACTGGCTCTTCTGCAGGAGCAGATACCACAAATATTAAAGCTTCCTCCACTCAAACAAAGCTTCTACCAATAGATCATGAACCTCCATTTACAGTCACCAATAGACTCTTTTATATTTTCTGTAACTCTGGCTTACTTGAAATTATCACTTCCTTTTTAATTCTGTTGTCGACCAAAGGAGGATGGGTTCCCCTTTTGGGTCATAGTTTCTCCCAACCTGAACCTGAATTCTATAATGCTGCTCTGTGACAAAAACAGTTGTAAAAACCAGTATACAAAAAAAGTTGACATATATATATATATATGTTTCTACTGATTCGGATATTTATTTATATTGTATTTGTACAAATCGTAAATTTATGTTTTTTAGGTTATCCGTCTCTTACTTAGTAGATTCATGTTTATGTAAATAAATAATTTGATGATTATTACTTACAATTAATTTTCTTTGGAGGAAAGAAACATTGCGCGTGCGTGCGTGTGTGCGTGTGCGTGTGTGTTGAGTAAGACTCCACCTCTCTGTTCTCTGGTTTCAACTAGGTCCTTTAGACGAAAATAACAAGCTTGTTTGGGTCTACGCTAGATTATCAGGTGGTCTTCGACGTGGTTTGTATTGAACCTAATAAGATGTCCGGCAGAGGGAAAGGCGGTAAGGGTCTCGGTAAAGGAGGCGCGAAGCGTCACCGTAAAGTTCTCCGCGACAACATCCAGGGGATCACGAAGCCCGCTATTCGCCGTCTGGCCCGCCGTGGCGGCGTTAAGCGCATCTCTGGTCTGATCTACGAGGAGACTCGCGGAGTGCTGAAGGTCTTTCTGGAGAACGTGATCCGCGACGCCGTCACTTACACCGAGCACGCCAAGAGGAAGACCGTCACCGCCATGGATGTGGTTTATGCTCTGAAGCGTCAGGGACGCACTCTGTACGGATTCGGAGGTTAAACGCTCGACTCGAACAACGCTGAACCCAACGGCTCTTTTAAGAGCCACCCACATTTAGTCGGATGAGTCGGTTTTCTTCTTTGTTTAGCTATCGTTTACTGAATAATTTAATGTATCGCAGCTGAAGGGTTGACCAGTGACGTATCCGTTATGACAAAACACCCTTATTGTTTTTTTTAAAATGGTCCCTGCTGACTTTGTAAATAAACTCTTGGTGCTTTTGTTTATCTAAAGATAAATATACTTCTACAAAACGTTTGTGAGGTGTGTGTGTATATATATATGAAGCTGGATAATGCACAAATATTGGAAAGATGTTACATGTAAGTATTTCAAGAAGCATACCTGTGCAGATGGTACAGAGCACCAACTTTCTTGGTGTTCACATATCTGACAACCTCACGTGGACCCTCAACACCAACTCCAGCACTAAGAAAGCCCAGCTGCGTCTCTACTTCCCACGTAGACTGAGGAAAGCCCATCTCCCACCCTCCATCCTCACCACTTTTTACAGAGGAACCATTGAGAGCATCCTGAAAAGCTGCATTGCTGCCTGGTACGGGAACTGCACTGTCTTAGACCGCAAGTCCCTACAACGGGTAGTGAGAACAGCTGAGAAGATCATCGGGGTCTCTCTGCCCTCGGGTCAGGATATCTTCACCACTCGCTGCATCCGCAAAGCAACCAGCATTGTGGATGATCCCTCCCACCCGTCCCACACTCTCTTCTCCCTCCTGCCATCCGGGAAAAGGTTCCGCAGCATACAGGCCTCCACTTCCAGGATGGGAAATAGTTTCTTCCCCCTGGCCATCAGATTCTTAAACCTCTAATGTCTCCTCATTCTGTCTTCTCATTCCATCATTATCTATTTATTTATTTTTTATTGCACTCTGCACTTTAACAATAACGCTGCTCTGCCACACTGTTACAGTGCCAATCAACCTGGGCTGATTTGTTCTAGAACACTGCGGCCCTCCTACGGATTAATGTACTGTCTGTTGTCTCTTGTCTGCACTTGTTGCCTGTCTTGTGTATTATGTTGTGTCTTCTGTTGTCTTGTGTCTTGTGTGTAGCACCAGGGTCCTGGAGGAACGTTATTTCGTTTCACAATGTACTGTGTATATGGCTGAAATGACAATGAAATCCTACTTGACTTGTCTTGATATAGTTGATATATTATGCAGTCCATCAGAATGTGTGGGAAGATGAACAGAGAAAGGTGTAAATAGTGAAGGAGAAGGGAGTGAGTAAGAATAACTGGGTATTAATAAATTGCATTAATAAATAATAAAAAACGTAAATATAAGTTGACGCGTCTGTGCAGATGTTTTGACGCTGATGAAGTTCGCTTATAGTTACAGTTATTTTCTAGACTGTTGATCAGAATGCGCAGGAAGGAACGAAGAAAGGACTCTGGTTGTGTGGAAGTGCAGGGAGGGGGAAGTTGGTCCGTCCTCTGGATGCAGGCCATCAATCTTAACCAATAATCGTTTGACACGATCCGAGAGGGCGGAGTCTTCTGTAATTTGATTACAGTAATCTAGATGAGGTCGAGTAATGGCCCCTCCTCTACATTCTTCCTCGAAGATCACCATGCCTGAACCAGCCAAGTCCGCCCCGAAGAAAGGCTCCAAGAAGGCCGTGACCAAGACGGCCGGTAAAGGAGGCAAGAAGCGCAGAAAGACCAGGAAGGAGAGCTACGCGATCTACGTGTACAAGGTGTTGAAGCAGGTTCATCCTGACACCGGCATCTCCTCCAAGGCGATGGGCATCATGAACTCTTTCGTCAACGACATCTTCGAGCGCATCGCCGGCGAGGCTTCCCGCCTGGCTCACTACAACAAGCGCTCCACCATCACCTCCAGGGAGATCCAGACCGCCGTGCGCCTGCTGCTTCCCGGTGAACTGGCCAAGCACGCCGTGTCCGAGGGCACCAAAGCGGTCACCAAGTACACCAGCTCCAAGTGAAGTGACGACCTGATTCAACCCAACGGCTCTTTTAAGAGCCCCCCACGATTTCCTTTAAAGAGCGACTTTCGTTCTGTTACACCTCCCCCCATTTGGTTGTCTAGAAGGTGTACTATTTATTAGTTTCAGCATCTACATTGTACATTACTGGGTGGTGGAGTATGTATTGGGGGGAGTTCTCATTTTATCAACATATTCACCAGTGAGCTGAATAGAGTATTAGGTAATAAAAATTTATACGTGATGTGTGTGAACGTATTTCTTTTATATGCAGGTAAATTTCCATGGAGGAAATGAAAAAAAATATATAACATTTTTTTTTTTTTTTTTGTTACATTGCAGGTGCTCTTTTTGACCACATGGTGGATGCTAAACTCCCATCAAAGAAAAGTCTCTCAACTTTATGCACAAGAACAGTTTTGTGCAATGCTTGGGCCTGGTTGGTTTTCACCTTTAGTGCTACAATCAATGACATCATTTTTTGCTGTTATCAGAACTACGACCAATATTTCCTTAGTTCTGTTTCTCATTGCTGTTTGCTGTTATCTTCATCATCACCACCATTGTTATTTTGTATTTATCTGCTGTTATTTTTTATCAGCTGATTGCAAATGATAAGGCTGGTGTGACATTTTATAAAACATTAACTAGGTTAATACACAGATATTTAATATCCAGAAAGATGTCTAATTGATGGTAACACAGACACTGCCTGAAGGTTGTTAAGGCAGAACATAGATGACGTCACAATGGTCGATCGAAGTCTCACAGCAACCAATAGAACTGGGGGAGAAACTCGGACACCTGCACGCTTTTCAGCCAAACATTTAGAATTTTATTAAAGAGCCTTTAAATGATGACTTAATAGCCTCCGAGCCTCACAATGCACCTTTTTCCTCAGCCAACACTGCTTCATGCTTTGTGTCTATAAAGAGCTCCACTCATGTACAGATAACTGATTGACAGGAACTGTGGGCTGCATGTGCAAGTCCTGATTATAATTAACCCAAATACAAAAAAAAACTCTTTCTCATTTATTACCATCTTTAGGCTACCACTTCCTAAATGAGTTCAGCGATTTTCTAACAAGTCTAGCAGTATTATCAAATAAAGTAATACTCATCTTCTGTGACTTTAATATCCAAGCTGATGAAGAACAAGAGTGATATAACCTTATCTATCCTCAAGACTATAGGTTATACATATTTACATATATGTTACACATACATATACATATTTATATATATACATACACACACACACACACACACACACACACACACACGTGTCACAGTATCACGTTAGCCGTACAATAACATCCTCCACAGTTTTACTGTATTCGCACAACTGCTATTAATTTGTAAATGTAAATCATGAAATGTCAGTTTGTACAAAAGTCAATTATGGAGTCCCGCAAGTCTCTGTCTTGGATCCCAAACTTTTCATATTATACACGTTCTTTCTGTGTTCAATTATTGGGAAACAAGGAATCCTCTTCCACCACTATGCTGGTAACACACAATTATATATTTAAGCAAAACCAGATGATAAACTCAAATGAAAAAAGACTGAGGATTGTGAAAAAGAAATATAAATGTGGATGTCACTCAGTTTTCTTCTTATGTTAAACTCTGAATTAAACTAACAAACTGACAAACTAACAAGATTATTGCAATGCCCTGCTCTCAAGTTGCTCCAGTTAAAGCATGCATAAACTCCAGTTAGTCCAGAACACAACAGCTAAAGTCCTCACTAGATCTAGAAAATCTGAGGCACAGTCCGTTATGATCTAGAATTAATTGGCTTCCTTGGAAATTCCATATCGACTGTAACATTTTACTACTTGTTTACAATGCCCTACCCCCATGCTAACATGGATTGCATGGTGCAGGCTTTCTAACAGTTCAGAATATTTTGGAAACCATAACAGGGGAAGAGTCTTTTCATTCAAAGCCTCCCATCTCTTGAACAGACTTTCAGTTACTGTCCAGGACTCAGACATACTCTCAGTCTTAAAGTCCTGGCTAAAATCCTAATTGATTTACTAAATAATCTTTCAATTAGTTAAAAGGTGCATATTTTTGAGGTTCTCTCTCTCTGTTTGAGATAGATGGCTGTCCCCCAACTATTCAGTGGCCAGCATATGCATTTCCTGAAAGCACAAGCCTCCCAGCCAAAGACACCAGGTTTCCTGAACTACAGGCCAGCCAGGCCACTTTCTGAGCCGACTGTGTTCATTTACATTACATTGACATTTGTGGCTTTTAGCAGATGCTCTTATCCAGAGCGACTTCCATGTCCTAATTACAATGACAGTGCCCCCTGGAGCAACTCAGGGTTAAGGGTCTTGCTCAGGGACCCAGTGGTGGTAGTGCCAGAGATGGGATTCAAACCTGGGATCACTTGAGCTATAGGTCTATAGACAAGTACCCTACCACTAGACCACCGCCTTGATCGACTCAACAGAACTGTCACTATTAGCTTAAATAGATTTACTCATCAATGAATCTATTAATATATAAAATGCAATTTCTATTTCTTTTCTTTTTTGATTATCCTGTGGCAACCAGAAGAGAATAGCATCCCATTTTCCAATGCAGGAACACAAACACACTCACATTTATGACCAATTTAGCATCTACAATCCACCTGACGCGCATGTCTTTGGATGGTGGAAGGATAACATATAAAGGATTACATATAACATGCTATAATTCATGTTCATTTAAAAAACATGTCCTCTGTGATTCATTCATTCATTCATTCATTCATTCCTTCGTTCCTTTCTTTCGATAAAACTTTGCTTCCATTTTGTTGTCAAACATTAAACATATTAGTGTAAGAAAAGCAAACAGAGCTGAAGATATGTTGTAGTGATATACTAAATAAAAATGTAAAATGATAATTAATCAATGTCCTACTACATTTTAATTCAGTTTAAGATAGAAAATATTACTGCATACAGGCAATGAGTGAAAATGGAAACAAATTACATATTGTTGTCATTCATGTTTCTTTAACAGAACGTGTGCCCTTAGTGGTCCCTGCGTTTCATTTCGATGTAACTTGGATGCCATCTGGTGGTCAAACATTTTACATACTAGTTAAAGAAAGCAAATACAGTATTCTATTTCTATTAAAATCTGTAATGTTTAATAAATCCCAGTATTTTTGTTTCTAGTGCAGTTCCTCTTTTTACCTTGGTGGTGATGGTCTAGTGGTCCCAGGTTCGAATCCCACCTCTGGCACTACCACCACTGGGTCCCTGAGCAAGACCCTTAACCCTGAGTTGCTCCAGGGGGACTGTCAGGACATGTAAGTCGCTCTGGATAAAAGCGTCTGCTAAATGCCGTAAATGTACCTTTTTGGCTTTATGGCTACGTCTTATATATATATATTTAAATATATATAAATATATATTTTTATAAAAGAAACCATATTAAACCATCTTGATTAATTTCACAGCTGGACTAAACTTATTCAGATAGAATTGAATTTAGCAGGCAACAACGCAGAAATCATTAACCATAAACACCACAAGGTTTTTTATTTCATTTATTTCATTTTTTTTTTTACTGCATGCATAAAACATTACTCTATATGTTCATTAATTTATTTTAAATACATCAAAAGGAACACTACAATCACGCTGGTGTAATTATCCAGTAACTAATTAAATTTCACCTTAGGAACCTAGTTCTGCTGTTTACTTTCTTTAACTAAACCATAGATATGATGTAAAGTTTTACATGCTTTTTTTTCATAAATCATATTCATCAATTATGCTACTTCTTCTGCTACATTTCTCTCCTGAATGCAAACCAGTTTCTTATGTTTTATTCTATTCTTTTGTAAAACTGTATACAAAAAGCAGAGCAAACCTGTTAACCCTTTCGACATTCAATTCTTTTTCTTTTCATTTAACAGATTAAACATTCTTCAGAAGCATGTTCCCATCTAATTTCCTGCTTGACAGTATTTTGGAGGAGAGCCAGTGCTGCCATATTGGATATTTTGCAACTTTTACATTGACCAAAACTGTTATGCAAGTCAAACCCTTATGAAAAGAAGTGACTTAAATTTGCTCAAACCTATGTTTTCACTTACTTTTCCCACGAAGCCCATGCCATGTTGTTTTATTGTATTAATTAAGAAATTGTGCGATTCCATCATGTTTTGCCTTAAAAACGTTTTCAAACTTGTAATCCAGCTGCTCAGCCTGCTATTAGTTACTACTAATAAAATATTAAGCACCAGACAACATTTGACACTTTTAGGATACCTGTGGAATACCTGTTCGTGTGGCACTGCCTTGAGGCATAAAGGAAAATTATGTGGAGATATGTATGTGTCCCTAAGTTGAGGGCTTCAACCCACAAAATATTTTTCTACAGCTGTCTAACCGTTCCCAAAGCTACCATAAAAGCATGAGATCATTTTCTATGGCACTGACTACATGTGAATATTAACATTATACCTATACTTTTTAGCTAGTCTACTAGTTTTTTAAAACTTTTCTATTAATTTACTAAATTTATTTAAGGTAAACATGTGCATTTTAAGGTAAACATGTGCTTTGCAAAAGCAAAGAGAAAATAAATTAATAAAACACAACTGAACAATATTTTCATGACCTCAAAATAAAACCCTCTAAGTTAATCTTAATCTGTCAAAATTTGTTTCAAGAAAAGAATTCCAAGAGTCAGTGAAAAAAAATGCATTTTATTAAATAAATAAACTAATAAACCAATAAAAAAACAAATAAAGCTAATAAACCCCCTTCACATGTTTTGAAGAATGCATAGTCAACTGGCATGCATGTTTATGTCATCATTTATTTTCATTTCACAGTTAAAGCATTTTTTTTTTTCAGTCGTGTACATTTTTAAACTTGCCAGTGCCTCAACAGCAAATAATCTTTATGCAATAAAGCTATAAATGTTTTTGGCTTTTTTGTTGTCACATTATCGAATTTGCAGGGGCTCATTATGACCACAGTGGCTCCCAATCTCCCTCAAAGAAATAAGCCTCAACCTTAATAACAATGATCTTTTAGAGCAATGCTTGTGCCTTATTTCTGTATATGTGTCACCTTTACCAGCAAAATCCATGCCATTATTGTTTGCTGTTAACAGTAATACAACTAAATACAACTGAACTCAAAACCTGCACTTAATGTCCTCTCTGTCCTTCTTTAAAACACAGTTAAAAACATGTCTATTCAGTTTGTGCTATTCCACTTCTCCCAGTTCTTAATTTCCTTATTCTGCTGTTTGTTTTTCTGTCTTTGTGTTTGTATTAACTGTTTTTTTTTTTTTAACTTGCTCTGTAAAGTGACCTTGGGTTTGAAAAAAGCACTATATAAATAAAAATTATTATTATTATTATAACTGAAAGTTTGTCAATTAATTTAATTTTGCATTGTTTTTCTTTAACCAAACCCTTTGCATAAAGCTTAGTTCCTACTTTCATTTTGTTACTGTAACTACAGCAAAATCAAAAGAGCAACCTTATCATTTATGAGTTTAACCAAACCCATGGCATTAGGAGTTCCCTGCTTATGTTTTTTTTTTCTTTCTTATACATGTTTATATGTGCAACTTCTATAACTTGTTAATAAGCATAAAGTATAAGGTGTAGGCCTGAGTAATGGGAATAGCAATACATGTGAAACATAATATTTCTGGATTTGGAAGAAGACAAATAAATAAAAGTTTCAAGATTAAAATATTAGTTTTCTTAAAGAAACAAAGTGTATATGCAGTAAACTGTATGTCTTGTTTAATGAAGTTATAGTGCATTTATGCTTAAATGTAACAATGGAAATGACATGGAATAAATTTTTTTGCTTAAGGATTCTGAACAGGAAGAAACAAAAGTAAAGATATAGGTTTGATGTTTATGTTGTATTTTTTCTAATACAAGTGCAGAGATCAGCCTTACACACACATTTATACGCGTAGGCGACCGCAAGCGGCTCCTGCCCGCCGTGTGTGTTTCACTCAGTCTACGAGAGCTCGCTTTACCAACATGAGCGGCTCGGATTTGATGCCCACTCTTGCAGAGGCTCTTCTCGAAAGCGGCCTTGAGCTTTTTGAAGTCTGACTGCACTGGTCCCATCTTTTTGTCATCGAATAAAACCTCAAATGTGCGACTCCGGTTTGAAACTGAGGCCCCGCGGCGCGCTTTTAGGATCGGCATATTAAAGGAGGTTTCGCTGCGCGGACACTCTCGGCCTCGGCACACACCAGAGGTTCATCTTCAGGCGATAACGTCGTCCGACGCACGCACACTTGTGTTTTCTTCCACATTTCACTCGATAAGTGCCGCGAGAAAACACAAGCGCGAGGATGGGTATAAAGCACAAGTACGCGGCTGCGCTCGGGTTGAGTCTACAACGTTCTCAAGTGTCTATTAAAGGGCCGCCCCTGCTGGAGAGGGAGGTTTCACACTACAGTGAAGCAGGTTCAGTGTTCCGCTCGCAGTAAAGCAGAAAGATGACAGAAGTCGCTCCAGCTCCAGCAGCAGCTGCGCCAGCCAAGGCTAAAAAGAAGGCGGCCGCCAAGCCCAAGAAAGTCGGCCCCAGCGTCGGCGAGCTCATCGTCAAGGCCGTTTCGGCTTCCAAGGAGAGGAGCCGGCATTTCTCTCGCGGCCCTCGAAAGCGCTCGCCGCCGGTGGCTACGATGTGGAGAAGAACAACTCCCGCGTCAAGATCGCCGTCAAGAACCTGGTGACGAAGGGCACTGGTGCAGACCGCCGGCGCGTCGGGCTCGTTCAAGCTCAGCAAGCAGTCCGAGCCTAAGAAGAAGCCGGCGAAGAAAGCAGCGCCTAAAGTAAAAAAGGTGGCCGCCAAGAAGCCCGCGGCGGCAAAGAAGCCCAAAAAAGTCGCGGCGAAGAAGCCGAGCGCAGCCAAGAAGTCCCCCAAGAAAGCCAAGAAGCCCGCAGTCGCGGCGAAGAAGCGAAGCCCGCAGTGCAGCGAAAGCTAAGTCTCCCAAAAGTGAAAAAGCCCGTCGCCGCCAGAAGGCAACCAAAATCTAAGAAAGAAACCAAAAACAGGTAAGAAGCCAAAGCCGCGAAGCCCAAGACGACAAAGGCGAAGAAAGCAGCGCCCAAAAAGAAGTAAATTTTCCGTTTATCCTGCGGAAAAAACGGCTCTTTTAAGAGCAACACACACTTTCTTTACAAAGAGCTTTAGTTCGCTTTCACTGCACAGACACGAACAAAAACCTACAGATGAGGAAGCGCATGGAGAGAAAAGACACTGATTATAGCTGGTGTTTGACGCTTGTGAAGTTTTGTGTTATCTGATGATTTGTATTTAATAGATGAAAGAGTTTTATGTGAAGAAGAAACGAAAGATTAAAAAGAGTCCTCGTCTTTGCCCTTTTATTATCGCAAGAGGACAAAAAGAAGGAGGGCGAACGGATTTGACAGCTGTAATGTGATTAGTTTGGTTCTGTCTACCAGCTTTCATCCAATAGAAACAGAAGCTGCTGCTATATGAAGGCATGGAGCATGGCGTCTTCTATTTGGCTTCCTTATTACAAGCCGGGTATTCATCATGGGCGGAAGGGAGTGAGCGGCAGTGGAGGCCAGAGGCGAAGACTCGCTCGTCCCGCGCCGGGCTGCAGTTCCCCGTGGGTCGTGTGCACAGGTTGCTGCGGAAGGGTAACTACGCTGTGCGCGTCGGCGCCGGTGCTCCTGTCTACTTGGCCGCCGTGCTGGAGTATCTGACCGCTGAGATTCTCGAGCTGGCCGGTAACGCTGCCCGCGACAACAAGAAGACCCGTATCATCCCGCGTCACCTACAGCTGGCGGTTCGTAACGACGAGGAGCTCAACAAGCTGCTCGGAGGAGTGACTATCGCTCAGGGCGGCGTTCTGCCCAACATTCAAGCTGTGCTGCTCCCCAAGAAGACCGAGAAGGCGGTCAAGACTAAGTAAAGGGGAGATCTACTGATCCGTTCATACCCTCAAAAGGCTCTTTTAAGAGCCAACCATCTTTACACAAAAAGTGCAGCTTCCTTTTCATCAGTTCAGGAATGGGATGAGGTAAAAACTGAATAATAACTTGGGTTAAAGTACGTGTGGGATATTAATATATATTAGTACACATATACTCGCCCTAGATTATGTTTTGATTAGTAGTATTGCTATCGAGGTCAATGTAGTGTGAAGTTTGTCTTTGGTGGGCTATTAGTTTTTTTTTGGTCTAGTTCATACTTGGAGAAAGTCAACAAACGCCGCAGTTTATAAGTAGAAAGCTCAAGACACCTAAACGTGGTAAATGCGGGTGGCGGTGGTCTAGTGGTAGGGTACTTGCCTACGGACTTCTGGATCAAGAGCGTCTGCTAAATGACGTAAATGTAAATCCCATGTAATAAGTCCTGTATTAACAGTAAAGAGAAACCGACCTCCGCTTCCACTTTCTCTGCACTTGTTGCCCTGTTTTGTGTATTGTGTCTTATGTTGTCTTGTGTAGCACCAGGGTCCTGGAGGAACGTTATTTCGTTTCACTGTATGGCTGAAACCAATAAATCCTACTTGACTTGAAACATGCTTTGACTAGTTATAGTGAATAAAAGATTTAAAGAAGTTGGCGCGAGAAGACGCCCAATAGCGTTGAGGTGACGCCAAGGCGGCTGTCCAATGGGAAGCGAGTGTTGTCAAGACATCCAATGATTAACGAGCTGTTTGAAAGGTTATAAAGAGAAATTGCTAGGATCGCAAGCTCATTTTCTTTTTTTCCGCGACGAAAGCATTTACAAGCGATGGCAAGAACCAAACGAGACCGCTCATTAAGTCCACCGGAGAAAGGCTCCCGAGCAGTTGGCTACCAGGCTGCTCTTAAAACACTCCGGCCACTGGAGCGTGAAGAAACCTCACCGGTACAGACCAGCACCGTTGCTCTAGGAGATCCGCCGCTACCAAGTCCACAGGCTGCTGATCCGCAAGCTGCCCTTCCAGCGCCTGGTGCGTGGTCGCTCAGGCTTCAAGAAGACCGACACTCCGCTTCCAGAGCTCCGTCATGGCCCTGCAGGGAGGCCAGCAGGGCTTACCTGGTGCAGGTCTCTTCGAGGACCTTTGACCTGTGCGCCATCCGCCAAGAGGGTCACTAGTATGCCCAAGGACATCCAGCTGGCCCGCCGTATCCGCGGAGAGCGCGCTTAAACTCCTCAGATTTACTTTCACACCCAAAGGCTCTTTTAAGAGCCGCCTCACTGCTTCAGTTAAAACGAGGAAGTATCCGAGTTTCACCGCTGATCTACACTAGACACTATTTTATCAACTGATTTGATTTTTATATCGTTATACTACGTATTCAAGAATGTTTTTTTTTTTTCCAAATTAGTCATGCTGCATTCACTTAAGTTCATTTTTAGTGAGTGAGGTTTTGCCAAGAGTCCAAATAGTTCAGTGTCATTAGTTTATTTTTTTTTTTATTACATGACATATAAACGTCTTCTGCGAGCCTGTTTAATCTTTTTTATGGAATGGATATTTTTAATGACCTATTAGTTTTACCTGCCGTAAATCATTTGATTATTATTGAATATTACTTCTATGGCGGATTCTTTTTAGTTCGTGAGGCTCTCCTGCTGGCTGGCTGGCGTCATTCAAGACTCCGCCTCCGTTGTGTGGTTTCAACTAAGTCCTTTAGGTCACTATAACAAGCGTGTTTGGCGTTATGACGTCTCATTGCTTTGCTCTTCGACGTGTATTGAACTAAGCGGTGAAAATGTCCGGCAGAGGGAAAGGCGGTAAGGGTCTCGGTAAAGGAGGCGCTAAGCGGCACCGTAAAGTTCTCCACGACAACATCCAGGATCACGAAGCCATATTCGCCGTCTGGCCCGCCGTGGCGGCGTTAAGCGCATCTCTGGTTTGATCTATGAGGAGACTCGCGGAGTGCTGAAGGTCTTTCTGGAGAACGTGATCCGCGACGCCGTCGCCACCGAGCGCCAGGAAGACCGTCACCATGGATGTGGTTTATGCTCTGAAGCGTCAGGGACGCACTCTGTACGGATTCGGAGGTTAAACGCTCGACTAGAACAACGCTGAACCCAACGGCTCTTTTAAGGAAGCCACCCACATGTTAAGGAAAAAGCTAGTTTTCTTATTTAAATCTCGCTTAATGAATAACTAATATGTCGCAATTGAAGGGTTTACCAGTTAAGTGTCTATATTGTGGCGAAACATCAAACAAAATTTCTATTTCGCTTCTTTGCAAATAAAATATTGGTGCTTTTGTTTATCTAACATATCAGGAAGGCTTTCAGTGATGATAAATACACTTCCACGATCATACAGCGATATAAAACACTGAATAATACATAAAGAGAAGATGTTACATGCATGTAAACATTGTAAGGAACATAGACTGTATACTATATTATCAATTTAATCAGAAAGCGCGGGAATGAACAAAAATGGACCGTGAGTGCAAGGAGGGAGAAGCTGGTTCGTCTTCTAGAGGCAGGCTGTAGATCTTAACCAGTAAACGATTGACACGATCTGAGAGGGCGGAGTCTTCTGTAATTTGATTACAGGAATCTAGATGAGGCCGAGTCATGGCCCACCCCCTCCTTCTACATTCATTCTCCAAGATCACCATGCCTGAACCAGCGAAGTCCGCCCCGAAGAAAGGCTCCAAGAAAGCCGTGACCAAGACGACTGGCAAAGGAGGCAAGAAGCGCAGAAAGATAGGAAGAGAGAGAGCTACGCGATCTCTACGTGTACAAGTGTTGAAGCAGGTTCATCCTGGCACCGGCACGCATCTCCTCCAAGGCGATAGGCATCATGAACTCTTTCGTCAGCGACGTCTTCAGACGCATCGCCGGCGAGCTTCCCGCCTGGCTCACCACGTCGTGCTCACCATCACCTCAGGGAGATCCAGACCGCCGTACTCCTGCTGCTTCCCGGTGAACTGGCCAAGCACGCCGTGTCCGAGGGCACCAAAGCGGTCACCAAGTACACCAGCTCCAAGTGAAGTGACGACCTGATTCAACCCAACGGCTCTTTTAAGAGCCCCCACGATTTCCTCTGAAGAGCGCTTTTCTTTCCAAAACCAGTCGAGATCAAGCACCCACTTTCCAGGAGCGGCTGGTGGACATGTCTGCAAGTATCCGTTGTCTTGTTCTGGTTAACCGCGTATTTTCTTGTTCTGTTAGACCGACCGCAGTCGTGTGTGTGATCAAGTGAAAGGCGGGAGTGCAATGAAGGGCGTTTTTGCGGTTTTTTTTTTAAAATCTGCTTCATGTACACGTTTGCATTTTAATTTCGATTTTGTCAATAAATATGTCCATGTATTTAAGCTTGAGTGGTGGAGTTTGTTTTAATACTGTGCGTGTGAACGTTTAGTTGCTTTATTAAACTACATGTTTCTTCATCACAGTGTAGTTTAGTACATATCCATTAGAGCAACAATAAGCTGAGTTAAACTGATGAACGTGACTTCATGTCTTATCAGGTCTATTGGTGATATCTTTCTAAACTGTCCACTGCTGAGGGAGCATTAAGAAAAGCATGTCCAGGATTGGTTATTATAAATTCATGAAATAGATTCTTAACCCAGCTCCAGCACTGCACCGTTCAACGCTCATTCACTCACCAAGTAGCTGAGCTCGTCGGGTGATTCGTAGTGAAATAAATCAAGCAAAGTGAAGAGACCCATGGCAAGGCATGAACTCAAAGTTCAGACATATTCCGTGCTCGGTTTACAAATGGACTCTACGCTTTAGTCGCAATAAGTAAGTTTTAATTCCAAAACTAATGTTGGAGTCCTTGATGTGCAGAAGTAAGTAAAGTGGCTTAGAACTGAGCCTCGTCTTCCAATGCGAATGAAAGTTAAATACACAACCAGAAACCAGAATTGAAACTCACTTTGGCCTCTTACAGCACCGCGCTGCTTTGGGTTTCTGTTATATCTTTACAATAATACGCCATTAATCGTTATTCTCAATAGTAAGAGCAGTAATGTGACGAGCCCTTGTGCTCATTAATAAGTTACAGGAGCAAGGGTTTCCCATTAGAGGCTGTGAGGAGGTCCACGGTGAATAAGGCGAGGAATCGAGGGAAAATGAGATGAAAGACTACAGGATTCTGTGAGTATACATGTGCGCGTGCACACACACCTGGGAGCTCATTAGCATTGATTTTCTTTGTTCTCGTGCTGCCACTTAACTGGCGGGCCCGATGTCTGTGTTGCTGTGGGTCTAAAATATTTTATTACACCAAAATACATAGCAAAAAAAAAAAAATTCATTAAAACACAACAAATACTCGTATTTATTAAAATGTATTAACGATTAATAATGACAACAACCACAGCAATAAACCCTTGAGATAGAAATTCAAAGAAGCACCCTACAGCGCATTCAGAACACAGGAGCAGGAAGTTCGACCACATAACTCCCATACTCTCCTCGCTTCACTGGCTTCCTGGTAGGTACAGGGCTGACTTCAAGATCCTCCTGCCAACCTACAAGGCATGAGTCTTGCCCCAATATACCTAACAGACTGTAGCCACCTATCTACACCTAACCGCCTGCTCATTACTGGCCCCCCTCATTCCATTTCTCTCCCCCACATGTCCGGGGGCCGTTGTGGTCATCACCTGGAGTCAATGAGCTACCATCTGGTCTGTGTGATGCATCTGATGCATGAGGACCCTGACAGCTCACCAGTACCTGGAAGCAACTTGGGACCTCTCACTGAATCTGGGTTTAAAACCAAACTAACTCTGTATGTTAGTATACCCAAGAGGTTAGGTATCAGTCGACCTTGGACCCTCAGAGAGGTTTTCTCCACACAGTGGAGTTTTTGGTTCCTCTCCTTCGTAGTCGTCCGGCTTTAACATCCATCACTGTAACCTGTTCCACCATCTACACCAGTGTAAAGTGCCTTGGGGCAACTGTGTTGTAAAAGGCGCTATACAAGAATAAATTGAATTGAATAGACGAACTGCTGGTCGTACTACTCATAACGAAACAATTTATTAAAGTGAAACAAATACAGAAATAACGTACAAGCATTGCGCCGACGGTCCAGGTTCTTAAGGTGGAGGGCTTTTATTTTTGATGAGTGTGGGGCCATCGTGTGGTCAAAAACAGCACCTGCAAGTTTGGCAAAGATACCATTTTAAACGTTATAACAACAACAACAACAACAACAGCAACAACAATATGTAAGGATCATATTGTTACTTTGTGTGTTAATCTGCTGGAAGCTTCAAGGGGCGATCAAGGACTAAGAGCATCGAAAGGCTCTTTTAAGAGGTCTCTTGTGATCTCGTACTGCCATAGCAACTGGGGGAGGCGGTCTGTGTTGTTGGCTTTCAGTCTAAGAAACATCTCAAGTGTATTAGTCAGGTATTGTATTCGAGTTAATTGTCAACGGTTTTGTTTGTTTGTTTTTGGATAGAAATAAGAAGGAAGTAAAACAAGAAAAATGGCAATAACTTCATTGAGGTAGATCAGCGATTATTGCTCTGCTAATAGTAAAATTAATCAGTAAGAGCAAAGTATTGTGGTGCTAAACAGCAAGTAAACAAGAAACGTTTAAAACATCACGCAAACAGGTTTACGTTCTTATGGAGGATTCTGTTTGTTTAATTATTAATTTGGTATTATTATTATCATTATTAATACAGTTGCTGTAGTTTGTTATTGAAGTGCATGTTAAAATCAAACAAAAACTAGAACATTACTGAAATAAACATGACATATTTGCCTCACACAAAATAACTTCATAAGGGAAATAGAAATTATATTATTGAATGCTGATATTTCACAGCCATGGTTTGAGGCATTCATTTTGGATGAACTTTGTAAAACCGCCTCGGCTAACTGTCTCTCTCTCTGATACCAGAGTGACTCATTCATGACTTTCCTTCCAGGTCAGAAAAAGTTTTCTCAGTAAGAGGCCTAGTTATTTTGTCCCATTTTGTGCTAGAAGGCTGTTTACACACACAGCTCCTCAGGGTAACTTCTAAAGCAGTTCCAGAGTTGCAGAGAATGTGAGATTGGAGCCACATCAGCAAACACCATAGGATGTGTCTCAAATGAAGCAATGAAGAATCTTAGTCAGAGGGCTCACCAACATGTATACAAGAGTACATTTGGAAAAGCTTCAGCCCAACCCTTTTGGAAACTGAGTTCTTTTCCTTCTGGGGCCTGCAGTTAAACCCTGACATTGGAGCTTATTCTTTTTATTTCTTGAGAATTTAACAACTTTTTTTTTTATAAATCTGAAAAGGCATCAGTGTTAGATTAAAGGAATGCCACATGGTTAAAAGCAATGCAGTTTGGCTTCTACTTGTGAACTCTCTATTAGAGAGCAAAAGTGTCCTAGTGCTTAGGGAGTTGACCAGTTGGAGGTTGTGGGTTTGATTCCCTCAGCAGTACCTGGTACTCTTGGCAGGTACTGTCCTGTCATTGCTCTAGGTGCTCAATAGCTTGCCTGCAGCACATGTGTGTATGGGGGAAACCCAGAGGCTGAGTTTCATTGTGTTGTGCTGTGCTGCATTTCACAATGACAAGGGCAGTAGTATTTAAAAAAGACAATTAAAAAAAATAGGATTATTTAGGTTTCAAACAGTCCGTGAATGTGCCTTCAAAGCTTTCTACTCCTTTCTCCTTCATCTCATAAAGACAATTGCCATCTGACTGCAACCTCCATGTCACTGTGGTGTTCTCTGCCATCCCTTGAGCCCGCAGTTGCTGCTGGATCTGAAGAACAGAGCCGGTAGTTTATCACAGAGTTATACAATATAGTTAACACTGTTTAATATGTTGTACATATGCTATGTGTCAATTTCTGCTAACTCTAGTGGAGAAAAAAAAAACATACCCTGCTTCATTTTATGTACATTATTCTATGTACTCTGCTAAACCTGGATGTTTACTGTTATTGGCACAAAGATAATACAATAATAATTTGTGGTCCACAATATAACATTATTGCAATTATATATTATATCATAAAATTTAAATTGAAAGCAGACATTACATCTGTAGCCATCTCTGCTCATCCGCATTCCTTTCCCATTTCTGCTGTGATTCAGGTCTTGTAACTTGCATAAAATCAGAAGCAGTGCTTCCATTGATAGAAAAGTGTACTGAAAAACATTGCAATACTACCCATTTTAATTTTCCCCTCTAAAAATCACCACCTAAAAACCCACCTCTATTTACTCAATTATTATTATTTATAATAAAAAAGTTATTAAATTATTCAGAAATGTTAAATCTTCTTTAGCACAAGGCCCAAAGTGATTAGTGCTACTACACCATGAGGAAAGAAACAAAAATGTTTCTGGACCACAATAAATAAATCCTACAATTTGTAAATCTACACAAGCAAATCAATGATACAAATTGTGATATTGGCTGTTTGCTACAGAAATACTCACCAGTTCCCAAACAGAGGATTCCTTAGCAGGATCATTCATGTTCTGAGCAGATGCCACAAGCACCTTCACTATTTGTATTTCCTTCACTGGTGGAACTTTAGGATTCAACGCAACACAAAAAGAAAAATCAAATGTTTTGGAGATTGTCCCGATAGAGGGCGCTCTGCTCTGACTGGACACACCTGCCATCTCATTAAGGACGACAGGTGTGTCTCATTGGAGAAAGGTTTAAAGGTTCCAGAGCTTCAGTCATTCTTGGTGTTGTTCACACATGTGCAGGTGTGTCTATGTTCTTTTTGTTAAATAAAGTCCTGTTACAGATCCCTGGCAAGTGTTTGTCCTACTCACACCACCCCAGTGTGACAGTGATATAGCAATAGCGGACATGTAAGCGTTGTCTGTCTAAAAGCAAGTTTTCTGCCAAACTAAGGAAAGGAATCTTTCAAGCAATCAATCTATTAAAACTAGCCCAACTATGAACTGGTGAATGTGCTTGCACAAACTCTGTCATGGGATTTCATAGTTTCACCAAATCAGATCAATGTGCCTTGTCACAACTGTCTTACTTTTTAAGTGCTCCAAGAAAATGTGGGATCAGCCTTTTTTTTTTTTTTTTTGCTTACCCTGAGCTGGCCTAATCAGATCTTTTAACAACTCCTCCTTTAGGTTCAGTAGCGATTTCATTAACAGCACATGAGCAAAAAAATGTCAAAGTTAAAATGGATGAGCCAAAACACAACACAAATATTAGGCCAAAAAGGCAATTGCCTTAATAAGATGCTGCAATGTACAAGAAAAAATACAGAGAATTTGCTGCAGCACTCTGCCAGCTGAGGATTGTGATGGGCTAAATAAGAAAGATGAGGAGAGGGTGCGAAATGGAGGAGATTAAGTAGCTTCCTGGTTCAATAAAATGTCATGAAACATGAAGATGATTAGCCTTAGGCTCTGCTATTCTGGAGTCCAGGAACCCAATTATGTTTATAACAGTGTGACTGTTTAGGGAGGTTTCATTGGCAAACACTGAACACTTGTGTGCACATCTTTAAGCCAGTAAAGATTTGCGAGTTTGCCAGCTAGCTAGTCTGTGTTTTTCTTGGAACTATTTGGCCGTTAGTATTGTTATGTCAATTTAGTTTAATTGCATCTTTTTATCAAGGCCTCAATAGTTCTTCGTCTAATTGTATCATTATGTCAACAACTTTAAAGATAAATAATTATGATTAACAACACTGATTTATAATTAGAATGCTTAGAATGCTTCTGAGGTTGGAAAGGGTTTTACTGTGGTAGGCTGGTCAGTCCAGCCATCTTTCCAATATAACTTATTGCTATTTGGGAATACAAGACTGGTAAGCAACCATCTGGTGCCCAGCATAGGCCATTCTAGTAACTATCAGGAATACCAAAACAACTCTCTAAGCAACATCCTAGCAACCACTACAAATAAGATCAGGTAGCAACACCCTAACCGCTAATATTGTTTTAGCAATCTGGGACTTTCTTTAGCTGCCGAATCTCTTAAAAATTCCCATTTTTAATCATGAATGGAAGTTATTAAATGTTGTATAGGTTAAGAACGATGATGTGGTTTGAATAATAGGGGATACAGTCGTTAACACAAACACAAAATGTTCACACCTTTTTTTTTAAGAAACATTTTTTAGGACTACATAATTTTAGGACTTATAAATAAGTCTGTTAAAGAAAGACAACTCACTAGTGTGACAGAAGAAGGGGAATAATGTGATGCAGTTGTTTTCAATGATATGGTCAACAGAAACACTCCCGCAGTTATCATTACCCCCAATAGTATCAGGAGAGAGTCCCATAGCAGTTGATGGAGGATTGCTTTGATCGTGAGCCACTTCCAGGTGTCGAAAGAAGGCCAAACCATGCACTCGAAGCTGCCTATCCTGGCGCCTCAGCGGTAGTTATCGTTTTAGTGTCTGAGGTAGCCAAATCCGGTGTGATACTGTCGGCCCCAGTAGGCCTGAGCATCAAGCCACGTCCTGAAAGTATCAGAGATGCTGATGAACCTTCCACTGTAGCTCGCTGTGAAATGATAGTGATACAAAAACAATGATAACGATACGGATCTGGTTGCCAGGCATCACTCTTAATAAAGTCAGCTAACTATGGATTCTGTTGCAGTTATACAGCCAAGTTATTAAGGAGCTTTTTATACATTGTGCAAACTTTTTCACATTGTTAATCAGTATCATACACTCTCTATTTTATCACATACCACTCTTATTCTGACTTAAAATAAAGATGAAAACGAAAATAAAAATAATCTTATTCCAGGAAACTGAAAAAAATTGTATAGAGGGGGTTGCGGTTAATATTCGAAACATTCGCAAAGCATCCAAAAATGGGAGGGATGTCTGCAAATAAAGTTTTGAGTATTTGAACTGTCAAGCTTCTACTTTTTTTAAACTTTACTTTTAATATTTCCCTAGCTGAGCTGAAATGTGAAATTATATGTTTGCGAACTTTTTGAAAATAATCTGATACTCAAACTAAAATTATTACAAAGGTGCCAAAGGGGTGAGCAATTTAAGCAAGATTCCTTAACATAATAAATAATAGAACATAACAGAGAAAGGCCTACACAGGTTTTCAGCATGAACACATCTGTTTCATCATCTCTAAGGCACTTTACACAGCATAAAACATTTCAAATGAAGTTTGAAGATCTTAAATTATGGTGCTGCAATGATTTTTGTCATGACCTAAAATGGGAGAAACAAGAGAACAGCTGAACAGCATTTATTTTCATATTTATTTTTGTAGTCGTAATTTCAGTATCTTGCTAGTATTCCACCCACTCAGTTTCAAGCCCTAGGCTTAAATAAATTATATATTTTATACTAAAAATACTATATATATATATATATATATATATATATATATATACTATATATTTTTCTTATTTTCTGAATTTTTCAAGAAAAATCACCTCTTAAGCTTTGTTTATCCAATTGGCAGTATTCTCATATGCCTAATATTTTCTCTAGTCATGAAAAAATAACAACTTACTCCACAAAAAAAGATAATAAGAGAATGTACTCACCATTGTAACACAGAAAGGGTTTAAGCAAGAGGCAGTTTAAATTCCACCAGTATCCAGTATTGTCCAGGGCGCCACATGACTCAATCCCAATCAGGTTAGGCTCCCCAGCATACCAGTTCTTTATTTTCAAAGGGGCATTTTTATAGGACCAGTGCCAGCTGTTGATATCATTGTACAGTCCAACCCAAAGAAGAGAGGAGAAACTATAGTTTTTTTCTTCTTTCTCAAGATTCAGCCAGTCATCAGTGCTTGAAACTGTAGCCAGGTCAACATAGTTCTCCCTGCAGTACTTCTGCGCATCTGCCCAAGTCTTTTGTGTCATAATCAGATGATAGACATGAGGAGTGGGACGGAGGGCAGATAAAAGCCCAGAAAGGAAACCTGTAAAAACATTGTCCTTGCTCATCTCCAGAACCAAAGTTTATCTGTCTTTATTAAATTGATGATCAAAGTAACACCCTAATCCTCATCCTACATCAGAGGATGTACAACATTATTATTAGAACATCTTGACAAAGTCATGATTTAAGAGCTGTTGTAAATGTCAGTATATATCTTTTTTCTAGTACAACCAGTTAAGCAATCGAAATGACACAAGACTTTAATGACAATTTAAAAATGAAATTTTCAGTTTCTTTCTGGAAATGTTTAGTTCATTTAGAGATTGCTGATGCAAGTGAATATATAGAATTTGTATTTAAGATACTCTAGGTGGTGGTCTAGTGGTAGGATACTTGCCTATGGACCTATGGCTCAAGAGGTCCTAGATTTGAGTCCCACCTCTAGCACCTGCCACTGAGTCAGGCTGCTCCAGGAACTGTCCACTGTAATTAGGACATGGAAGTCGCTCTGGATCAGAGCGTCTGCTAAATGACGTAAATGTAAATGTACTCTGATGGCTACAATCTGAAGTTTTTGTTGTTCTTTTTTTTTTGCTGAAAATAAGTCACAATGTGTCCTAAGCCAAATTAACACACCTGCTTCAATGTAATGAAGAGCTAGGTAAGGTTTGGGTTGGTTGAGAGAAATTTAGGGATCTTCATACAGGAAGTATTTGGGTGGCTAATGACTTCTAGTGTTCCAATGACTTGATAGCTCCAGTTTTTAACTAAAGAAGTTAAATCTGGATCCAAATATGTCTTGGTTACCTACTACATTGAAAAATGTATTTTTTTTTTAAACAACCAAATCATTGTTTTAAAGGAATGCAAAGCACAGCAAATGATGAATTTTCAACAAGATTATACATGACGCCCAGAAGTTATTTAAGTACATTTCACGCAACTTTTAAAACCTGCTGAGATGCATTGGGAAAAAGGGTGCAGAAGAAAAAAATTTGGCACACCAGTAAAGAATGTGTGGGGAGCTGATTCTTTTGATCATTTTGAAAACTCTTCAAGAATGAGTGCCAATCAGCATGAGGCATTTTTCTAGACTAGAGGCTATTCATGTGTCACTGAAGGTCTCAGTGGATTTCAAAGGGTGCCTGAATTTTAAATAGGAACCATGTTTAGTTTGGTTTTTTGCGGAGAATATAAATAACAGCATTATAAATAATTAGTGCAAATTGAAAACATTTTTCTTTTATTAACCCACTTTGTTTATTTCATATATGGGTACATTAAAATAAACACTATTTATCACCATAAAAGTAGTTTATACATAACCTTACCTGTGAGATATAGTAGAGGAAAAATCTTCTGCCTCATGATAAAGGACTGGTAGGGTTTGAAGGATGCTGAGGCTCTAGCTTACATTCTTCTGAACTCTATGGACATCTCACTGCTAAGATACCACCTTCTGACAAGCTTAACTGACTGCTGAGCCCTTATTGTTGCCAAACTTAAACAAATCTTTCACTCTCTTTCAGCAATGACATGGATGAATGCATGGCAAGTAGCTACAACAACATGGATGGTGAACAGTGATTTCCATAGTGCCTTTTCCTAAGACATCTCTTTTTTTTAATTTAAATAGAACCAAAGTGCATGGACATGGTCCCCGATCATCTTCACTGACGTGTGGCGCGATCTCAGCAAAGAAAAGGAATGAAAGAATTCATTTGGTTTTCTTTGATTAGAATGGAAAACAGAGAAACATTTCACCATAGCAACACAGTTTTTTTTTTTTTTACACCAAACACAGGGTCTTTGTTTGTAATTGTCAGAAATTTCATATCAGCTTTTTTATAACAAATTAAAAGCAGTAAAGTCATCTGATGTTGTTTTAACAAATTTCATTTCATTCTGGCATTTATCAGATGCTCTTATCCAGAGCGACTTACAATCAGTGCTTTATTTCCACATTAGATCATCATCTTGGTAACCAGCTCAGATCAGTAACTGCTGATTAGCTAGTACAACCTAAGTAACAAACCAAGAGCCCCTTGTGACAAGTATATACACAACACACTTTTTTTGACAGGAAAGCGAGAGTGGTAGTGGTAGGAGAGTAGATGGTTTGGGAGAGGTTGGTCACTCAAATTCCACGAACAGGTGGGTCTTTAAATAAATACGTTTGAAGACAGCGAGGACTCAGCAGTTCTGATGACCATCGAGGTTCATCCCAAAAGTGAGGCCAGAGACTGAGAAGGTGTGATGAATGTCTTCACTCTTTTTTTTTAATGGTGGGAGTTCAGACAGAGGCAGTGCTTGATGGTCTGAGGACGAGAAGAACCTGATGTTTGATTAAGCAGACAGGTAAAGATGGTGCAAATGTTAGTAGCCTTGTAAAGCAAGAGTTAGAGTTTTAAAACCACAATCCCAGGCAGCCACAGGAGCCAGTGTAGGTCCACTTGGCAGAGAGTGGAAGAGAAGAGAACTTGGGATAATAGTTGAAGACGAGTCTTGCAGCGGTGTACACACACACACACAAACACACACACACACACACAAATAATGTTTTACATAGTAAAAGGAGCATCATCCAAGAGCAGAGGGCAATATAAAAATGCAAATATCACAATCTAGTATGAATTCTTCTTCTTCCTAACTCTACCAGGCTTCTGGTGAGCCTCACTGTGAAACTTACCAATTTGAATTTGTTTACAGAGGTGACAAATGGAACAAGACACAACATAAATACAGACATTTTATTTTTTTCTACAAGCGCCCTATTGAACTGTGCATCATGACACCTTGCATGTAGGCTGCCACCATAAATGGGTTTAGTTTTAGGCTAAAAGCTTCTCCCAACTCTGGTAAAACAACGTCTCAGGCAACAGGCAGCAACTTCATAACCATTTCATGTAGGAACTTTCTTCAAGGTGAAAGTGAAAGTGACAACTCTCGTCATTGCAAGGTCACAGCACAGCACACGTGAACCACGAGGTGGACCTCTGCATTTAACCCATGCACACAAACACGGTGCAGCACTGGGCAGCTACTGAAAGCTCCCGGGTAGCGTTTAGGTGCCGATATCTCATTACTGTAGAATAGTGTTCATAAAGGCTTTTGATATCTCTATATAATCATTCTTTGTAGACTGACTTTAACCTACATTAACATTTATAAAGGCTTATTCCAACAATCAGAATCTGAATTATTAGTACAAGACAGTGCCCCTTCAAACCCATAAGTGCCTAAGTGACCGACAGGCAGGAGATGCTAGAACAGTGCTTCCAAGTCCTTTGTTAGAACAGACTGAGAAAGATGCTGCAGGACGAGTTAAAGGTATTTGTTGAAGTTGAATTTTTGACTCACACATCTATAGAGACTAGTTTAGTAGTAATTGTAAGGATTATAATCATTCCATTATTCCATTATCTGACGCTTGTCCCAAACGGGGTCGCGGGGGAAGTGCTGGAGTCCAACCCAGCTCACACAGGGTGAGGGCAGAGGGCGCGCCTGGAAAGATCTCAGCCATGGGAGGCCGGGACGGGGGGCACCTTGCTCAAGGGTACCTCAGGGCAACCCATTGGGAAGGGGTTCGAACCCCCGATCATGCGGCTGACACCCTAACCACTAGGCCAGGATTATAATCAGTATGAATGAAAAGGTTTGTTCAGAGGCAGTAGTGGCCTAGAGGTTAGGCAATAGACCTCTGGATTGCAAATAATGGATTCCTGGATCCCTTACCAGCAGGTTGTCCTGAGTTACCCTTGAGCGAGGTACTACCCTATCACTGCTCTTTCAATAGCTGCCCCCTGCTGCAGGTATGGGTAAAATGCAGAGGTTGTGTCTTGCTGTGCTGTGTTTCACAATGACAAGAATTTTCACTTTGAAGAGATTAGTTATTATTATTACTTTATATTTTACTTTTTTCCTGACCTTTCCTTATTATAGTGCGACCTCTGCGCCCCCTAAAGGCAGACAATCGGCGTACTGTTACCAGATCTCACAAAGTAAAGCAAATAAGATTGGTGCTAAGCAACTGCGTGCCGCCTGCAGCGGATGATGCGTTAGTATATGATGATCCATCAACTGCTGTTGTCTTGCAGTGCGCTGTTTAAAGAAGATGCGGGAGAAAGTCCTCCAAAGAAAGGAAAAGAAGAACCTCATATCGGGATTCTGTGGACGAGAACAGAAAACGGAGGAACACGGAGTCCAGTATTGAGGTGCGAGCAGTCAAATTTAAGCGCTTCGTAAACATTAATATAAGCAAGATTCAGTTGTTCACACACATCCGGGCGGCTGTTCTGCTAGGAATTAAGCCATCAGAGGTACCACATGCGCCTCTTGTCGTGCCGAACATCCACAGGTTACAGTGCTGCTGGCCAAAGGTCAACGTGTTTTTACCCCTGACCCCGTCTCGCACCATTCTGAAAAAAGATTTGGACGGGGCAAATAGTATCGGTGAGAATAGTGAGTAGCTCTAATGGTAGGACTTGTTTGCATTTGAAAAGCTTACCTTAAGTCTGTGAAACCCAAACGTTGATTAAAAAGGATTTTTATCGATCTTACAGTTTTCTTGCACATGCCTGTAGCCACTGTTGCAGCCTTTTGTGCTTCTTATGTTGAAGGATGTTAAAGAGGAGGTGGATCACAAGGTGGAGGCCGGTGAAGAGCCGAGCGATATTGAGGAAGGTGGACTGGACCTGGATGTGACCTTCAAACCCATAAGTGCCTACGTGACTGACAGGCAGGAGATGCTGGAACAGTGCTTCCGAGTCCTTGGTGAGAACAAACTGAGAAAGATGCTGCCGGATGAGTTAAAGGTATTTCAAGTTGAATGTTTGACTCGCACACCCATTGAGTGTTTAGTAGTAATATTATTTATATATATATATATATATATATATATATATATATATATATATATATATATATATATATATATATATAAAGTAGTAGGCAACTTTATAGAACTAATTAACTATTCATCTACAACATCTATTCATTTATAAAATGCACTTTCTCTTTTTTATCCTTCTTAATTATCCGGTGTTGACCAGAGGGAGGTGGGTTCCCTCTTTTAGTCTTGGTTCCTCCCACGGTTTCTTCCTCCAATTTTAGGGAGTTTTTCCTTGCCTCTGTCACTCCAGGCTTACTCAGTTAGGGCTTGAACCGAATACTTTAAAGCTGCTTCGTGACAACAAGAGTTGTAAAAAGCACTATATTAATAAAACCGATTAATGATGACTAATAGTGCAGTTTAGTTTTATTAACGAGCATTCTGCCAGGGAATGCTCATTAATAAATGTGGTTTCCTTTGAATGTTCCTGTTCTTTCAGAGTTCATTGACATGCAAGTCAGATGTGTGGGGGATGCTGTGTGTCTGCTATGTGATGGACTGGTAATCTGACTTAGGTGTTTCTCCACCTTTCATTCTATGAGCTCTGGCACAGGCTCCAGCACCCCCTTGACCCTGATTAGGCTAAGCAGCTCAGATATTGAATGGATGGATGGATAGATGAACGAATATATTAATTCAGTAACATTAAAAGTCAAATCATTTTGAAGGAACTGTATGTAAAGTTCTTTTATAGCACACCAGCATTTGATATGATACACTGAATATGTATTATTAAGCCTAATATGCTGACCCTTTGCCATTAATGTCCAGTGGTTAAATATTGCTGGGGCTCTTTTCTGCAGGAGTGTTCCTTTTCGGAGATCAAGATACTGTGTTGGGATCAGCTGCAACAGTTGTCCGAGAGCAATTTGCTCCAGATACTAGAGGGTAAGGATCAGATGTTTTTACCTCTGCTCTCTACTATTGGGATGCACTCATCCTGTGTTTAGTTCAGTGTGCATGTTTTGTTCAACAATTCATGTTGTGCTGTTATCCTACAGATTTTGTAGGTTTTTGCTTCTTAGCAGGAAATTATCCTGCTTATCCAATTATCTCATTTATACAGTTCCCCTTTTATACCAAATGTAGTTAGTTAAGATGTTGTGTGTTTATTATTATTATTATTGAAGCTATAAGGCTACTGTACTGTGTCACAAGAAAGGGACATTCAGAGCAATCAGGTTAGCCTAATGGCTAAGTCATCACACATCTCAAACCATGTCGAGTTGTTAGATCTGATGATTGGTTTGCTCCATATCCACTAAACAGTTGCAGTATTAAAGCTCTTGCCTTATACTGTGTAGGACCCTTCCTGTCACAAAACAGCTCTGACCTGAAAGATGTGGTCTCCACAAGATCTCCAAAAATGTGTTCTTTTATCTGAGTCATTAACAGCAGATTATTTCAAGTTCCATAGATTCAACCATGAATTTTGGAGCCAAAGTCAACATCTTGAACATTCATCAAACATTTCATCAAACTGTTCAGTGTTAGCAGCGTGTCAGGGCGCATTATCCTTCTTGCAGAGGCTGCTGTCATTATGGAATAGCCTGGCCATGAGGGGGTGTACTTGCTCCCCAGCTATGTTTAGTAAGACGATGCCTAACAGGCTCCCTTTAAAAGTATTGGAACTGTTTCCAGAGTCACAGGGGCATTCAAAACCCTAAACAATAGGTTTGCGATTCCAGGAGGACCTAAAAATGTAATTCATGTATTTTACACATTTGCAGGTAAAGAGTTGACTGCTAACTCAGATGCTGCAGAGAATGAAGCTAAAAGGAATTCTGTGGACAGTCAGTAAGTAAAGACTGTGTGACAGTGACTGTTCTTGTCTTTGTGTAATGCAACACACCATACAGTTAACCACCACCAAATTAAACCTCTGCATTTCACCCATACAGACATTTACATTTGTGGCATTTTGTCCAGAGCGACTTCCATGTCCTAATTACAGGTACAGTCCGCGAGCAGTTCAGAGTTAAGGGTCTTGCTCAGGGACAGTGGTAGTGGCAGAGGTGGGATTTGAACCTGCAACCTCTTGGGCCATAGGTACATATGCAAGTATCCTACCACTAAATCATCACCACCCTATGTGGCGCCACACACGTGTGCAGCTATTGAAAGCGCCTTGCATAAATCTTTGCAATCAGTCTTTGATGATTGGATCACAAATGGACGGCTTTAACTGTGTCACTTCACACCTGGCATTACAACGTGTCTCCATATACATCTGGAGTAACCACCTATGATTGGATATAGGGAGGTAATTTCCGTTAGCAGAAACCAAATCCTCTAGTGGTGTGTGTGTGTTTTTGCTTGTTTGTTTGTTTGTTTGTTTGTTTTTAAATGAGCAGGAGGCAGTGCTACGTTTCCCTTGTCAGATGTGGATAGGGCTTAAAAGGCTCTTCTCCAACATCTTTTAGTTTTCACATCAGATTTTGGTGAAAAATAAAAATTAAAAAAATCTCCAAATGCTCAAGTGCTGAAGTTTATATCAGGCCTTTCTAACCATGTCAATTTTTTAACATGAGGTTTACTGTTGATTTTAGGCAGGACAATAATGTGGATTCCACCTCTTCTATGAAGGAGACAGCTGAAACAGAGGACAAACAAGGTAACGGTGACCCATGCATCCCACAAAAACAAGCTTAAGTTTCACTGATATATAATTTAATGTGTGTGTTTGTGTGTATGATTTAAACAGCAATTACAAAAATAAATTATACCAAAAAATCCAATCATTTATAAGATTGTGTTCTCATTTCATGTTTAATTTATTTTTGTGTTAGTGCAGTAGTAAGAGTCAGATAGTTCTCAGCACATATAAAATACCTGTCTTTTAAATAAACATAAGTAAGAAAGTAAGTTATAAAACCCAGCTGATATTTCACAAACTGTTCATACACATGTGGCCAAAGAGGCATCCTGTGAATTCATTATTGTTAATGGGAGTGATTCCTCAGATTATTTATTTACTTTATTTTGTGCTGATTTCTTTTCTTTTTTTTTTTTTTTTTGCTCCTCAGTAAATGTAAAGGGGAAAATTAGCTTGTGGATTTTAAAAACATAACTTTTTTTTGCATGTCACGCATGTCTTTGGGCTGTGCTGCTGGTGGAAACCCACACTGACAAGGGGGGAAAAATTTAACTCACACAGCCATGAGTCATGAATTAAATAAATAATGCTGACATATGTATTAGTTTATGATGATTAGAATCAGATCCTGGAAAAAAAAAAAAAAAAATTATTTTAAAGAGGATGATTTTGCGTGCAGGTGGCTCCGGTGAGGAGAGTGATGTTCTGAGCATCAATGCTGACATGGATGACAGCGACATTGATGGCCACAAGGACGACAAGCCTTCTGAAGAGGAGACCCTGACTGCCACAGCTACGACTGCTTCAGTATCAGCCTTCCCTGCACCACCTGACATCCAGCCAGCCGAACCGAAGTTAGAGCTTCAGCAAGACATTGACAAAAGCGTCAGTGAAATCTTGGCCTTGACCACGTCTCCGTCTGGCCAGGCGGAGCTGGAGCTGCCGGTTGCCATGGAAAAACCTCCCGCTTCACTTCCTCTTCCTGCAGCCCAGACGGCAGCACCATCAGAGCAGCAGCTGGCCCTGTTGGAGCTTGAGATGAGGGCCAGAGCCATTAAAGCACTAATGAAGGCCAATGAGCTCAGGAAATAAGCTAGCGATTGACACGTCTGCTTGCTGCCCCACAAATGTGTTCTTTTCATAGCAACTGTTGCCAGGATGGACAGAATGCTGGCAAACATACCATTCATCCTAATGAGAAACTAAAGCACCTCGCAACAGTTGCTATGAAAGAACTCATTTGTGGGCGGAGCACAGACTCCAGGCATAAACCTGTCTTTTGGGTTTATAGGCCATATTGGCTTAAAGGTACATTTATGTCTTAGGAACATGTGCAGCCACATTGGCTGCTGCTATGTTGGGTAGCATGTAGTAAAAAACACAATTTCTTATTCAATGTGAGGTTTGCAAAATAGTACAGTACCTTACATTTTCCTCCCTTTTTTTTTTTTTTTTTGGTTTGTGTCATTATAGTTTATACATTTTAATCCCTTTATCTGTTTCTCTCTTAATCAGGTTAACTTCAACCATTCATACAAATAAAAGAAGTGCTCCTGCCTGGGGTGCAATATGGCAACAGATAAGGCTACTGAGATTAGGCAGAAAAATGCAGACCTAGTCGTATCTGGTTAACTGACAAATCCTGCTTTTTTGACACTTGCTCTGTTCATGCATTAGTGTTTCTTCTTTTTTCATTTTCAGGGATCATTTCTGTCTGGATACTACCTGAATATGTTTGAAAGATTGTGGCTGCCTTTATAGGCAACCTTCTCTTTTGAACCATCCCTGATTAAATAAATGAACACACTTTTATTGTCTGTGGGTATGCTTTCATTTTATTAGTTCTGCTGCATTAGAAATGTTCAATTGAAAACCGACTGCATTTGTAGAGGGTGTGGTAGGCACATCCACATATACCATATGCCTACTGAACAGTTCTATTAGTAGTATGACACCTGTTTCTACCCTGGGTTCCAAGGGCAGGAAAAGAAATTTGTAGTGATGCTGTGGGTTCCCTTGGCACTTGGTAGTTTTAGGTAAAGCTTTACAGTGAAAACAGATTTTTGTTCAGTTTAATTTGCATTTACCTAAACAGTATTGTCCCTGTCAATGGCATATGTCCTATCTTGGGGTCGAACTTCTCAGATGTCTTGAAAAGGACTTATGTCTGCCTCGCAAAGCTAACCACTGGTTTTCCTAAATTATTTTACCACTGGCAAAATAATTTAATGCCACTGTCATCTTGATTACACTAAATTCATCTTCTTTCCTAACAGATGATTCTTCACCTAAACCAGACCTTAACCTGCACCTTAGTAATCCTGCCTTTAATAGGTGTCATTTATAATAAGAACGCTTGTTTCTCACAAGTCACATAAGCGGTGGCCTAGTGGTTAGGGCGTTAGCCACATGATCGCAGGGTCTGGGGTTTGAACCCCTTCCCAATAGGTTGCCCTGAGGTACCTTTGAGTAAGGTGCTGTCCCCATCACTGCTCCCCAGGCAGCTTTCAGTAGCTGCCCACTGCTGCATGGTGTTTGAGTGTGCGTGGGTTAAATGCAGAGGTCCGATTTTGTTGTGGTTCACTGTCTGCTGTGCTGTGACCTCGCAATGACAAGGGTTGTCACTTTCAAATCTGTCTTTTACTCACCGCTGATGTTCAACATCTTAAGAATGGACTAGAGTAGTCAAGAATGCTGTGACTACTTAAAGCCACCTTCCTCTGAAAGCAGAAAAAAAACGACTATCCATTCACCTGTCGGTCCATTTTTTTTTTTCCGCAAATGACAGAATAGCCACCAGATAATAAAGTTATGATTGTGCTTGTATGATGTGAGCAGATTAAATTTACACTGGGGGTTCTCAATTATTTTATTTTTTTAAGCTTTGTAGAGTGTAGTTGTTACTGCGTTTGACTTTAGCAGTAATTCTTAACAAGCTTGCTGTTTCCATTAAAGAGTGCGGATTAAGATGCGAAGAGGAAAATGATGAGCATTTGTCTGTTATTCTTAAACATCAGTTTTTTCTCTATCTACTTTGGCTTTTTGTGTCTGGTCCTGGGTTTTTTGTAATGCAGTTATAATCAGAGTATTAATTAAAGACTATGATAAAAGCTTGAAGTCTGTGTTCGGTGTTTGTTTTTTGGTGGTGATAAAAATTGTGAATTTTTAAAATGACACAGATTTCCCCAATAGGGGAATTTCCTCATTTCCCCCAGTTCGTTTCCCCAATAGGGTTGGGTGATACTTTTTTATAATCATCAAAGTTCTGAGAGAAATATAGATCATATGAAGAAAAGAGAAATATTTAGAGATTATATTCCTTATCATTATTTTCAAAAAATACATTTTTACTTTTGTCAATTAATATGTGACTCAGAGATGCTACAAGATATTTCAGAAGGTCTGTAGCAGAAGCTAAAAGTGATTCAATGAGAAGAAAAAGCATCACTTAAGGGCACTCCATAATGTTTTAAGACCAAGCTTTATGCATTTTGACCATTGTATTGCTATGGCATTACTACAGCCGATACATTTACTACAATACATTTGATGCTCTTCTTCACATGCTAGTTTGTGAGCAGTATCGTCGTGTGCCTCTAGAGGTTGCCATTACACTGCAGCATTCAGCTGCCATTTCTTCACTTAATGCTGGTTAAAGAGCAAGCCAAAGCAGGATCTTACTAATGCCCATATTTACAATCACTGATTGGTCTCAGTTTTAATAGTATGTCAATAAATTGTGCAAAATCATGACATGAGCATATGCTTGGAATTAAAAGGTTACTTATAAAGTTGAAGTCACTACATTTAGTGAATATTAAACGTATTATGTAATGACTGGAATATAAGATTCACTCACAAAATGTTATATATGAACAGAAAACAATGAACAGTTGATCATTCACCATGTTGGTGAAGAGATAACATTGATGCCCATAATCTGCATGGTGGTCAACTTATGTATTTCCTGAAAGGAAAGGTTGCCCTCCCACTCCACCGTGTGAGTCTACTGTTTTCTAAATGGGATAAACTGTTATCAGACTCCATCCATCCATTATCTGCCGCTTGTCCCAAACGGGGTCGCGGGGGGGTGCTGGCGTCCAACCCAGCGCACACAGGGCGAGGACGGGGGACACACCCTGGACAGCTCACCAGCCCATCGCAGGGAGGAGCGAGACAGGGACGGCACCTTGCTCAAGAGCACCTCAGGGCAACCTATTGGGAAGGGGTTCGAACCCCCGATCCTCCGATCAAGTGGCCGACGCCCGAACCACTAGGCCACCACTGCCCCTGTTATCAGACTCTTCTTTCTATTTTTACTCCAGACCAACTTAACCATCATGGATCACCTGCCTGTACTGCTGCCAACTAACCAAAACTTAGCAAAGCTGCACTGACTCCAGCGCAAACAGAACTGCTGCTATTAAGTAAAACCCTTCTGACAAACTACTAATAGGTTCAGCCGTGCTTAAATCTCTTTAGCCTGTTGAACCTAAGATATAAGACATGCAAAGTCACGCCTGTTTCTTTTTGATTATTCGGTGTCAACCAGAGGAGGATGGGTTCCTCTTCTGAGTCTTGGTTCCAGCTAAGATTTCTCCCTCCAGTTTAAGGGAGTTTTGCCTCCATCGCCTTTAGCTAGGGGCTTGGACCTAGAATCTGTAATGTTGCTTTGAGATGCCAAGCACTATATAGATGCAATTCACTGAACTTGACTTTACTTGACTTGGCAGTTATTGTTGTAGCCTAAGTTTGGACCAGATTTCATTTTGCAGGGATTTCTGATAATAAACAAAATTGATGAATTTGTCTTTTAATCTGCCCCTCAGTCACTGAAATAAAAGCATCTCTATATCTTCATACTGTCACCACCATGTTTAACAGCTGGTCTAGTGTGCAAAGCAGTATTCGCTTTACATCAGATGTTTTGGTGATCTTGCCTTCCCAAAAGTTCTGATTTTTCTAATTAGAACGTTGTCCTCAAATACCATGGTGGTTAAAGTGTTTTTGGCAAACGTGAGACTGTTCATCCTGCTTTGCAGTGAATTTTGCCTTACAGCTCTATATTGGAGACCATTCGCCACGGTACCTGCTGATAATAAGAGTATACTTTAAAACTTTTTTTTCACACCTTTTCACTATCTTCACTCTGCTGTAGCAGTTTCATGTTTAGATTTAGTAGGGCTAACAGTAACCTAATCTGCCTAGTTTAACCAATTCTACAAACCACTTAACATGATCATTTCTGACTGTGTAACCAAAAGGATAATTACTTTCTGCACAGGGGCTATTTGGTATTGGTATTGAATGTTTTTTTTTTTGTTTTGTTTTGTTTTGTTTGCATGTATGTGCATTTTGACTTTGTTCACATCCATTTTGTGTGTGCAATGAATATGCAAAAATAGAAAAATAGAAAAATAGAAAAACAACACAACAGGTGTAGTTTTTAGATTTCTCCAATAGGGAGGGAATCTCGAAATGGGCCTAAAGAACAATTCTAGTGTAGGTTACATAAAGTCACAAGTTGAAACGGAAGCATGTTATGTTAAATAGAATTGAAAGGTGTTTTAAGATTATCATCCCTCCACTGTTATCTTATAAACGTCTTTACAAATCCTCAGCTGTCCTGCAGTTTTGCCCTATTGAGGTCTTCTTTAGTTCTGTACACAGGTGATTAAATCGACTTTTGTTCTTATTAAAATACTATCTTTGTTATCGAAAATCCACAAGGAGCCTTTCTGATGCATCTCACATAACATTTATTGGCCCGTTTGAGTGCCTTTGTGCCATATAATCTCCATAATAACAGCAGCAAAAGAAAAAGCTTAGTGGATATGCGTTAAAAGTGTGCAGCTTGTTAAAAGCCTTTGCCATTTACCCTTAAATTCCAACCCGAATGGATCCCCTAGAGGGAAAGAAAGAGAAAGAGAGAGATTACAGAGGGAGAAAGTGGGTCTAATGTTTGACAGAGATAATTATCAAGAGGTTTGCACGTCTGCGTGTCCATCCGCCCACCAGTGCCCATTAAAACGACTTAGCTCCTTTTTTTTCACTCTTAATGGGACTGCGCCACAACAGCATGCTATCACCTTACAATGACAGTGTGTTTGCTGTAATTCTATGAAGATCTTTGGCTTTGTTCCGGTAAACGGCAGGCTCTGCGTCGCAGGCAATTACACACGATTCTTAGTACTGCGACCTCCCATGGGAATCAATGGCACAAGTGGAAAAGAACAAGGGCCCAATGGGTATTTGCATTTAAATAGGAACACCTTTTTCCAAGATAAATGTAAAAATAATAGTCCCTTTGTCTGCAGCAAGGGGCAACATTAAGAATGCAATGCTGATTTCTGTAGGAAAATGACCACTTGATGAGAAAGAGAGAAAGAGATAAAGAGAGACGAAGGGGCATTGGGTGCTTGCAACAGACCCCCCCCCCCCCCCCCCCACACACACACACACACACATTGATTAGTTTTGTTTCATTTGTCTTTTTGCTTCATCAGTGTCTTGGAGTGAAGGATGGAAAGCCTTAGTTTAATTATATCTGGCAACCTCACTGGAAATTGTCTCAGGCCCAATCTTTCTGCTAAATTAAAACACACACACACACACACACACACACACACACATACACACACACACACACACACACACACACACACACACACACACACACAAATTAGGAAATTTAATGACTACTTTCCTATAAGAACACTGCTGAGTAACAATACAGTTAAACTCTTTCTAACTGAAACTAAAAATTACATAATGTCATAAACTTGTCATAGGCAATCATGAGTAATCATGACACTTTACATCCTTTACCATTTACTTTCAAGACACATGCTGTAATGTTGCGATCATGAGCATTTATGTGACTTTCTATAAAAAGTTATATATTTTTTCCTTTTCCTGAAAAGTCACTAATTATGAGGGGCAAGTTTTTGGTCTGTTCTTAAAAAATGGCAGTTATAGTTTGACTGTTTATATGGACATATTTGGAGACTTCAGGCTAGATGCCTGTTGTTTTGTTAGAGGATCTATAATTAGCATGCAAGTGGTTCAGCTAATTTTAACTAGGCCTTTAGCTTTTACAAGCTCTTCCTAAGCAACAAGCAGACAGGCAGCCAAACACACACACACTGTTAAATAAGTGTTTTCAGGTATGTTTTTCTGCTACAGATAAATGAGACCAATTTCAACTTCACTGCTTCTAAAACGTTATATATGAAATCCTGAGTCACATGGGGCAAAATCACAGTTCTCTGTGTGTGTGCGCGCGCGCTCGTGTGTGTGTGTGTGTGTGTGTGTGTGTGTGTGTGTGTGTGTGTGTGTGTGTGTGTGTGTGAATAAGGAGTGAATTGGGCTGGGCAGCTGGCTATGACAGGTGTTAAATAATGTAGGGCTGAGAGGGACTAAATGAATTGATTTTGCTGAGCAGTGAATCATGGATTAGCTTTGAGTTTCATTACACTCTGCCAGTCCGTCATCCACATTGCACCCAAACTGCTAACCTGCATAACCCCCTCCTCTCACCCCCTAATGGAGCAACCCTCCTTAATACTGATTGCACTTCCATCCCTGAGCACTGTATGTTCTCAAAAGAGCACAAAAATGATACACAACAGTGCTTCCCTTTTTTCAGCGCTACAAGCAGCTGTTTCAGACAAACAGACACATTTTTTAAGTCACAAAAACTGAGGTTGTGTAAAGTATAGTATAGTTAAGTAACGTTTAGAATTAAATATTTTAATTAATAATAATCATCATAATCAACATAATTATTAAAAATAATAGGACAAGAACCCAGTGAAGGCTGTACTGCGGGCAGCATTTGAACCAATGACCACTTGTGAGTCCACATGTGAGTATCTTTTCACTCTTGTCCTCCATTACTTTTCCCATTCCAACAAACACACACACACACACACACACACACACACACACACACACACACACACTATTCTGTTTTCTAGGGTGTAGTTTTTTATTCATTAATTTCCATTGCTAGGGTGCAGTTTTTTATTCACTAATTTATTTTCTTTGTGTCTTCTTCCCTTCCATCCTTCCTATTCTTCCCTTTTGCTCACTGCAAGTAGGTATCAAGCACACAGACAGGCCTTGAAGTCTTTGTTTTAATGTGATCTGTTTTGCTTGCGCCTCTGCAGGGTTAAAGTATTATTTCTGGCTCCTCTGGTGTGCAAGTGTGTGTTTTATTCCTCCTCCGTCTGCCGTTTTTCCCCCATGGCGAGCCGCGCTGCATTCAAATGGGTTGTAATGCCATAAAACCACATTGATATTCAGCCCCGTCCGCGGCGGGCAGAGACGGCGGACGCTTCTGACGGATATGAAGTGACGGCAGATGACCTTGCACAATCAGAGGCGTGTAATCAGATGAAACGTCCTGAATATATACACACACTCACACACACATACACACACACGCACACACGCACACACACATACTGCTTTTGTGATGGCCACTTTGGCAGGAATGACAGGGCAGGGATGAGGAAAGAATAATAAAAATCGCTGATAGAAACACAGCATGTTTCACACAACACTCTTCTTAAAGCAAGGGAGAGAAATCTACCAGTACTGTTTAAATATAATTAGGTTGTTCTGTAAAAAAGAAATAGCCCCCTAAACTTAATTCTGTACTGTTACCTTTAGTGACAATAGCAGCAATCAAAGATTTCCAGATTAGTCTTTGGTATGGCTGTGTTTCAATATTTCTGTTCAGAATTATGCACTTTTTTCAGGTCCTGCTGCAATATGCCAGTGGGGTACAGATCAGGACTTTGGCTAGGCCATGCTGGTTCAGATTACAGCGTATTGAATTCACCCTTCATTCTGTAATAGCAAATTGTCCAGTAAAGCATCCCCACACCATCAGACTACAACCACCATGTTGACTGTGGGATTGATGATTTCATTGTGGAAAACAGTAAAAACTTTAAACTAGATGTGAGTGCACCAGTGTTTTCCAACAACTTCCCCTTTTTACTCATAAAATATAAACATAAAACATTATCCCAAAATCAAACTGTTAGCTATGGTTGTCTTTTTGGTCGTTAATTTTGATCAGTGTCTTTCTAATGATGGAAAAATGAGCACTGACATGAACTATGCTAAGAGAGTAGCAGCTATTTAAACATTCTTCTGGGTTCTTCTATGATCTCCTGAGTGTTCTGCGTGTTTTTGAGGTAATTTCTGTAGCAAGGCTGACGATTCCATTGCAAATTCACCACTATTCAATATTTTCTTCATTTTGATATAGTGGCTCTGACTGTAGTTTGAGAGATTTATGAGTAACTCTTTCTTAAATGATACATTTCTATAACTTCATTTTTCCGCTCATCTGAACTTTATTTTGACTGAGGCATTGTGTGCTGTTTCTTGAGATCTGTAGAAGAACGTCACATTGGAAAGGTTGCATTTAAGTGATGTATATATTCCACAGGGCTGACACCAATTAGTTCTGGGTGTGGCTTGTCTAATTTACCCTTCGTCAATTACATTTGGTTTATTGGTTGAGTGACTGAGCAATTACTTCTCATGTGGTGACATATTGATGTTGGTGTGCTTTTGTCTTTCAGTAAATTCATTTGAAATGTGTGTATTGTGTTTACCCAGGTTGCCCTTTATACTGCATTTGTTAGGAGATCAGAAACAATTTAGTTTAAATATACAAAAATTGAAGATTTTTCTCAGAGCACTGTTTTATGTTTTACTGGCCCTTATGGTCTAAAACAGTGACTAAAACAGTGAGTTAAGCGTGTTATTAATTAATACACATAATTTTGATGTCTGCAAGTTGAAAATTAACCCACTTAAAACATATTAAACCTGAATAAAAAATCCAGCACTTGAAGGAGGGATGGGGATCTTCTGACGTGTCACCTTAAAGGACTGAAACTCAGAACTGTGGAAAAAGAGCTTTAACAAGATGGTCCTCTGAGATGGGGATTTTTCCTCTTCTAGATGTGTAAGAAGAATCGTTTGTAGCTATAAGGTGTTGCTTCAGGCCCCAATTTTTTTAAATAGTGTTTAATGGTATTTATCAAAAATTGCAACAGCTACAGAAATCAAAAGGTTTGTCACTCATTCTTGTTTTAACAGGGGGCAAGGTGTATATATGGGGTAAATATCATCTTTTATTTTCCAAATTAACATTTTTGACAGATTTTGAGGTTTTGTTTTTTCCTGCATCACCGCAATCAGAAACATCACTCAGCTGAGAGGATTGATCGTCAGACCAGCATCACTCTCCCACCTCATTGCTGATCTTTGGTTCTGATTACTAATGGTTAAGCAATTATTGGGGTCTTTTGTTTCATTGTGTCTCTGTCACTATTGGTCTAAAACTGGTGGCCTTGGGCAATAAAATGTATATATAACCATATAAAAGTGCTTCAGACCTAAGCGTAACCTAAAGAGCTCTGAGTTATCAGCAACCATGATAAAACTATGTTGCAGTTTAAACTGAGTAATTTTTTTTACATACAGGTTGCAAAAAAAACCTGAGAAATAGTATAGAGATTGCTGATTCTATAAACCTATTTATTATTAAAAAAACAATGATATTACAGCTTAAAAATTAAATGTCTGAGGTAGTTACATATTTTATTATGAAAAACTAATAAGATGAGCTTTGTTATGTTTTCTTCATTTTCAAAACATAACATTTTTAAGGCTGCCTAGACAGTGAAACAGTGAATCAGTGTATGTAGCAAAAGCAAAGACTTTATTGTGATTTGAATTTGAGGAGTTTTAGATCATATTTTTACTTTGTCTGTTCATGCAGGTTGACTGTATCTGGACTGGGCTAATCCAAAATAAACATGCAGGTGTGAATGCTTTTTTTTAAACCAGTTGTAAATCTGACTGCTGAAACCAATTCAGGAGACCTGAGCGACACTGAAAACACACCCGTCTCTCCAGGACATATTTAACATCCAAAAGCATCCCCTTCCCGTTCTGCCTGTGGAGGAGAATGCCTGAGGTACCGACTACCACTTAATGCACCTCCAACTTCTTCTTGGAGTAGTTTTTTATCCTCTATCCATTCTGGATAAACCAGTTAGCTTCAGTTTGGCTAAACATCACCTTACCTTGCCATCTTTCACTGAAGCACTAACACACTGTGTTTTAATGCATGTGGTTCATGATGCCACAGAGAAGGAGTACTATTGTACACAGCCTCTTGCTTTAAGCACTGCTTTTTTTTTTAAACTGTGATTTTATTTTCAAAAGAACAGAAAAACTAGGAGCAGCTTGGGTGTTTGGCTTTCGTCGATGAGCTGATTTGCATATTTACTCACCACACAGTGATCACATTTCAGTCTTACTGAGTGGAGAATCATTTGGGTACCTAATGTTCTTACAATCTGTCCAGGATACAATCCAGATTCCAGTTTCCATATGCATATTCAAACTTAATATAAATCAAATGTAAGTGACTGCATAACTGGTAACATTTTAATAAGCCTATGAAACATCTCAAAACTTACTTCCATCCAGAGCTGCATTATTTTCATCTAATCGTATTGATTGTATTTTTGATGATCATATTGATGATGATGATGATGATTGTATAGAATTATACTGATTATGGGAGAGTCAGATGCCAGTTACATTGCGCTGCTTATACCACTAATGCCAATGTCCTACACACTACCTGAACCACCACAATGTCAGTGCCACTGCACTGAAGTACAACACGGGTTTCTTATAAAGTGGCCATTAAAATGATCTCTGATGAAGTGGGAAATACACACTTATGCCCATTTTATCTTTGTTGAGCTTCTTTAGAGGTTAAATGGTCAAAGGTTAAAAGCTGTCTAAAAGCAAATACATAACATTACAATAGCAGTGTGTAATTAACACTGGACCTGAAGAGAGCTGCAGAGATGATAATCACAGTGCTGACAAAAAAGAGCACAAAATAGCTGTAACATTGCTTTAGGGTGAAACTGCACCATACAGAATCATTGTACACATACAGCACAAATGCTGCATTGGTCAGTTGCATTCCAGGAAAGAACAGTTTGCGGAAAATTTGGATAGATGTGGTCAATTAGTTAAGACATGGTTTAGTTTATTTAATTTAGAGCCAGAGTGAATGAATTTATAGAAAAGAGCCTAACCACTAGGCCACCACTGCTCAAATATAGGTAATGTTTTAATGTAACAATTCAAAGATATTTCGATCAACTGTGTGACTGTAACTGCACAATTACAGAGAAATGTACTACTGCAAGCTAGCTAGCTGGCTGGATTGGCAGCATTCATCTTAATTGAGAACTGAGAGTCAAGACTATTTCTGGCAGGGAGCTTCAGCTTTGGTTTCTGCTGCAGTGCTGATGGTTAGTGACAACCAAGGGACGGAAAAGAAGCTAGATAAAGATAACACCATGAAGAACCCAAGAGGAAATGGGTTCTTTAAGGAATTCCAGAGGATTTTTCAGCTTTAACCCCCTCAATCTATACGTCCCATTGCTAAACCTATCCTCATTTCTGACTCACACACGCAGCTCAACATTGAGCTTCAGCAGGTCCTGTGATTCTTCAGGAAAAGACACTTTTAGCCGCACTGGTGTCTTTTTGTGCCGCGTTCCCATAGTAACAGTCCCTCGGCATAGGCCATTACAGAGAGAGAAAGACTTGTCATTCGCAAAGGCTTTTTGAGCCACAAAGTCTATAAATGCCTGGAATCTGCTATCACTCTTTCTCTCTCTCTCTCTCTCTCTCTCTCTCTCTCTCTCTCTCTCTCCCTCTCTCTCTCTCTTTCCATTTTCCTTTTATTTTTTTCCCGTTCTTTTAAGTTTGCAATAGGAAGCAGGGGGGTACATGCTGAACAAGAAATCTGATGCAGCTACCTACATCTACTTACTGGGGACTTTCATCTCTCTCGATTCTCTTGCTTTTCTACTTAAAAGCAAATGTAAAAGGACAGAGTGTGTGTAGACCCCTGAGAGCAAGGAATGCTGGGCAAATCTGTGTGGTGAACATACTCTCTCCTCTCTGATGACCTTAGATGAATGTTTCCGGCACTCTTTACTGTGCCACCTTAAATAAGTTCTTTCCAGACACACAGCAGAAAAACCCACCATGTGCAAATCAGGAAAGGTTTTGTGTGACAATATTTCACTGAAGATGAAAGTGACTCATTTGCAAAGGATGCAAGGGTGAGGTTAGGCAGGTTGTTGAGTGTTGGGCACAATACCAGTGAGTAGCTTTACAGGTTTTTCACAGATGCATTTACAAATGTGTGTTTTTTTTTTTAATAGACCCCCACAGTGACATACATCTGCTCAATTCTGCACACCATCCACCCACAGACATTAAACTTGCTGCCAGTTTATTTACAGATAACACACACCTATTTGTTCTTACTTCATTTAAGGCATATTTAATTTAGCCTTCAATAAATATACAAAGCAAGCAACAAACAGTAATAAACTGACTGACCAATTGATGACAAACTAAACAACTGACAGCAATTAGCATTGATCAATCAACAGTTGGTCAACCAACCAATTAACCAAGCCAACATTTATCAGACATCAAACCAATTAATAAACAAAATAAAATAAACAAACCCAAAACTCCAGTTGATCAGCCAAGCAATTTAACAAATAAAAGCATTTACAATTTACAGCAGTTTAAAATTTACAGCAGTTTAAAATTTACAGCTTACACATCCTGATCCTTGAGGAAAGTGGCCTAATCTACCAGAACAGCAACTGTCATTTTAATTTTCAAAAGCATCACCTGCTAGCTTACCTTAATGAAATGTACCATTAGAATGTCATCCTCGCCTGCCTGCATTATGTCGTTCAACCTGTCTCAGGTAATTAAACCAGGTGAGAGAAATCCACTGTCTGTCAGCTTGGGGTTCACCTCAGCAGCAGAGATGAGGCCATTTATGGGCCTCCATTCTGAATAATTAAAACATGTGGAGACTAGGTATGAAACTAATTTTCCAATATAACAAAGCTTTCTGCTGTCTTTGCTGTGTCTTTGAAAAGTCAGCTGATAAGATGGTCAGCGATAACGGCTTGGAATTAAAGGGACGTCTTTTCAGTAAAGCATTGTGTGCCTTTTACTGCTCTTTTTAACTGCAAAAATGATAAAGCAGGGATGGAACAAAGACATTTTAATGGAGGGAGAGAGGACATTTGCAGCTCTATTGTGTCTGAAGTCCCTATTTGATCCCCAGTTTAGGCCATATGTACATAAAAATTATGAAACCCTAAACACCTTAAATGCTATGGCACAATATATATTCACTGGCTACTTTAACTAAAATAAAACAACAATAAATTAACCAATGAAAAACAAACCAATCAACACACCAATTAAACAACCAATAAATCAATCCACCAACAAACAATCAACCAACTGATCAAATCAACTGGCCAAACAAATGACAGATTAACTGACAAAACAGCTGGGCAAAGAGAAAACAAATGTAAAAAATCAACCCATCATTTGACCAACTAACTTACCAGTCATCTAATCAACCATCCAATCAATCAACCAACTACACCTACTGACATTGTGTTAATGTCAGAAGAGTTGGATTTCCTGACACTGAGCTGGAAAGGCAGAAATGTTCAAAGCTGACTAAAAGCACAGTTTAACATGCAAGCAAACACTTCCCATGCAGTCATGCTTGACTGCTGGTTAGCTGGAGGAAAACAGAATAAATCAACTGTGAAGTGCAGCATCAATCAAACACCTCAAAAACTCTTCAAGGTGCAGGGAAGAGAACTATTTTTGTAGTTAGTCTGGTGTCTAATTGGGGATCTGTCAAACCATAACCCAAAAACTTATAGAATGTTAATAGAAATTTAGTCAGGGTCTCTGCATCATTATCAATCTTCACTTTTAAACAATAAGGCATTCTGTTAACCTTATTATTTTATAGAATCATTAACAGCTATGTTTATCACTGCCAAAGCATCTAAAAGGTCTTCTTTTTTACTCTGATCAGCCATTAAACTAACCTGTCTAGCTCTGTCTCATGCTATCAAAACAGCCATGATCCATCAAGACTTGAACTTCATAAGGCCTCTTAAGGCTGGTCCTGGTATCACCACCAAGATGTTAGCAGCACATCATTTAAGTCAGTGGTTTCCAAAGCAAGGAGCTTGGGGGTATTGGAGATAGGATGTAGCACAAAGATGCCAGCATGATTTCTCCAGAAAAAAACTCAAACTGTCCTTTTCAACAAATTTGTTTTTCTAAAGCTGCATATGTGCCCAGTGCAAAACTTTGTGCTGTGAGTGTTGTTGAGGTGGTGCGAAAGGGGGCTCAGAAATAATCTTATGTACAAAAGTTTTACCATGCAGAAAAAGTTTGGGAACCACTACTTTAAGTTCTGTAAGCTGGGAGGGGAGGCCTCCATGGATCAGACTAGCTAGGAAATTTTGCTGAAATAGGCCACTGCCATTAGAAAACATTATTGTGATGTAGGGATGTACTTAGACTGCAAAAATGTTTGGGTAGGTGGTAACCTTTATTAATGCCAGGACCCAGGCTACTTTTTTTCATTGCCTCATGCTTCATTGTGCACATATCCATTGTGGGCATTTCGGTGGTGAAAAGGAATCACCATCAGCTTTCTGAAGGCTCTGCAAGCTGTGCTACACTGTGCATCAGAGTGTCCATCAGAGTCGTCCATGACCTTTTCTCAGCAGTTTGTTCTATAGGACCTCTTCTGTGAGATCAGACCAGAAGGACTGTTCATCACTTCCTGCTCTATCAATGAACATTGTACCCATGATCCTGTTGCTGGTTTACTGATTGTCCTTCCTTGGAGCACTTTTGGTAGGTACTAACCACTACATGTCCCAAACCACTGAACCACTGAATAGACTCTTCTGAACCTGGGAACAGACTCTTTAGGAGATGCTCTGCCACATTTGTCTGATCATCACAGTTTAATTTTCAAAGGGGTTAAAATTTTTAACTTTTCCATTTTATTTTTACTTGCTGCCTAAAATATTCCATCAGTTTACATGACCCACTAGAAAAAGACCACCAATGTTATTCACTTGACCTTTCAGTGGCTTTAATGCTGTGCCTGAAAGGTAAATATTTTAATGTCAGTAACAATCACACATTGTTCATAAAGAGGCAAAAGAGGGCATAACAACACTGTTGGCCTGCATATCACAGGAATATTGTATAGCACAGTACAAGTAAGAAATATTGAAACAGACATTTAATCAGTTTGACTCATGGCGATGGCAAATTCTTTGACCAAGTCCATTAGCTTTTGCATCACTGTAAAACATTTAGCAGATTAGCAAGCCGTGAAATGACACAGGTTCTAATAAAAAATGTCAAGTTCTAATCAAACTAAAACCAAGAACGAAATTCTAATTAAATACATAACCTGAATGACATTTCCAAAATAAAAATTTACATGCAAGTTCTCATTAATTTAACAACCTCAAAGAAGTTCTAATAAAAGCAATATGCAAAATTAAGTTTTAATAAATGAATTTCATGAATTAAGTTTTAATAAAAAGTAATATACAAAACCAAGTTCCAATGAGATGAATAATCTAAAATAGGTTTCAATAAAAAGTCATTTCCAGAATGAAGCTTTAAAAAAAACCATATAGAATGAAGTTCTAATATAGTCACGATAGGCAGCGCTCTGCTCTGAATGGACACACCTGGGCTCATTAGGGTGACAGGTGTGTCTCAATGAGGCAGAACAGAGTGTCGGTCATTGCTTTAGGTATCTCCTTAGTACAAGTGGTTCCTGAGTTCTGTTTATGTTTAATAAAGTTATATCCAAAATGAAGTACTAAAAAAAATATTCAGAATAAACATTTTTTTTCATTGATATCCAGAATGATGTCCTAAAAATGCACTTCCAGAAATAATTTGTAATAAAATTTACATCAAGAATGAAGTTCTGATAAAATGACTAACCTAAAGAAGTTAAAATATGAACTTCAAATAAAATTCAAAGTTCAAATAAAAATACATTTCTACCATATTCAACTGCAGATACATTTTAAGGTGGATTTACTCTGACTCCCAGCTTTAGAATATGAAAAAGGAAAAAATCTTTCAAAGTTCCCTTTCCCATGGAAAAGCATATCTAAGGAGCAAAACATGAGCGCAAGGACCATGTTTTAACTTTTAATGGTACATTTGCACTGTTTGTGCCTTGATTACAAGAATACAAGAAATCACTAGATACTACTAGTTATTAGATTGGAACGGATTTTTTTTATACATCATTACATGACAATATGATGACTGATTCATCAGCTGGACTTTTTCCCCTAGACATGATGCTTTGAAAACTTTTTATATATATATAATATACATCCGTTTTATTTCCCCTCACTATATACAAGTTCATCCAGAATCCTTGTCATCGGGTTTAATTTCACAGTAAATGTTCACAAAGTGGAGTACCCTCATTCTCCTCTATAAGTCAGTTTTAACACGAGATGTTATGTAGTTTCTTTGATGAGGAGATGCAGGAGAAGCGAGCTCTCAGTATGTGCATATGTGAGTTCTCACTCTCTGGCTATTTTTCTCTCGCCCTCCTTCGCTGAATCATACTCTTAGCTGCTTCAGAAAAGCTCATAAAGGACAGCATTGTCTCTCTTCCCTCCTTGCCTTTGGCATCAGCTTGTCTAGATTGTCAGAGGAGAGCAGTGGAGTGTGAAATTAAGTTCAGAGACGGATGGGGGCGAGAGAAAGCAAGAGAGAGAGAGAGAGAGAGAGAGAGAGAGAGAGAGAAGGAGGGAGGGATGAGAAAAGTGCATGTTTGTTTTATTTATTCATATTGCACAAACGGTCACCCGCAGCTTTGAGAGCAGACGGGGGAGGCGTTCACGTGTGTTTGTGTGTGTGTTTGTGTGTGTGTGTGTGTGTGTGTGTGTGTGTGTGTGTGTGTGTGTTTATGACTTACCACAGGAAGTTTCACAGAGACAGCTGACAGTGGATGAAACCCCCCTCCCACTTTCTTTACTGTAGATTAAAAAATAGAAATAAATAAATAACTCCACCCACACCTCCTGTTTCGCTTCAGCTTCATCCCTGAGGTTGTGTTTACCGTCCACAAACTTTTAAGAGCCTTGCATCCCACTCCTTCCTCAACCTGTGAATGTTTCCATGAGCACCCATCCATTCACTCTTTCTTATTATCCTTTTCTGCTGCAGGTTTCAGACCTACTCTGCCTAAATCACCACTCATCATTACCCCACAGGTATGTAATGTTTATGGATTAGAAATCTGGGTGTAAAATCAAATTCTCTCTTAAATTTTGCAACTAATTGTCTTTGTGAAACACAGCACAGCACAAAGTGAAACACAATGAACTCATACACACACACGTGCAGCAGGGGGCAGCTATTTAAAGCACCCGTGAAGCAGTGATGGGGCGCTACCTTGCTCAAGGGTACCTCAGGGCAACCTCCTGGTCTGGGATTCGAACCCATGACCTTCCGATCCTAGGGCCTAGTCCCTAAACACTTGGCCACCGCTGCTCTGAGAGGGGAGAAGATTCTGGATTCACAAAATTTAAACTTCCACACTCTTCCAGACCCTGATGGTTCACCTAGCCATCTGTGCAGTGTGTTTATAGTAGAGTCATTAGCCTGGGAATTTACAACCCACTCTCATCCTCAGCACATAAAAATATCAAACCCTTGTTATTTTATGTGTTTAAAGCAGGGGTGTCAAACTCCAGTCCTGAGATCAATTTAGTGACCGTAGATGGACTCCGGCCACTAAATATCTCATAATCATGTCTTAGAAGCTTGGATGTGTCTTTTAAGACACAAAAAAATTTAAGATTATTATTATAAGATTATAGCATTATTAATATACCTTATTTTTATGTTAAGTAAAATAAGTGAATATAATTAAAGCTGATAATTCAGCAAATTGACCTTCACACTATGCAAATTGCACAGGGCGGTGGTGGCCTAGTGGTTAGGTGGCTGCATGATCGAGGGTTCAAACCCCTTCCCGATAGGTTGCCCTGAGGTACCCTTGAGCAAGGTGCTGTCCCTGTCATGCTCCTCTCTGCAATGGGCTGGCAACCTGTCCAGGGTGTGTCCTCTGTCCTTCGCCCTGTGTGAGCTGGGATGGACTCCCCTGCGACCCTGCTTGGGACAAGCAGCAGAAAATGACTGACTGACTGACCGACCATGTTTCCACCATTTCTCTCTCGTTTAAAGAAATGACCATGCTGGTGTTTTATTATAACATTGAACCAACAGGTCAAGAAAGCCAAGGAGTAAGGAGATGGACTAAGATGAAACAGCTTTCTAAGCATTTCAATGCAATGTTTTGTCATATGTCATATGTCAGCAATGTAATAGCAATGTCTTCATACTGTTTATTGTCATGAAAATGAACAAGTTTGGGGATGTCACAGTCTTTTACGGTTTGAGTTTGTTTTGATCATGGTAGAGGGCGCTCTGTTCTGACTGGGCACACCTGAGCTCATGAAGGCACAGGTGTGCTTTATCGGGGCGGCTATTTGAGCCCCAATGAGTCAGAACAGAGCGTGGCTCATTCACGAAGGCTAAGCCTTAATGTTAATGGTGGGTTTTGTTGGTCCTTGTATCTTGTTTTGGTCACTTTTGTAGGTCCTTGTATCTTGTTTTGGTCACTATGAAAAATAAAGTCTTTTTCCTGATCCCTGGCTCCGCAATGACATCCTACCCACACCCCGCCACCATTACAGAAAGCCCAACCACCAATGGACATCGCAAGCCGAGAGGAGGAGCCCAACTGAGCCTCTCCAGTGCGGAAAGTCGGGCTCATGGAAGGAAGCGTGGTGCAAGACAAGTTCCCACACCGTTTGCTCACCTCCTGGAAAGGACCATGGTGTCGCCAGATCTGGCTACATGCGCTCAGAGGGGGTGAAACTGCGCAGTAGACTTTGGCGCGAGTTCGAGAGGCTTGAGAGAGCTACGAAGTAGACTTGTTCAGCAGCAGAGGAGGAAGGGTCATTCAGGACATCTGCCATGTACACCACGAAGAGGAGGCTATGGAGTTTATTCCAGAGGGAATCCTCACCGTGCAAGACTGCGATGTCGCCAGTGGCAACCCAGGTAGGCGAGACGCCGGGGCTGTCACCCACGCTAGCCCAGGTAGGCGGAGACCCGGCATTGCCATCCACATTAGCCTGGGTGGGCAGGGCGCTGGCGCTGTCACTCACATCAGCCTGGTTGGATGAAGCTTTGGCGTGGTTGGTCGGGATCTCGGGACGTGCCCAGAATCAGCCCGTCGGGAGATAACGACGGGTCTTTGGGGACTGGAGGACCGTGGTGAAAGCAGGGCATACTGTGGTTGGGCAAGAGACCAATTGGATTTTGTTTGTGTGTTTCTGAACAGCCTCCTTTTCTGTGCACAGTTATGTTATTAAAGCTTTAAGTTCTGTAATGACCTCTCGGCTCAACACTGATGTCCAGAACACGACACTGCTACCACCATTACAGGGGAGCATTTTAAAACTCTTAATGGGGCTGGTTTCTAGGCTGTACTGAGTCATTGGGGGCCAGAAACTGTCTGTGTCTGGGCTGCTAAAAACTCTAGCATGGAACTAAACGCCCAACCCAGTTTTCTTAATTAACACTCCTCATTTTTAATGAAGTAACATTATGTTTACTGGTGTCAGGGTTTGATTATGTTGACGTCAGGGTTCGATTATGTTTTTTTGATGTCAGGGTTTGATTATGTTGATGTCAGGGTCTGATTATGTTGATGTCAGGGTACGATTATGTTTTGTTGATGTCTGGGTTTGGTATGTTTGGTTCACAGTAGAGGGCGCTCTGTTCTGACGGAGCACACCTGAGCTCATGAAGGGCTGACTACTTAAGCTCCAATGAGTCAGAACAGAGCGCAGTTCATTCAATAGGCGAAGCCCTATGTTACCGGTGGTTCAGTTTTGGCTTGTATCTGTTTTTCGTGATGTTTATGTTCAATAAAAGTATGTCTTGGATCTCTGGCTTAGCATTGCCGTCCTTCCCGCACCCCGCCACCGTGACAGAAATGAACTGCCAAACTCGGGATGTCGTGAGCCTTGCAAGTTTGTGTGAGGAGCCGAGAGCGGACACTTGAAACCCTGATGAGGAGCCTCAGAGTGGGGATACATTGTATAATGACTTTTACGTCAGCGGGGCTGGCTGCGTGTTCACCGGTGCTCCGTGAGCACAGAGCTCTCACAGCGCCTGGATCTGCTGACGCACTCAATCCGGCTTGCTCCCTCTCTGGATAACAACGAGCGGCTGGAGGTGTGTGGCCGGATTGGGTAGGCACTAATAGCCATTGGAGTTGTGATGGGGCAGTCCCTCACCCTGCTGAAGGAAGAGGATTCGCTCACGCCCCTTTCCTCACCACCCCCAGCTTCTCACCAACCACAACACGGGAAGTCGGCAAAAACCGCCCCCTGCGTCAATCACAGCGGAAAAATGGCAGAGAACATGCCCCACGTGAAACTCAGCAGGAAGATGGCAGAAGTTGCTCCCTGCATGAAACACAGTGGAAAAATGGCGGAGAACATGCCCTGCATGAATCCACGCAGGACATTGGTAGTGAACTCCCCATGCATCNTCATTTCTTGCCTCATACTCTTACTAGCTCTATAATATCGCTGAACCATCTTGGCTGCCCACAGTAGCTTCAGGTAGTACTTTCTGTTTATGTGTTTCCTCACCTGTGCCTGAATGGTTACAGCAGCCTCATGTTCAATTCTCCTTTGCACCCGAGCTTTCCTTTTAAACTTGCCACTAACCTGGAGCTGCTCCTTCTCTGCTTTCTGTGTAGCAGATGGCTTCATGGAGCTGGTTTTGGGGGTCGACTTCTTGATGCCGCTTTCCTTGTTGCGAAGGGCTTCCTTGGTCGACTTCCCCGGTTGCACGATGCAGGAAGTGGTCTCCACTCTCCTCCTGCTCTCTGCGTCCGGAACTGCCTTCTTTGCCATTGCCTCGCTTCTCTTGGTGCGGGTGGCCTTCTTTGCATTCCTCGTGGTGGACGCAGTGCAGTCGCTGTGAACACGGCAAGACGCGTTTGCTACCAACCTCTCGTGGTGCTTCGCGTTGGCCGTGTTCCCGCCATCAGCTGCGCGCGGCGCTCTCTCCGCTGGCGGATCGTGGTTGCTGGCGCGCTGCGGCGCGGTGGACGCCGTGCTGTCGCGGTGCGGCGCGGGGGACGCCGTGCTGTCGCGGTGCGGCGCGGGGGACGCCGTGCTGTCGCGGTGCGGAGCGCTGAGCTTCGTGCTGTCGCGGTGCGGAGCGCTGAGCTTCGTGCTGTCGCGGTGCGGAGCGCTGAGCTTCGTGCTGTCGAGGTGCGGAGCGTTGAGCTTCGTGCTGTCGCGGTGCGGAGCGCTGAGCTTAGTGCTGTCGCTGTGGACACGGAAAGGCGCGTTTGCTACCAACCTCTCGTGGTGATTTGCGCTGGCCGTGTTCCCGCTATCAGCTGCGCGCGGCGTGTTCTCCGCTGGCGGACCGTGGTTGCTGGCGCACGGCGCTCTCGACGCTGAGTCACTGTGTTGAACTGCGAGCGGTGCAGTTGCCTTCGTGCTTCCGCGTTGAGCTGCTTGCGACACGGTAGACGCCGTGCCTCCGCGTTGAGCTGCTTGCGACACGGTAGACGCCGTGCCTCCGCGTTGAGTAACGCCAGCCGTCAACGAAGCCCCGCCTTCCATGTCGCGTGCGGAAGAGAGCACGCGGTCCAGCGCGTTGAGATAGCGCTGTGTCCCTTTAGCCATGGAGCTCAGCATCCGGAGACAAAGCGCGAACTGATCCATGCGAAGCTCGGGATCTGGGATGATATCGAGTGGGAGCAGCGACGTCGCATTCCTCAGACGGCGTTCCAGCTCCCTTGCCGTGGCCGCCGGTGTCCGTCGCACCCACTCCTCACCGTCCAGCTGTTCGCGGAGGTCTGGAAAAGTCGCCCCTGTCTCCCAGGACTTTATCAGCTGCAGGGACTGCTCCACAGCATTGGCTGTCGCCCACAACACGCACTCCATATCGCCATCGTGGTTCGCGACGTCCAGGTACTGGCGGCTCATTCTGTAACAGTGGTGTGGTACCAGAGGGACGTCAGGTCCGAGCCAGGGGTTCAGAACAGAAGTTTATTAAACAAAGGAGGAAACACAAACAAACAAGAACTCAGACTGCAGTGACTGACTGACTGACTGACTGACTGACTGACTGACTGACTGACTGACAAAAACCACCATTACGTGCAGGCTTAGCCTATCTAATGAGCCGCGCTCTGTTCTGACTCATCGGGGCTTAAATAGTCAGCCCCAATGATGCACACCTGCCCGCAGGGGCTCAGGTGTGCTTAGTCAGAACAGAGCGCCCGCTAGCGTACCCTAAACACCTCGTGTGACAAACACCCTGAATGTGACCGAGAGCGCCCTCTAGCGTGCCCAAAACACAACACACGTGACAGAGAGCGCCCTCTAGCGTGCCCAAACCCTAACACACGTGACAGAAACGTGACAGAAACGTGACACTCTGGAGGGATGTTAATCCAGTATGAAGCTGCAGTGTGAAGTTTAAGACTGACACTAATATTTCCCAGGTGATGTTAATCCAAAATAATTCCGCAGTGTGTTTTTAGGGTATGATGTTAATATTTATTGATTTTAATCCAATATGAATCTTCAATTTGTTTTACACTTCCATGAACACCAGACCAATTGAAATATGCATTTTATAATAGTTCCACTTAAGGAAATATATATTAAGGAAATCCACATAAGGAAATATATCCATCTCCAATACAGTCAAACACACAGGCAGACATGCAAACAGACAGATAGACTGGCAGGCTAGGAGGATGTGGGTAAGCATAAAAACAGACATTAAACAGACGTAAAAAAAATTTTGGTAAGCAAATCATTAAAATTTGTAATTCGCTTTAAATGCTTACACCAATATAAGACCCAGTTGAGGGAAAGCTAGCGCTAGGTAATGCAGATAAACCTGTGTTGTCCTATTATCTTTTTTTACATCATGTTTCTAGCATCTGTCACTAACAATCTGTTTATGAGGCCAAGGTAACTCTGTGGGTGTGAAACAGCCCAGGGGCATGACTTCAGCACTGTTTTAGCTTGTTAGTTAAACTTTGTTATAATTCATAGTTTTCAGTCACATGACTAGCACAGAGACCTGGAGGGCAAAATCTCATAGAGCTGCAGCTCAGGCTGGTACATTTTCCCTCTGTTCCAAACAAACATATTTATATCACCTTTCAACAGAAGAAAAACATGGATAGTGAAAAAGCGTTACATCTTTTTTGTCCCTAAACAGCACCCACTTACCTAAACTCAGACAGCTGAGTGTATTTTCACTGTGAATGGGTTAATAATGCTGATAGATGGAATGATTATATTAGCGGCAAAATCATAAGAGACGAGATTGCATTTGTTGGGAAAAAGAGTACATTGATAGAAGAATGTTGAGGAGGGAGCTGCTAGGCAAGAGGAGAAGAGGAGGCCAATGAGAAGGTTTATGGATGTGATGAGAGAGGACACAAAGGTGGCCAGTGTTAAAGAGGAAGGTGCAGAGGAAAGAAAGAAATGAAAACATGTTGTGTAGTAATAACCCCAACAGTGGTATCTGTAAAGTAGAAAAAGAAGGTCTAGGATGAAATGTTTGCTGCAAAGATGTGTCAGCTGCTGGTTCCCATTCTTTTATTCCCCTCCCCAGACAGATACATCTAATAGCATAAATCCACCATTTCCTGCCCTGGGCTTTGTTTTTTGTTGGCATTCTGTAAAAGTGCAGCCATCATCCATCCATCCATCCATTCTCCTCCGCTTATCCGAGGTCAGGTCGCGGGGGCAGCAGCTTCAGCAGGGATGCCCAGACTTCCCTCTCCCCGGCCACTTCTTCCAGCTCCTCCGGGTGGATCCCAAGGCATTCCCAGGCCAGCCGAGAGACATAGTCTCTCCAGCGTGTCCTGGGTATTCCCCGGGGTCTCTTTCCGGTGGGGCGTGCCCGGAACACCTCTCCAGGGAGGCGTCCAGGGGGCATCCTAATTAGATGCCTGAGCCAGCTCATCTGGCTCCTCTCGATGCGGAGGAGCAGCGGCTCTACTCTGAGCCCCTCCCGGATGACTGAGCTTCTCACCCTATCTCTAAGGGAGAGTCCAGACACCCTGCGGAGGAAACTCATTTCGGCCGCTTGTATTCGCGATCTCGTTCTTTCAGTCACTACCCACAGCTCGTGACCATAGGTGAGGGTGGGAACGTAGATTGACCGGTACATTGAGAGCTTTGCCTTTTGGCTCAGCTCCTTCTTCACCATGGCGGACCGACGCAGAGCCCGCAACACTGCAGACGCTGCCCCGATCCGCCTGTCGATCTCCCGCTCCATTCTACCCTCACTCGTGAACAAGATCCCGAGATACTTAAACTCACTCCCAACCCTGAGAGGGCATTCCACTCTTTTCCGACTGAGGACAATGGCCTCAGATTTGGAGGTGCTGATTCTCATCCCAGCCGACAAAGTGACAAAGGGCAGCCCTGGCGGAGTCCAACCCTCACCGGAAACAGGTTCGACTTACTGCCGGCAATGCGGACCAAGCTCTGACACCGATTGTACAGGGACCGGACAGCCCTTAATAGGGAATCCGATACCCCATACTCTCGTAGTACCCCCCACAGGACTCCCCGAGGGACACGGTTGAATGCCTTTTCCAAGTCCACAAAGCACATGTAGACTGGTTGGGCAAACTCCCATGCACCCTCCAGGACCCTGCCAAGGGTGTAGAGCTGGTCCACTGTTCCGCGACCTGGACGAAAACCACACTGCTCCTCCTGAATCCGAGGTTTGACTATCCGATGGACCCTCCTTTCCAGGACCCCTGAATAGACTTTCCCGGGGAGGCTGAGAAGTGTGATCCCTCTATAGTTGGAACACACCCTCCGGTCCCCTTTCTTAAAGAGGGGGACCACCACCCTGGTTTGCCAATCCAGAGGCACCGTCCCCGATGTCCATGCGATGTAGAGTAGAGTAGAGTAGAGTAGAGTGATCTTTTATTATCCCACGAATGGGAAATTTGGGCGTTACAGGGCTCTTATAAAAAAAAAGACAGGTGTACAGAAAGAAAAGAAAAATTATATAAAGATATAGAGAGAGAACAGGAACAAGTACAGGAGAAAAGTAGAGGAGCTATAAATAAATAATAAATTATCTATCTATATATATATCTATATATATAATATCCATATCTAGAAGTAATATACCATTAATAAATTTTTGAATGAATTATACATATAAATAACAAGTAGCAAAATATAAATATAGCAAAAATATGAATATAAATGTAATAATAAATAATAAATGTAATATAAAATGTAATAATAATAATAATAATAATAATAATATAATATACAATACAGTAACAATAATAATAATAATTATAATAATAATAATCCATCCATCCATTATCACCTTGTCCCAAAGCGGAAATTAGTGAGAGAGTGTGGTGTCAACCCAGCACACACAGTTTTTATTTTTTATTATTAATTATTTTAATAATAATAATAATAATATACAACAATAATAATAGCTATATAATAATATATAATAATAATATTAAACAAGCAATGTAATGTTATGATGATGTTGCAGAGGCGTGTCAACCATGACAGTCCTACAACATCCAGAGCCTTGAGGAACTCCGGGCGGATCTCATCCACCCCCGGAGCTTTTTGACCACCTCAGCAACCTCGGCCCCAGAGATGGAAGAGTCCACCTCTATGTCCCCAGGCTCTGCTTCCTCATCAGAAGGCATGTTGGTGGAATTAAGGAGGTCTTCGAAGTATTCCCCCTACCGACCCACAACGTCCCGAGTCGAGGTCAGCAGCACACCATCCCCACTATACACTGTATTGACCATGCACTGCTTTCCCCTCCTGAGACGCCGGATGGTGGACCAGAATCTCCTCAAAGCCGTCTGGAAGTCTTTCTCCAGGGCCTCACCAAACTCCTCCCACGCCCGAGTTTTTGCCTCAGCAACCACCAAAGCTGCATTCCGCTTGGCCTGCCGGTACCTATCAGCTGCCTCAAGACCCCACTGGCCAAAAAGGCCCGGTAGGACTCCTTCTTCAGCTTGATGGCCTCCCTCACCCCCGGTGTCCACCAACGGGTTCTAGGGTTGCCACCACGACAGGCACCGACCACCTTACGGCCACAGCTCCGGTCAGCCACCTTGACAATGGAGGCGCAGAACATAGTCCATTCGGACTCAATGTCCTCCACCTCCCCCAGGACGTGGTTAAAGCTTTGCCGGAGGTGGGAGTTGAAGCTCGTCCTGACAGGGGACTCTGCCAGACGTTCCCAGCAGACCCTCACAATACGTTTGGGTCTACCAGGCCTGACCGGCATCCTCCCCCACCAACGAAGCCAACTCACCACCGGGTGATGATCAGTTGACAGCTCCGCCCCTCTCTTCACCTGAGTGTCCAAGACATGTGGCCGCAAGTCCGATGACATGACCACAAAGTCGATCATCGAACTGCGGCCTAGGGTGTCCTGGTGCCAGGTGCACATGTGGACACCCTTATGCCTGAACATGGTGTTCATTATGGACAATCCGTGACGAGCACAAAAGTCCAATAACAAAACACCACTCTGGTTCAGATTGGGAGCTCTGGAGTCCCCAGCAGGGACGCTCTCTAGCGCCCCCTCCAGAGACCCCAAAAAGGATGGGTAGTCCAGACTGCTGTTTGGCGCATAAGCGCAGACAACGCTAAGGACCCGTCCCCCAACCCAAAGGTGGAGGGAGGCCACCCTCTCATCCACCGGGGTAAACCCCAATGTACTGGCCCCGAGCCGGGGGGCAATAAGTATGCCCACACCTGCTCGGCGCCTCTCACCGTTGGCAACTCCAGAGTAGAAGAGAGTCCAGCCCCTCTCAAGGAGACTGGTTCCAGAGTCCAAGCTGTGTGTCGAGTTGAGTCCAACTATATCTAGCTGGAACTTGGGCAGCGGTGGCCTAGCGGTTAGGGTGTTAGCTGCATGATCGGAGGATCAGGGGTTCAAAACCCCTTCCCAATAGGTTGCCCTGAGGTACCCTTGAGCAAGGTACCGTCCCCATCACTGCTGCCCGGGCGCTTTCAATAGCTGCTGCACGGGTTTGAGTGTGCATGGGTTAAATGCAGAGGTCCAATTTCGTTGTGGTTCATGTGTGCTGTGCCGTGACCTCGCAATGACAAGGGTTGTCACTTTCACTTTTTCACTTTCACTTCTCAACCTCACGCACCAGCTCAGGCTCCTTCCCCACCAGAGAGGTGACATTCCACGTCCCTAGAGCCAGCTTCCGCAGCCGAGGATCGGACCGCCAAGGCTCCCGTCTTCGGCCACCGCCCAGCTCACACTACACCCGACCTCTTTGGCCCCTCCTACAGGTGGTGAGCCCATGGGAAGGGGGACCCACGTTGCCTCTTCGGGCTGTGCCCGGCCGGGCCCCATGGGTGAAGGCCCGACCACCAGGCGCTCGCCATCGGGCCCCACCTCCAGGCCTGGCTCCAGAGGGAGGCCCCGGTGACCCACGTCCGGGTGAGGGAAAACGTAATCCAAAATTCTTGTTCATCATAAGAGGTCTGAACCGCTTTGTCTCTTCCCTCACCTAGGACCTGTTTGCCTTGGGTGCCCCTATCAGGGGCATAAAGCCCCGGACAACATAGCTCCCAGGATCATTGGGACACGCAAACCCCTCCACCACGATAAGGTGGCGGTTCGAGGAGGGGATCATTGGTTAGTGAATTGAATTAAGCAACAAACAAGAATTAAACCTAACACAAATCTTCAAAAAATACATAGAGGTCAATGAAAGAAAGCTCAGTCTCTGTACTTTAACCTCCTTGAAGAGTGGGGACCTTTACTTGCTCAAGAGTCATTGATGATTTCACAAAGACTTCCATATTCAGAGGTGGAATCACTTATCAGCATATATTGCCTATCAGCTGACTAATACATGACTCATAGACTGTTCAGTTACAAACATAATTAATTGTTGGAGTCCAAGGCATTCTGGAGTTTATGCAAAACATATTCGCATTGAAATGGCTTCTGTTAATGAATGACGGAAAGATGTGACGTTTACTTACGAGACTCTCTGCTACACTCCATCCATTAACATGGTGCTTATTTGCCTACACACTCACTTTATCTATGTGGAGGTGTTTTGAATCTTGGTTTTAAGAACTACCTGGGTTCAAAAGTACAAGTAAAAGTAAAAGTAAATAAACGAAAAGTCCTTATCTCCATGTTTATTACCTCTTTCTCTGTTGTGTGTGATCCGCACTTATGGACACGCCCAGAGATTGTTTTTTCTGTGGACTTTTATCCATGTAGACTAAAGTTGTTCTTGATTTTGGGGAGATGTAATGATGTAAACCAAAATAAAATAATGAAAAAATAAATACTCCGGTTACCTACATAAAAAGTCTGCTTAAGTACAGCATTTGTAATTACATCCTATCTTAGGTAATTAAAAAGGCTGCACTCCTGCAGTTAAAATCAGTACTTTAGATACTTACAGGCATGCATAATTAGTTTAACAACAAAACTATGATTCTTAACAAAGGCAAACATGTCTAAGCTGTAAGTGAAAATTTTGGCATTTTACATTGATGAACGTCCCTGTAATTTTAAAAAATGACAACAGCTGTTTTTTAAGAGTAATCACACTGGCCTCTTGGGGCAGAACTGATAAAGCCATGATGTACTTTTAAGCATCTGTGTTCCTTAACAATAAATAGATTATTAACTGATGTGTCATTTTTGCCTTTAATGTCTATTTCACACATCTTGCTGTATCCAGAATGCCAGATGAACACGCAAATGAGCAGATGGTAGTTACATTTTTTTTCCCCTCCATGTTTAATCATTTGCAGAGAAGCCAAGGTGATTTAATGACACCATAGTGTGATAATTCTCCAGTGTAAAATCTCCTTGCATTCGAACATGGCCAGTAGGAAAAAATAAACAAATAAATAATGCACTCTAGTTGGCCTGAACATCAGGGGTCATTAATGATCTCTGCTTACAAAACAGTTGCTATTTTTAAAGGGTTTTCATACTAATTGACCCCTAAAGTTTGATTAGTCTAGTCTGTTTTGTGCCCACAAGAGAACATGCATGGTGGCAAATGTATCCTTTGATCCACAGCAGAAGTTCAGTTTTTAGCTGGAAATTTGGGCAGATATGATCATACAGAAAGAAGTGGATCTAACAGCCAAGTACTCTTGGAAATTTTGTCAAATTTATAGCTTTGTTGTGACAATGTTGTGTCAATGTTGTGACAAGCTGATGGGTGGCTGTGGTCTGGAGGTAGGATACTTGCCTACGGACCTATGGCTCAAGAGGTCCCAGGTTTGAATCCCACCTCTGGCACTTCAACCACTGGGTCCCTGAGCAAGACCCTAAACCCTGATTTGCTCCAGGGGGGACTGTCCCTGTAATTAGGACATGGAAGTCGTTCTGGATAAGAGCGTCTGCTAAATGCCACAAATGTAAATGAAAAAACTTACTTTAGTTTCTGAAGGGATCTCTCCAGGGAGGCGTCCAGGGGGCATCCTAATTAGATGCCCATGCCACCTCATCTGGTTCCTCTCGATGCGGAGGAGCAGCAGCTCTACTCTGAGCCTCTCCCGGATGACTGAGCTTCTCCTATCTCTCCTATCTCTAAAAAGCAGTGACCCCATCCTGAGCCTACCAAACCGGACCCCCTTCGTGCCCTGGCTGTGCCTAGAAATCCTGTCCATAAAAAACTCCCATGCACCCTCCAGGACCCTGCCAAGGGTGTAGAATTGGTCCACTGTTCCGCAACCTGGACGGAAAACCACACTGCTACTCCTGAATCCGAGGTTTGACTATCCAACAGACCCTCCTTTCCAGGACCCCTGCATAGACTTTCCCAGAGAAGCTGAGAAGTGTGATCCCTCTATAGTTGGAACACACCCTCCGGTCCCCTTTATTAAAGAGGGGGACCACCATGCCGGTTTGCCAATCCAGGGGCACTGTCCCCAATGTCCATGCAATGTTGCAGAGGCGTGCCAACCATGACAGTCCTACAACATCCAGAGCCTTTAGGAACTCCGAGCGGATCTCACCCACCCCCGGAGCCCTGCCACCAAGGAGCTTTTTGACCACCTCGGCAACCTCGGCCCCAGAGATGAAAGAGTCCACCTCTATGTCCCCAGGCTCTGCTTCCTCATCGGAAGGCATGTTGGTGGAATTAAGGAGGTCTTCGAAGTATTCCCCCCACTGACCCACAATGTCCCGAGTCGAGGTCAGCAGTGCACCATCCCCACTATATACTGTGTTGACTGAGCACTGCTTTCCCCTCCTGAGATGCCAGATGGTGGACCAGAATCTACTCTAAGCTGTCTGGAAGTCTTTCTCCATGGCCTCACCAAACTCCTCCTACGCTCGGGTTTTTGCCTCAGCGACCACCAAAGCCGCATTCCGTTTGGCCTACCTCCAGCTGCCTCCAGAGCCCCACTGGCCAAAAAGGCTTGGTAGGACTCCTTCTTCAGCTTGATGGCATCCCTCACCGCCGGTGTCCACCAACGGGTTCTAGGGTTGCCACCTCGACAGTGGCAACCACCTTGTAACCACCATTGTAACCACCTTACAGCCACAGTTCCGGTCAGCCATCTCGACAATGGAGGCGCGGAACATAGTCCATTCGGACTCAATGTCCCCCTCCTCCCCCAGGATGTGGTTAAAGCTTTGCCGGAGGTAGGAGTTCCCAGCAGACCCTCACAATACGTTTGGGTCTACCAGGCCTGACTGGCATCCTCCCCCACCAACGAAGCCAACTCGCCACCAGTTAATGATCAGTTGACAGCTCCGCCCCTCTCTTCACCCGAGTGTCCAAGACATGTGGCCGCAAGTCCGATGACACGACCACAAAGAAGCAAGCCCACAAGTGAGAAGTTGACAAAAGCACACTAACATCTCTACAGACGTGGTCAAAAGTTTTAAGAATGACACCAGTATTGGTTTTCACAAAGTTTTCTGCTTCAGTGTTTTTTAGATCTTTATGTCAGATGTTTCTATGGTCACTGAAATAAAATTACAAGCATTTCATACATTTCAAAGGCTTTTATTGACAATTACATTATGTTTATGCAAAGCGTTAATATGTGTGCTGTTGGCCCATTTTTTTTTTTAAAGACCACTGTAATTCACCCTGCATGCTGTCAATCAACTAGTGGGCCAAATCTTGACTGATGGAGCCCATTATACCATAATCAGTGCTTGGAATTTGTCAGAATTTGTGGGTTTTTGGTTGTCCACCTGCCCCTTGAGGACTGACCATAAGCTCTCTATGGGATTAAAATTGTGAGTGAGCTTACTCCCTTGGCTGAGAAGCATCCCAACATATGAATGGTCTCAGGATGCTTTACTGTTGGTATGACACAGGCGTGATGGTAGAACTCACATTTTCTTCTCCAGACAAACTTTATTCCAGATGCCCCAAAAGAATCAGAAAGCAGATTCATCAGAGAAAATTACTTTACCTCAGTCCTCAGCAGTCCAATCCCTGTACCTTGTGCTGTATATCAGTCAGTCTGCAATATTTTTCTTGAAGAGAAGTGACTTCATTGATGTCTTCTTGACACCAGGTCATCCTCCAACAGTCTTCATCTCACTGTGTGTGCAGATGAACTCACATCTGCCTGCTGCCATTCCTGAGGAGGTTCTGCACTGGTGGTGCCCTGATCCCACAGCTGAATTAACTTTATGAGACAGTCCTGGCTTGCTGGACTTTCTTGGGTTCCTTGAAGCCTCTTCACAACAACTGAACCTCTCTCCGGTTGAAATTGTTGATGAACCAAATGGTTGATTGAAGTGCAACCTTATAAGCAGCAATATTCTTGCCTTTGAAGTCTTTTTTGTGCAAAGCTATGATGACTGCACATGTTTCCTTGCAGGTAACCATGGTTAACAGAGGATGAACAATGATAATTTAAGCACCACCCTCCTTTTAAAGGATCCAGTCTGTTATTCTAACTCAGTCAGCGTGACAGAGTGATCTTCAGCCTTGTGCTCCTCAACACTCTCACCTGTGTTAATGCAAGAAACACTGAAATGATGTCAGTGGGTCCTTTCGTGGCAGAAATGAAATGCAGCTGAAATGGGTTTTTTGGGAGTTTGGCAGTTTAATGGCAAAGAGGGACTTTGCAAATTATTACATTTAATCTGATCACTCTTCATAACATTCTGGAGTTTATGCAAATTACCATCATAAAAACTGAGTCAGCAAACTTAGTGAAAATTAATATTTTTGTCATTTTCAAATGTTTTGGCCATTTATGTAGTATGAGTACAGGCCAGTAGTGGAAGTTGGTAAGGGGGGACAATCTTGCTCAGGCATGGTACAAGGCAACTATCCCCTTATGCATGTGTTTATAACAGAAAATGTTGTTTTTAGTGTTGAAACATTAGGTGTTAATTGTTCCTTACTTTCATGAAATGAAAATGACATATTTAAACATTTGAATGTCAATGATCAATGATTCAAATGCATTTTAGCATGGCAAAATGATAAAAAAAAAAAGAAAAAGCAGTTACTTGCTTTCCCTGCTAGAGACCGAGCATTATCATAAATGAACTACAAGCATTACAAGCTCATTAGCACAAATTAGTGCTTTCTATCTGGCGTAAACAAGCAAAATGTTCATGAATCTGAAGATGCTGCTTTAAAATCTCATTATCATGCATCTTAGCTTAGGTATTTTATTACTGTGTATGTACATTCTGTGTATGTACAAGTCAGCTGCCTTGTGATACGGCCCCTTTTCATCAATATTGACGAACCCATATTATGAATTTAACACGTCGCTTTCAATCCAATGTAGCATTCCAATATATGCACCCGCTCTTCCAACACGTCACTGGCTCCCATTCCTGTGTGTACAAGCCGACGACATCACAAATATTGGGACGTCTTGCATGCTGGAAGGCTTGTGGGTAAATGAAAATGATTTTCTGCCAGGCTGTCGAGAGACACATCACAGCCTGTATGGATTTTACATTCAGCATAATAAAGAGGCCAAGCCTCATGCCTTCCTTTCAAAACAGAAGTCAGTTTTAACCAAAGCTTTACTCAGCCAACAAGGAAGGAGCTCATCACGTCCCACACACACAGGATATTGTTCCCCAGTCTGAGTTAAAGATTAAATGAAACACTGTGATAGCTGAGAAATGATGGTGTCAGATGTTTCTTGTTTGATGTTTAGCAGATGCCTCATTCATCTGTTATAGACCACACCTTTAATTCAAGGATCTGGCCTCCTAAAATTCTGCTAATGGTGACAAGCTATGTTTGGTACAATAACATAAATAACCTAACCTGTTATCAATGTAAAGTGCCTTGGGGCAACTTTGTTGTAAAAGGCGCTATACAAGAATAAATTGAATTGAATTGAATAAATCATATCACTCTCTACGCTTTTTATTACACTCTGTCAGAATAACCGTGTGTATCACATTACATTAAAAAAAAAGTCATGCCACAAAAAAAGTAATGCCACTACCTGTTCTTCCTGTGCTGTATTACTATCTGTCAGAAGGAGTATGACCATTTTTGAAAGCTCAGTTTTCTTTACATGGGTGGTGAAAGGAACCAGGCATCTCCAACACAAATATAACCATTTTATTTCCTTTTGAAACCCTCTAGTGAACCTACAGGTATCTAAGTTTGTTAGAATCTTAATCTCAATGATGATAAAATGGTGAATATGAAACTAAATATGTTTTCTTTGGTAACTTTGCACCCTGCAATAGTTGGTTTAGTTTTAGGAAAAAAACTTTTCCAAACCCTGGTAAAACAATGTCTCAGGTTTCAGGGAATCTTTCCATAACATTTTATATTGACTTTTAAATTCACTTTATGTGAAGGAGCTTTTAGAAGTGTGGGGCAGTGTGGGGCAGTGGTGGCCTAGTGGTTGGGGAGTTGGCCCTGCATTGGAGGATTGTGAGTTCAAACCCCTTACTGGTGGGTTTCCCTGAGGTACCCTTAAGCAAGGTGCTGTCCCTGTCAGTTTGCTCTTCCCTATGATAGGCTAGTGACCTGTCCAGTGTGTGTCCCTGTCCTTTGCCCTGTGTGAGCTGGGATGGACTCCAGCACCCCCCATAACCCTAATTAGGACAAGCAGCCCAGAAAATGACTGAACTGAACTGGTTCCTCTCACCTGTGGACAAATCTCTAGACAGTTTTTAGACCCTGTAGTTGCTAACAAGTTAGCATCTTAGTGCATATAAAAAACACAAGGCCTGCTATGAATTTTAAGTTTCTAGCAGAGGGTACCCTATAGGTCCCACAGCCTCAGTATCTGTCCATTAATTTATGACAGACTGGAAGTAGTTGCTAAACTTACTGACAGTTCCATTGGGCTTTTTATTTGATTTTTTTTATCTATTATTGTTATATGTTTTTTTACATGGCCACACTATCCTATCTATCAAACAAAGCTGATGGTATTATTGCATCATGCATGTCACTTTTACTCTCAACCATTCCAAAAACAAAAAAGGTTCTAGAAGGTCAATTTGGTCACTGTACACTGGTCACTTTGAAATACTGAATAGGAATTGGACACCCAACCCCTGACATTCAACAGGCCCAAACACTGTCAGCTTTTGTAGTTGCTCTGTCCTCCATGAGGGGGCAGTGTGAATCCTTAGAAGGAATAGCTCTCCTGGCTAGAGGAGAGGAGGACGTCGTTGGTGTTTAATGATAGACTTAAAAAGGACAAACTGTGTTTTGCCATCGAGAGGAAGGTAAACAACACACCCCCCAAAAATTCTCTAAAGTCTTAAAGAACTAGCCTTCACTCAAATTAAAGTGTTCAAGCTAAAATTGGTTTAACACAAACTAAAAGGCCTATTAATTTGGGGAGTCTCAATCGCTGCGTCCTTCAGAGGTTGCATTTGAAGATTCAATACGTCACATGGCCATGACCTGGCTGTCCCATTTCATTGGCTCCCTTTAATGTGGCCTTCATTTCCCAGGGGACAGGTGACTCCATCACAGTCTGAAAATCCCAAGATTGATTGCATGCGGTTGTTTTTGTCAGTTGAATTGGTAGGAAAGTATTATAAATATAAGACAAATAGAGAACCAATCTGTCTCCAGTTTGTTGTTAACCGTGGCACTAGCTGCAGCATTCGGGTTGCCAGGCGACAGGAGAGACGCCTTTTCCATTGGCTAGACAGTCTCATTTAACGTACGGTTTCTGGTCCACAGCTTCTGAAGGTCACACCTACTTAGATCCCATCCTTCAAATGATGTACCCCCTGAATTGAGACTTTAGACTTAGAATTGTGACTGTAGACTGTAAAACCTGAGTTTGAGTTGGTTTCTTACCAGAGAATCAACACAGACTCACTATAAATGATGACTATACCAGCATAAAAAAAGAAAATGGATGTGATAATAAAGCCTCTAATCCAGTGGTCCCCAACCACCAGTACCACTTTAGTACTGGGACCACACAGAAATACTGATTAAAAATGTTTTATTGATTATCAGAGTCCAAAAGATATTTTATTTAGAAAAAGGCGTGTCTCGGTAACTGCAAGCTTGCAGTTTCCTTCCCTGTGTAAGGGTGGCGGTGCTCTAGTGGTAGGGTACTTGCCTATGGACCTGTGGATGAACAGGTCCAGGTTTGAATCCCACCTCTAACACAACCACCATTGGAGCAAGACCCTTAACTCTGAATAGCTCCAGGAGGACTGTCTTGTAATTAGGATGTGGAAGTCGCTCTGGTTAAGAGCATCTGCTAAATGCTGCAAGTTGAAATTAAATGGAGGAATTGGACCTCAAGGCTCATGTACTTTTGAGGAAAACGGTTTGTGCATTGATGAACAAGACACACACTTGAACATTACATTTTACTCTGTTAAATACAAGTGTACATATCAAAAAAGATGGTTTGAAGTGCAAATGATTTTAATGATAAGGTTCATTCTTATCAGGTGACATTACATACCATCCAATGTATTGGTCTGGCTCTAGGCATAATTAGAGAGAGAAGAGAGAATATGAGGAACAATGAAGAAAAGTGTTTATGGGCTAATGGGCTAAAAATGTATCTCAAACACACCACAGCATTGCTGTGTACTTTGTGAAAATACTGTTGATAGGTTGTACAACATATTGTTTAACTCTTATGCCCTTTTCAATACTGATTACGTAAATGAGCAAACCAAAGACCCTGTTTTCAGTGTGTGCTGTGAGCATCATGACCAGTCACAACTCCAGTTGAGTGTCTGTGGGTGTTATGATAAATTAAGACATTAATGTAATTGGCTAGACAGAGAGAGAGCTGGGAAAGATATGCAGCAGGTTAGGCCAGTAAAGCACAGAAATGGAAACGTGCTCAAAGTGATGCTCCTGCTCGTGTTGAGCAGATGGAAAGAATACTTTGAGTGGCAGATGGATAAAAAGAATGAGAGAGAGAGAAGATTAGATGATGAAGCGATAAACAGGATGAAGAATGTAAAGGCTGTTAGTCTGGATGACAGTACCGGTGGAAGTGTTTAGGAGAAAATGCAGTGGAGTTTCTGACCACAATGTTTAACACAATCTTGGAAAGTGAGAGGATGGCTGAGGAGTAGAGGAGAAGTGTACTGGTACCGATTTTCAAGAATAAGGGTGATGCACAGAGCTATGGAGGGATAAAGTTGATCAGTCAAAGCATGATGTTACTGGAAAGAGTAGTGGAAGCTAGGTTAAGAAAAGAGGTGAGGATTAGTGTGCAGCAGTATGGTTTCATGCAATGTTTGCTCAGATGGTATTGATGGAGAAGTATAGAGAAGGTCAAAAGGAGTTGCATTGTGCCTTTGAGGAAGTCAGGTGTTGCAGAGAAGCATGTGAGAGTAGTACAGGTTATGTTCGAGGGCGGTGTGACAGTGGTGAGGTCTTCACTAGAAGTGATGGATGCATTTAAAGTAGAGGTGAAATTACATCAAGGATCAGTGCTGTGCCCATCCTTGTTTGCAATGGTAATGGACAGGTTGATGGCTGAGGTTAGACTGGATTCTCTGTGGACTAGGATGTTTGCTGTTGATATTGCAGTCTGTGGCAAGAGTGGGGAGTAGCTAAAGAGTTAATGATGCTAAGTTTTCCATTGGGTGTGACGAGGATGGACAGGATTAGAAACGTGTATATTAAAAGGGACAGCTTAGGTTGGATGATTTAGAGACAAAGTTAGAGAAACAAGGTTTGGATTGGGTTGTGTTGGTTTGGACATGTACAGAGGAGAGATGAGGATTGTATTGGGAGAAGAATGTTAAAGATAAAACTGCTAGGAAAGAGGAAAAGAGGTAGACCATAGAAAAGGTTTATGGATGTTGTCAGAGAAAGACATCCAGACAGTTGTTTTGAAGATGCAGAGGACCGGGAGACATGGACACTGTTAAGCCACTGTGGTGACCCCTAACACAAGCAACTGAGAAAATATGTAATCCAAAAAAAGTAACATAATTGTCATTTATTGCTATTTTGGTCAATTTAAATTTCTTCCATTCTACCAGCAACTTACCAGTTGTCTATATTGAACAGTACAAAACAGAGGGCAAATGTTTATGAACCTCTGCAAGATTAATCTTCTATGTGGTGTTAAACTGTTAATCTGGAGGAGTCTTTTGACATCTTTGTAGGCTTGAGAATTTTCCCCAAAATGTCCACCAACAACAAAAAGTGGACAGCAGCCAAAGCACCCACAAATAAATTATGAGTAAAATCTCATGCTCGGCACCTCATAAAAGGCCCATGAGCAGTAATGATGTGATAATGAAAAACCCCTGAGTTTTTTAAAAATCTCTCCCCTACTGTTCCCTCCTTTGCACCGCCTCTGGCTCCCTTGCAATTATTAATATGAAGTAAATACCAATTAATATGGAATGAGTATTGAACAGAGCATTCGGGATGCCATAACACAGCCCCATTATCCATTACCTGCCTATTACAGCCCTAATTGCTCTCAATTACTGTGCTGAGTTATTTTCAGAATGAAAGAAAAGAGCCACCTTGCAAGAAATTTTTGTGAGAAGAAGTGGAAGACAGAGAACGCAGGTGCCTAATCAAGAGTTTAAACATTAATGTCCATGGATTTTTCTTTAATGCAGAAGCATTATGGAATGCATCCATAGCTGGGTTAATTTCCATTTAAATGAGGAAGCATGTCTTAAAAGGACTGATATGTGATCTGTTCCAGTGAGTCAGGGCCCAGCTGACTGGTAAAGACTGGGGCGAGTGTACAGAAGCTTGTAATTCAGTTCCAGCTACTTAGCCCTTGGTCAGCATAAAAACATTATTTTCATTATACACAGCCATTCACACAACCAAGTCTGCTGCAGTGAGACCAGAAAGCAAGTCAGGGAAGCAAGGGGCCATAGTGGGGACTTCTGTAATAGCCAAGGCTGGAATTTTCTTTTTAGGTGGGCTTGCAGGAGAAATGCCACTGTATCAGAAACACCTGCCTATAGCATGTTGTTGGTTTACAGCTAGAGACTGTAACTAATCTGTTGATGCTCAGTACACATTGCTCCACTAGACCTTCATCAGGGGTCAGTTCCTGATCATAGGGGGATGATTTTGGGTGTTAGCCCTAGGTTTAAAGACCCCAGTAACCCTGCTGATACACTCATACTAATGCTACACACAGTACCATGTCATAGTCTCATAGAGGGGACTGATAAACTCTTTAATAATTTTTGGTAAGAAAAACATGGATTGCTGGGGATTCCTGAAGACCAATACATTATGATCTATAGATGTGTATAGGGGTCCTAAAAGTAGGTGTATCTAATGAACTGGCCACAAGTGGACCTAAATGCAGCTACTTATAATCTGGCCTGTAATGGACTTAAAAGGCAAGTGTATCTACTAAAATGGCTATTACATATTTGCATGTGAGTAAATCTTGTCTGATGGAGGATTGCTTGTTCAGGGTTTTATTTCAGGTTATTTTCAGTGTTCATGTGGTAGACTGAGAATCAACTTTTTAATGGAAATCAAAGTTCAAAGTCTGAAAGTAAACATTTCCCTTCATGCTGGGAAGCTGGAGCCAGGTTCAATATTAAAGACAAAACCAGCAGCCTCTAACAGCCCTGGAGGTGCAAAAAAACTGTAAAAAAAAATCTTTATATTTCAGCGAATTAAAATGTATCTCAGGCCCTTGGGCTGGACCTTTTAAAGGCTAAAGATTGTATATCTGTATGTTTGCAGCGCTTTAGTTCAACGCAGCCTTGCAGAGTTATATGGGCTGATATGTGAGCTAATGGTGACTCATTTCATAAATTTGTCTAAAGCGAATTCGTCACTGTATTGGAGTTGGTTGGTTGCCAGATCATTATGGCACATTCCCATTAAGAACACAATCAGTGTGTATAATTGATTCTGCACCACAGCTGAAAAAGAGATAAGCCACAAACTCAGAACCGCCTGTCTATGTGACTATTTTCAGCTTTCTCTAACTTCACTTTCTTTTTACAGACTTCTACCCATCCATCATTCCATCCAATTCCACAGGTATATCATTTTCCATTCCTTCTTTTTTTAAATATATACTCATATTGCAATGGAAAAGGTTTTATGGTTTTAAAAAAGAACAAAGAGAACCTCTTGCTAAAATTTATCAGGGGCAGGTTGACGATCAGATCTCTCCTTCCCTTTAAATCTGGGTGTGCTTCTCCAAGGCAGATTACCATTTTAACAGTGGAACTGTTTTTTAAAACTATTCCCCGCCCAGCCGCTAGGGGGAGTGTGGGAGTTTTAGTGAGAGCAGGGAATGAGACAATATAATGAGGAATAATTCACTACAGCTGTTACTCCTCTATTTAAGACCAGCAGGCACAGCTAGTCTGTGCTGGTCGTTTCCTGAGTGGCTGGTAATTTGTTAAAATTCCTGAGTTCATGCTTGGGTCTCCCTGCGCTCTCTCTTTTTGTGTTGAACAACTTTCTCCTTGTGTTTTACTGGAGCTACACCTCCAGTTGACCTCTCAGAGTGAGAGGTGAAAAGGAGGGGGAAAAAAACTCACACAAACACTCACATGTGATTAATCTCCCCTTTTCTTTGTATTTTGAGGGATTAAATTAAGTGGCGCTTTTTACAGCCCGGCGGTCAGTCTCTCCTGCCAGCTTGTGTTTTCCACTGTTTTTGGTTTTTTTTTCTGTTGGCTTGTTTATTTTGGAACCTTTCTTTTTTTCCATCCATTTTGAAGGTTTTGACAGCTTTGTTTTCCACCTCTTTTAACCCATTTTTATTATCATTTGTTTATTAATCAGAAATTTGGGTTTGCCAAATTCTGGTCACTCCGGGTGTCTTACCTAGTATTCAACTTGTGTTTGGAGTAAACCACACCTTAACATCTTCCAGGAAAAAATGCCAGAATGTATACCATCTAAGTAGATGACTCTGAGGTGAAAGCACATGATAAAACCATCCAACAACAGAGTCCTGACTAACCTTGTCAAATATTTGCTTAATATATCTATGTAAAAAATAATGATCTTTCACACTGCTAAATTTGGAGATCGCCTCCCTGTGAAACCGTGCATGCATGTTGTGAACCTGCCTGATATACAACTGTTCTAATAAAGTGCCTTTAAATAAAATTAAAGCTCTTCACCACTGAAGTTTCTGCTGGTCATTGCTGAATTTGGTATGTCCAAGCCATCATACATGCATGCATTTGAAATGTTGGAAGAAACCTCCAATGGATATTAATTCTGCAGCAAAACAAATTTTTAAAAAATGGTGGGACCAAACTGGAGCTGCTCCAACACTGATGACTGAGACTGCCCATTAAGATTAAGACAGTAAAAAATGGCAATTTCCAATAATCCATACTACCGTCACTGTGTTTCACAGATGTACTTGTAAACTTGTATGTTTTGGATCTTGGATTCTCCACATTATGGGCTTTCAATCACTTTGGTAGCGATTAATCTTTGTCTCAGTTCATACAAATTTATCACTCTGGTTTAAGTGCCCAAATAAAAAGCTTTCTAAATATAATTTTCTCAGGTGCCCAGTACTTTGACACAGATGGATTACATGAAATTGGATTGATTGAGTGAAGTGACTTGTTTGCTGATTTTGTTGCATAAAACCACACAGACACAGGTATAGTTTTTTATTTTTAAGTGGTAGGTAATTAGTCAGATTCTCAGCTTGGGAACAGATTCAAGGGGCAGTGAGAGGGATCCTCCTTTGGGGCTCCTTTGGTTATAGTCTTCTCCTGTAGAGCAATGGAGGCACCATTTAGTCTAGGGTCAGAGAAGCCTGTGGGCGCTCTTTAGGGCTGACAGAGATGATGGAGTGACCCTTAAAGCTGTGTGTAGCTTTGGCATTTTAGCGGTGTGCTCTCTGGCTGTAGGGCGAAAGCCTTCAGAGGATGGCTGGCACATCCAGGATTATACATCATCCTCAACTTCACCAACATTAGCCAACCCAGCTGGAATCTCTTCTTAAAATCCTATTTAAAACATGTCAGGGTGTGGGGTATGTGTGAAATTAGGTGTTGGGACCTCTCTATGGCTCTCTATTGAGGCTACACACACACACACACACACACACACACACACACACACACACACACACACAGACACAGGACAGTTTAAGTGTTTTCCTTTTAGTTTTGTTTTTTCTCTCTTGGCTAGCTCCCAAAAGAATGACGCAAAGTAACGAAATCTCACCTCTGAATTGGCCCACTTCTTCAAACACTGCCCGAACTGCTCCCATTGGTTTGCTTCTGACACACAATTGTCCCAATAAAGGAGCGAAAAAGCCTTTGAAACAGTTAAAGCACTGGAACAGAGAAGGACAGGGCAAGTACTGTCAGCTCAGAATGTGAAAAAATATGAAATGACCTCTTTTTACAAGTTGGATTGGACAGAATGTCTCAATAATAAGTGTAAAAGAAAAGGCCCCATACAGCTGTTGTTTTTGGTTCATAGCTCAGAGAACCACATTTCCTCCTTTAAAACTATAGATCTAAAATTATAAGAGGGTGATGTGGTGTTTAAATAGTTACAGAGAGGTTTTCCTTCTTCACAGAGAATCGATGGAGCCTTCCATCCTAATGTAAAAGAGCATGATTCATCAGACCAGGCCAGCTTCTTCCACTGCACTGTGGTCCATTAATGATTTTCCATCTTAGGAATTTTGGTGGTGGTGGTCTAGTGGTAGGACACTTGTCACAGTGATTGCCGGTTTGAATCCCACCTCCAGCACTACCATCATTGGGTTCCTGAGCAAGGCCCTCCAGGGGGACTGTCCCTGTAGTTAAGAAATGTAAGTTGCTCTGGATAAGAGTGTCAGCTAAACGCTGTAAATGTGAATGTAAGCATGGGAACTCTGATTGGAGTCTGAATCTACACAGATCCATAAGATGTGCTACACTGTGTGGTCTTTCCACATTTATCAATGTTGCCCTGCATATTAGTGACATCTCACAGATGCTTTGTCCCTCCTATCACGCTCAGATCCTTACAGCTGACTGTTCTCCTTCTTCCATATACATCAGCTTCAACACTGACTTTTCACTGTTAATATTCTGGCTGATTGGCATATATTAAAGAATTGCTAAACTCATGATGTTCTGTTTATTGGTCATAGACATAGTTTCATTTAAGATATTCTGTAATGCAGTAAGATCTGAGATCATGTTAAACTCAATAACTGTATAAAAGTTTCTCATAATAGCTGGTGTTGTTTCGAACTTGATCATATTACGGTGTAATTTTACCCGCCCCAGAATGGGCCATTTCTTCTGCCACTGAAACCTCACTGTCCCCAGTGTGCTGTGTTATTGACATGCTGTCATGTTCTGTCCTGTCTGAGAGAGTCCTTGACCTCCCCTCTGGACCCTAGGAAGGAATCCGCTTACAGATCAATAACAGATTTGTTGTTTTGCTCTGTGAAATAACAGGGCAAGACATTTTGCACAAAAAGCAAACAAGCAAACTAACAAACACTTCAGATATAGAGCATCTCCACCGAATATAATGGAAATTAGTTTTTCATTTTAATTGGTTAAACTTTAGTTAAACTAGATAAACTTGTGATTAATGAAGAAAAAAACCTACTGTAGAATGTATATATTTACATTAATTACTCTCCTAATGTGTGCTGAACTTTTTCTCTGTATATGCTAAAATAGTGAAATACGTAACATTTAAAATGTGCCATAATATTTGCTAAGTACACAGGTTGTTTTATTTTCTCTATATATATTACAAATGTCCCTCCTGGAACAGCAACTATATCACGGTGAGGGTTTGCATGCTCCTGTGAACCTGAGCTGTTCTTTCTGAGAGCATTTAGCTCCTGGAAGGGTTACTCAAGGCTGAGAGGTCTCAGTGAAGGAGCCAGACAAATAGTGATTCATAACATCCCTATGGAAAGCTCGGAAGCGTTTGTCGAAACCTTGCCCGGAACAGGGATACTAAGGCCCGCTCCTGGAACCAAGCCTGAATGGGGGTTGGACTCTTATCTTGAGATGTTCAGGGTTACTAATCACCAACTGAGCAATACTGTGTTAGAATTTGGAAGGCCTTCATTAAGGCGTGAACAAGATTTTCAACCATACACACATGTGCAGCAGGAGGCAACCATATCCAGCGCCTAGGGAGCAGTGATGGGGACTGTAACTTGCTCAAGGGTTCATCAGGGCAAGCTAATAGTCTGGAATTCTTACCCATAACCTTCCAATCCTAGGGCCTAACCCCTAAACACTAGCCCACTGCTGCAGTGGAACAACTTCATCATTGTTGCTAATTTCATAATAAATAAATGTGTATCGAATAACCAAAACACCCAAGCAAATGTATATCTAAAATGAAACAGCCTAAACGATTTATATAATGAACTGAGGAACCAACTGCTCACTTCACCTTCCCAGTGTTTGTGCTGCAGTGTGAGGGAGAGTCCTAGTTAGTGAGTCTTCTCATAAGTGTGAGACTAAGAAAGTGGTATAAAATGATTCCATTTTATTGAATTAAAATTAAATGATTCAACTTTTCTTGTATTAAATCAAATTGATGTTTATATCATTAGCTTCTTGACCTTCATCTTCACCAAGGGTGCTAATAATGATGGAGATGTATTTTTTTAACTTACCTCGGAATACTTTTTAATTTTTGGAATTACAGTCAATAAAAATACAAATTTCTTCATTTATTTGGCTGGTTGCCGTAGATCAGTGCCTACAGAAAAGAACAACGCCTGTTTATCACAGTTTTAACTTTCGTTCACTATTGATTACCACATTAATCAACCAGGGCGCCTTTCTCAGTGTCCTGAATCCTACCGGATCAGACACAGGCTCCTTGACTCAGTAGCAAAAATGGAAAGAATTGTGCAAGAGAAGAGAAAATCTGACAGTTTCCAGTGTCTGTTTAATATTCCCTTTCTCTCAGGTTCCTAGGAGGCATAGACACACGGAGAGAGAAAGTGGGAGCCCACTTTAAATCTGTCAGGGTATTTTGCTCAAGTATTTTTCACGTTTCCATAAATAGGATTTCCATGCAGTCTGAATTTATCAAGCCGTGTTTGTGATGTTGTGGAGCTCAGGGTTGCTGACAGGCGCATCTCTGTTAATATTCTGAACCTGAACGCCCACCCACGTCAGGGTTTAGGTTTAATCCTTTGACACGTGAACCAAACCAGTGGCACAGATCGAGGAGGACTCACCTGCAACTCCATCTGCATTGAGAGCAGCAGATCCTACAGGCCATCCCTACTTTAGTTTATGCCTTCCATGTAACCTCCAACAAGTGCGTGCACGCTCAGTTTTAAAATGGTTATTAAGTCCCCACATGTAGCCGTCATTTGTGGGTCCACATGCTCATTCACATCCTGATAGCAGTGATGGGAACAAATATAGTACTAAAATTTGTTACGCATCTTAAGTAATGTGTACATTAAGTGTTTATTTTCCCACAAGTTGGTATATTTACTTCCCACATATAAACACAAATGTCTGTAATTTTGATTCCATACCTTTTCAGAACTCCTTCATTACATTTTAGTGCATTAGAGAGGAATTCTATATATTTATTTTATCATTGCATACCTTTCCAGCATCAAGACCCATTTCACCTTGTATGGGCACAGAGAGAGACTTCATGTATTAAATGTAATGACTTTGATGGGTGAGCTAGAGCCATGGATGGAATTGAATTAGTGAAGTTAATGTTCATTATTTCCAGCTGATTCAATGTACAGCTCCACCACTCCCACATTTGACTTGACACTCCTGCTATCACCCTAAGCAACCAGCACATGGTCTTACTTCCACTGGATTGAAACAGTCCCCCTTCTGTTAACATCGCTGTAACATCAGGTTTTGCTTAGTTAGATTTAGAGAAAAGTTTGAATTTTTCAATTACATCGTAATTGTGCAGTGCTGATTTCTGATTTCCACATAGCATCATTAAAGCCAACTGCTAACCGTTTTAAGGAACAGAACATTTGAGCTTCAGTTACACAGACCACGTACAGACACACCCCTTCCCCCTCTTTTTTCACACAAATTAATGAATTAATTACTAAGGGATTCCAACACAGCCTAAGCTTAACTAACTGAAAGATCTGGACATTATTCAGCATCTGCCTTAGACGTTTCTCACCGCTACTATTTGGTTTGAAATCAGGTCAGTATTATATGCCTCAGATCATCCTAGCACACATACACAACCACATTACTTCTTGTTACCATTTTAATTAGACATATTGAACTAAATCTTCACCAGGCTTCCCTTCACTTATCTCAGTAAACCTCAGAAGCTGATATTTCATGAAACATCTCATTTATATAAATATCTTATAACTAGTGTGAAAATGTGAATTCAGCATTTGAAACACCAAAGGTTTATCCATGATTACGCAATGTCTACTTTGAGGTCAATATTTGGTCAGATCTGTAGAACTCAATTCTACACAAATCAATCCAGATCTCCACATTAGTTTTTAACAAAATAAAGACCAAAAAGAAAAACTGGCCATTTATTTGACTCTTACAGTGTAGCATAAACCCCCATCACTCTGAATAAGTTTTGAGAAAAGAGATTATCAGAAGTGAGTATCATACCTTGAAGTGGAAATGGGCCTGATGAAGATGAGTAAATAGGCCAAATCGACCATTCATTAGTTTTAACTGTGCTTTAAGAAACACTGTGTGTTTCTGTGGAACTGCTAATTGGACCTGGCAGAGAACAGCATCCACCTTCCAGCTGTTCTCCTCACTGCGCAAAGGTTCCTCTCCCTGTTGCTCACTTGAACACTAAACAAACTTTTGGGGAACTGAATACACATGGAGAAGGCCGGCTTTTCCACCAGCACATGCCTCTTATTCATGGGCACACTGATGGGCTCATTTGCCCATGCTTCAAAATACCAAAGTTATTCCCAACTAACAATCAAAGAGGGAGAGAGAGAGAGGGAGAGAGAGAGAACAGAGAGTGGGAGGGTTAGAAATTTAGAAGTATATTTCAGTAAATCTTCATAAACATAAAATACTTCTGTATGTTTTTTTTTTTTTTTCTTTCAGTTTTAAGTTTTTAAACCATGCTGGAAAACACCAGCAGCTGTTCATGGCATAATTGGACCACCTTAACTGCACTATGAGGCATAGTTTCCTGGATGCAGTTTTATTTTCTCTGAAATGACAGACGTAAGCCAAGTGGATCAGAGGCAGAGAGACAGAGACAGTGCCTTTTTTCACACCAGTCCCCCTCAAATGTCCTTGTCTCATCAAAAAAAAAAAAAAAAAAGAAGTCGTTTGCCAAAAAGCGAGTCCAATACAAATTAGATTTATCCCTTAAGTTTTGCGTGGGAGACTTTCAGACGGGTCCCGTGTTTCCTTGTCAGGGAGAGAATCGCTGAGCGTGATTTCATTTGTCTAAGCAGATAAATCATCTGTATTGAGCTCCTATCTCTCTCCGTGTCACTCTCATTTAATTTGCCACTTCAGGGAGGAAGTGGTGGAGCTGAAAGCTCTGAAGGTTATGCCGGCCGTGCATTTTAATCAGAGCCCCTGTTCCACAGAGGGCTTCTCCACCTTGCTTTCACCTTTAACTGACGCCTTTCACTTTAACCCTCAGGGCTCTGTTTCACTACAGACATTATAACCACTTTCTGTTTGTTCCAGTGGCAAAAAATAAAAAAATAAAAAAAATAAACAAACAACAAAAAAAGTATCTATACTGTTCAGCAACAATATTAAACCTGCTGCCAGGTGAACACTGATCATGTTACTTTGGCTCCTGTTACAAGGTGAAATATTAAAAAGGCAGCAAGTGAACATTCAGTTCTTGGAACCGATGTGTTGGAAGCAAAAAAAATGGTTGAAGGTAAGGATCTGAGGCTCTTTACAAGAACCAAACTGTGGATCAGAGCTTTCACCAACACAAAAGGTCTTGTGGGGTGTTTCCTCTTTGAGGCAACTAGCACTTATGAAAGTGGTAAAAAGAATGAAAACTAATCATTAGCGCTCATTTGTGTGTAGAGATTACTAGCCCATATGGTCTGATGAAAAAGATGATGGCTATGAAAGAAAGATGTCACAGTGTAGGATACCTTGGTTATCATGTCTGTAGTGAAATACAGTTGAGGCCAAAATTATTAGCCCCCCAGGAATTATGGAACATTTTTCTAATTTTCTTCCCAATGTTTGCAGCATTGTTGAAACTTGATATAAGCAAACATTCACCAGTTATATTTAGTAGCTTTTGGTATATTTTGTAATTTAAAATACATTTTTAGGCTTGCTTTATATCAAATATATTCAAAAATGGGGTGGTCAAAAATATTAGCCCCATGTGAATGTTTGCTTTCAAAGCACACCTACAGTAATGAACCAATCAGCTTTGAAACCACACCTGTGCAGTCAACTGGCTTCCTAACAACATTCAATCAGCATAAAAAGACTCCAAGGAACAGGGCACTTGAACACATGAGAGGGACTACTGTTACTCACCATGCCAAAGACAAAGGAAATCAGTCTGGAGCTCAGAAAGAAGATAGTAGAGGCTCATGATAAGGGGGAAGGTTACACTGCCATTTCCAAGCTATTCACAGTGTCTAGAACTGCTGTACGTTGCATCATTGCCAAGTACAAGGAGACAAATTCTGTAAGAAACAAACCTGGCCTTGGCCGTACGCGCAAGATTTCAAGAACTCTAGAGAGGAAAATAGTCAGAGATGTCAGCAAGGAGCTCCGGACATCTGCCAAGATGATTGTTGCTGACCTGGCCTCTTCTGGAGTTGATGTTTCAAGGAACACAGTTGTGAGGGCTCTTCATCGTGGTGGGCTTCAGGGCCATTGTCCCAGAAGAACCCTTTTACTCAAAGAGCAGCACATCACAGCCCGACTGAGGTTTGCCCGTGAACGTTTGAAAGGTAAAGATGAGTTTTGGAAATCTGTGCTTTGGTCTGATGAGATTAAACTAGAACTGTTTGGACACATGGATGTTGCTTATGTTTGGTGAAGAAAGGGAGAGACCTTCAACCCTAGGAACACAGTTCCCACAGTTAAACATGGTGGTGGGAGCATCATGTTCTAGGGCTATTTTGCAGCCTCTGGCACAGGGATCCTTGTTCGGGTGCATGGCATCATGAAAAAAGAAAATCATGTTGACATTTTAAGGGAGAATATGCAGGAATCTGCTCGTAGTCTAGGATTAGGTCGTCGTTGGGTCTTCCAACAAGACAATGACCCAAAGCATACATCGAAATTAGTCCAACAGTTCCTCAAGTTTACGAAAACCAAGATCCTGGAGTGGCCCACACAGAGCCCAGACCTCAATCCTATTGAGAATCTGTGGCGGGTTCACAAAGTGAATGTCCATGCTCGGAAACCATGCAATTTGAACCAACTAGAACAATTTGCAATGAAAGAATGGGCCAAAATCCCTCAGGAAACCTGTGCCAACCTAGTGAAGAACTACTCTAAGAGATTGTTGTCAGTTGTGGCTCAGAAAGGGTACACTATTGACTATTAATGGCCAGGGGGCTAATAATTTTGTGTGTGTGTGTGTGTGTTTGTGTGTGCACGTGTGTGTGTGTGTGCATTTTGATCCAAGATGGCGGCGCGGTAACAAACTTTGGTGCTAAAGTCTGTAAAAAAGTCTTTCATCCGACTACTTTTCACCATAAGACTTGCACATGAGCATCATATCTGTGAATGCTCTCAAATTTAACCGCCAAACACTGCTGGAGCTCAGGAATCAGCCAGGATTCAGTCTTCCAGCGACTCTCCGAACAACGCTACGGGAGCTCGGCGTGCTGAGAAGACCAGGCCTTCAGTCCCCGAGATTGCCTGCTGTAAGCGGTGTGAGAGGAAACAGAAGCGCGGCAAGCGTGCTGGGGTCCGGGCTCAGCTTAAGGCTAACGCTAGCCGACCGGCTATCCCGTCCGTCCTCCTCGCCAATGTCCGCTCCCTGGATAATAAACTGGACTGTATACGACTCCAGCTGAACACCCAGCGAGAGTACAGAGCCTGCTGTGTTTTTGTTTTTATGGAGACATGGCTCAGCGACAGCTCCGCCCCCACCTCGGGCACTCAGACCACATCTCTGTGCTGCTGATCCCAGCGTACAGACCCATCGTCAGGCGCGTGAGACCCACCCTGAAACAAGTAAAGACCTGGCCCACAGGAGCCATCTCTGCTCTTCAGGACTGCTTTGAACGCACCGACTGGGACATGTTTAGGGAAGCTGCAACCTACAGTGACTCCATCAACCTGGAGGAGTACACAGCTTCAGTGACTGGCTACATCAGCAAGTGCATTGAGGATGTTACTGTCTCCAAGTTAATCATATCACGACCCAACCAGAAGCCATGGATGACTGCGGAGCTGCGCAGACTCCTGAGAACCCAGGACAAGGCCTTCAAGTCAGGGGACGAGGCCGCCCTAAGAAAAGCGAGGGCAAACCTGTCTCGGGCCATCAGAGCGGCGAAGCGAGCTCACGCAGAGAGAATCCATGGCCACTTCAAAAACACCGGTGACACACGGCGCATGTGGCAGGGCATCCAGGCCCTCACCAACTACAGGACATCTCCACCTGCCTGTGACGGTGACCCCTCCCTCCCAGATGTGCTGAACCACTTCTACGCACGGTTTGATGCAGTGAACGACACGAGAATGAGGAAGACCACCCTTCCTCCGAACGACCAGATTCTCCGTCTGACCACAGCCGAGGTGAGAAGATCTCTTCTCAGAGTCAACCCACGGAAAGCTGCCGGTCCAGACAATATTCAAGGTCGAGTGCTCAGAGGATGTGCAGAACAACTGGCAGATGTTCTCACTGACATCTTCAACACCTCTCTGAGCACCACTGTTGTTCCAAGGTGCTTCAAGACCACCAGCATCATTCCAGTGCCAAAGAAACCATCTATCTCCTGCCTCAACGACTATCGTCTCGTCGCACTCACACCCATCATCATGAAGTGCTTCGAGAGGCTGGTCATGAGGCACATCAAGTCCCAGATCCCCTCCTCACTAGACCCCTGCAGTTTGCGTATCGTCCCAATCGCTCAACGGACGATGCAATCTCCACCACCCTCCATCTGGCCCTTTCTCATCTGGACAGAAAGGACAGTTATGTCAGAATGCTGTTCATCGACTACAGTTCAGCATTCAGCACCATCATCCCTCAGCACCTGAGTGAGAAGCTGAGGCTGCTGGGCCTGAACACCTCCCTCTGTAACTGGATCCTGGACTTCCTGACTGGGAGACCCCAGTCAGTCAGGATCAGTAGCAGCACCTCCAACACCATCACACTGAGCACAGGAGCCCCCCAGGGCTGTGTGCTCAGCCCACTGCTGTTCACACTGATGACCCACGACTGTGCAGCCAAGCACAGCTCGAACCACATAATCAAATTCGCTGATGATACAACTGTGGTGGGTCTGATCAGCGGTGGAGACAAGGCGGCTTACAGAGAGGAGATACAGGAGCTGACGGACTGGTGCAGAACCAACAACCTGTCTCTGAACGTCGACAAGACTAAAGAGATGGTTGTTGACTTCAGGAGACCACGTCAGGACCACACTCCACTTATCATCAACACCTCACCTGTGGAGATGGTCCAGAGCACCAAGTTTCTTGGTGTTCACATCACTGACAACCTCACGTGGTCCCTCAACACCAGCTCCATCACAAAGAAAGCCCAGCAGCGCCTCTACTTCCTGCGCAGACTGAGGAAAGCCCATCTCCCACCTTCCATCCTCACCATCTTTTACAGAGGAACCATTGAGAGCATCCTGAGCGGCTGCATTACTGCCTGGTACGGGAACTGCAACGTCTTAGACCGCAAGTCCCTACAACGGGTAGTGAGAACAGCTGAGAAGATCATTGGGATCTCTCTGCCCTCTGTACAGGACATTTTCACCACTCGCTGCATCCGCAAAGCAACCAGCATTGTGGATGATCCCTCCCACCCGTCCCACACTCTCTTCTCCCTCCTACCATCCGGGAAAAGGTTCCGCAGCATACGGGCCTCCACTTCCAGGATGGGAAATAGTTTCTTCCCCCTGGCCATCAGACTCCTGAACTCTTAAACCACCAATATCTACCCAGTCCTCCTTTTCCATCTAGTATTTATTTATTTATCTCATGTTGCACTCTGCACTTTATCAGTAACATCGCTCCACCACACTGCTACACTGTAATCTACCTGGGCTGCTTTGTTCCGAACACCACGGATGAATGTACTGTCTGTCGTGCCGTCTGTTGTTGTCTGTCCTGTCTGCACTTGTTGCCCTGTTTTGTGTATTGTGTCTTGTCTTGTGTGTAGCACCAGGGTCCTGGAGGAATGTTATTTCGTTTCACTGTGTACTGTGTATATGGCTGAAATGACAATAAAATCCTACTTGACTTGACTTGATGTGTGTGTGTGTGTGTGTGTGTGTGTGTGTGTGTGTGTGTGTGTGTGTGTGTGTGTGTGTGTGTGTGTGACTTTCCTATACCTATTTGCTAGACAAAGGGACAGGTAAAGGGGATAAAGGATAGCAATGGAAACATACAAATGAGCTGAGCGTGTTGAACAGATGGAAGGAAAATTTTGAGAGGCAAATTTGAAGCAGATGAGAGGTTGGATGATGTGTGAATAGTGATCCAGGAAATGTATTAAGGTGGAAGTAAGGGCCACGATGAAGAGGGTGAAGAATGGAAAGCCTGTTGGTCCAGGTGACATACCTGTGGAAGGATGGAGGTGTACACTACAGTACAGTACACTACAGACTACAGTATAGAGGGCTACATTTGATCAGCCACAGCATTTTATGAGAAAGAATGGTGGACACTAGGTTAAGAAAAGAAAAGAGAAGAGGTGATGATCAAGGTGAAGAATGGGTGGAGAAGAGTGGCAGGAGCGATCAATGACAAACGGACACCAGCAAGAGTAAAAGAACACGTTTAGGATGGCAGGATGGTAGTGAGCCCAGCTATGCTATACAGGTTAGAAACAGTACCACTGACAAAAACATAGAGCTAAAGATTTATATTAGGAGTGAGAAGGAATGAAAAAAATTAGGAACAATTATTTAGAGGAATAGCTCAGGATGGATGTTTGGAGACAAAGTCAGAGAGGTGAGATTGTGTTGGTTTGAACATGTATAGAAGAGAGATGAGAAGTATATTAGGAGAAAGATGTTGAGGATGGAACTGCCAGGAAGAGGAAAAGAGGAAGTGGTTTATGGACGTGGTGAGAGAGGACATGCAGGCGGTTTGTGTGATAAAGAAAGATGCAGAGGACCAGAAGAAATAGATACAGATAATCCACCTAACAACAGCAGCCAGAGGAAGAAGTTTGGCAGGTGTGCAATGGTTAAAAAAAGAATTAAAGATAAAACTACTAAAAACTAAAAGTAAATAATCTGTAGGGGTAAAACAAAAGAAAAATACACACTCAAGTAAAATACAAACAGCTGAAAATGTATACAAAGTTGTAGTTCATTACTCTCTCCTTCAAAATTACACAAATGACAGCATGACTGTGATATGATTATTAATAATAATTATTATTAATTATTGGATTTTTTTCAACAAAAAGTCCATTTTGACTTTTTATCTTTTTAACATGCTGCATGTGCTACCACATCTATAAGACATGCTAATAAGCCCTGTTCTGGTTGGTCAGCACTGTCATTTGTTTAATTCCTGAATAGGCACTTTGTGAAAATGCTTTCTGTGATTTCACAAAATTCTAAATTTATACAAAGAAAGAAATGGAGAGAAGAAATGAGGGGGGTATCAAAATACAGAGTCAGAATAAATTGAAAAGACTACGGAGGTATTATGCATTCCCCCACTGATAAATCCCTCTGGTCATTTAGGTGAAGGCCAACATAATGACAGATCTGTCCCACTGATGTGGCTCGTATTTGTGCGTCCAGAGACTATTGGCATTTGCCACTCACTCGGCCACCCACACCCCGACCAAAAGACATTTCTTGCTGATTAGGCGAATCCCACACTTCCAGAATAATTAATGCTTAGCACTGAACCTTGTCCTTTGGGAACCAGTCACTTGCAGCCAATAAGAAAAAGGTGAGTGAGGCAGAAGCATGTTCAGAAAGACTGACGAGACTCCAGAGACTCAGGAACCAATAAGCTGCTATAAGCAGCAGCCTTTGTCCTTGGCTGGGCTGTAGACTGAGCATTAAAAAAAACAGGTCCTTTCTGGCATTGTGATTAGTAGTAGGTGCCACCAAACCCTAAATCCCCCACAGGCTGTTTGTTTAATTCTACCTTGGAGTGAATAATTTTTGTTCTTTCCTGCCTAGTTTGAACTGCCACTATATGTTCTGCCATTGCCCAATAGGAGAAGGGAGATCACTCTGTTGTGCACATGTTAAAAAACATAGGGAAAAGAAAGACGAAAACAACAAAACCGAGGTTATGTTTTCTGAGCTGTGGAAAAAACACCTCTGCCTCTGTGACTCCTCAATGAAGAAACATGGCAGATTAAAAAAAGAAATAGTTGCTGAAAACTGGGAATTTAAGTTGGCATTTGTTCATTTATCAGACAATTTTATCCAAAGTGACTCACTTTGGTGAGGAAAGCAACATTCAGCTTCAATAGTGAAGGATTTTCCATGAGCTCTTCAACTGGGAAGCGGTGGCCTAGTGGTTAGGAATTAGGCCCCGGGATTGGAAGGTCGTGGATTTGAATCCCACAAGAATATGTTGCCCTGAGGTACCCTTGATCAAGGTGCTGCTCCCAGAGTGCTGGCTATAGCTGCCCCCTGCTGCACACCAAAAGAGGTAAAAAAAAGCATTCTTATTCCTGACTCTCACAACACTTGGAGGCTGCCAGAAAAATCTCAACAAAAGACGAGTTTATGTTAGAGTCCAACATTAGAGACTAATACCTCCACATTTTCTGTGGCCTTGTTGCCTCTGAGGAAGAGTTAATGAAGCAGGTCATGGAGGATTTACTACATTTAGGGTGGGGTGGCACCTCCTACTAATTTCACATCCAGAAAGGGGCCGTTTTTGAATGCCCAGTCTACATCGCTGCCATGGACAAAGAACACAGCTTTTGGCAATTTATTGGTTCTCGTCAGTCTTACTGAACACGCCTCTACTTCACTACCCTTTACCTTACTGCCTGGAGTAAGAGACTGCAAACCTAGGACTTGGTTCTCATCTACTCATTCAGCAGACATTACAAATGAGGGACAACGTTCATATTTAAAATAAGAGACAGTTCTCCTCTAAACATTCTGTTTCCATACAGAGAACCTGGAACTATAGTTATATAATGTTCTTGAATTGTGAGCACAGTTGTTATCTCCGTTTTTCAGTTTGAGGTTATATTGTCCTCTTTGGGACACCAGGGAATGGCTCCAAAATAGTTCCTGCTTTCTATTATTGCTGTGATTGAAAGTTTATAATCCCACCTCCCTTAAGACCTATGAACACATGGTCACCAACAATTATTGGTAGGAGTCATACTTGTAGTGTTGTCGGATTACAGTCAAGACACAGCAAGAATTTATAGACCCCATCACTCCAATCCTCAGCTTCTTACACTGGCATCCAGTTAGACACAGAAATGAGTTCAAAGCACTACACACAGTCTAAGTCACTCAGTAGTTTGGGCCCTAAATATATCCCTGAAATATATGGTATAGTGTCATGGTATATCGCTCAAAACAGCAAGAGCTGGTCAACGTTTGGTGCCGAGAGCCAAAATTAATCCGGTTGAAATGACTTTAGTCTGTGTTCCCGCCTGCTGGAGCCAACTCCCCATGGAGTTCAGAACTGTTTGCATTCTAGATTTTAGACAAATTGCTTAAAGCTAAAATCTGCCTTCCATTAACCAGTGGCACTTATCACCCTTGCACAATAAACATGCACTTTTATCTTTATTATTTTACATTGGTATATTAACCAATTCTAAATTAGATATAATTTTTTATCCTAGTTTATCTATATTAAGAATTATTATTATTTATTATTATTATTAATACAGACATTAAGACATTAAGCTTCACAGGAACATTTTACCACATGGATTTTACTGAGGACTCCCATTTTCTATAATTGTAAAAGATTCTTTAGAATAAATACAACGGAAAAGACAAGGCAGTCAAAACTATCTTCAGCACCAATTTAACTTACCAATGTTATATATAGTTATTACTGGTAGTAGTAGTAGTAGTAGTATATCTACCACTATCATTATTATTGTTGTAAGTATTACCACAATTAAAACTACTCTTGCTATTATTTATAATTTGTGCAATTATTGTGCAGGTATTAGAAGTGACTGTGACATTTTGTGGCTTATTTCACTCCAGATCTAAGAGGCAAAGGGAGAGAGAAAGAGATTTGTGTGTATGAATAGTTTATACTATATGTTTACTGTTCAGAAGAATCATTGGCCGGTGGGTGGCTGGTGGTAGATGTATTATTTTTCATTTTGATTTGATAAAATATTCAGACATGACCTTGAAGGGAGAAAGCTTGGCTGTCCTTCTGTGTTTATTATCTCATCTTGCCTCCTGGATGAAAAAGAAAAAAAAAAAAAGGTCAGTCATCAAGTAAACCCTACACTATGTGACCCTCCTGCTGGACGCAAAGGACCCATTTTAGTTACAATCCTTCTGTTATGACAGCAGGAATAGCTGCATTATAATGTTTTTTCCAGGGTGTTTACCTAAATTAGGATTGGTCTGATTTCCCCCTTTAAACAGAACCCAAATCATATGATGCTCCAAAGAGAATAAAAGTGAGAAGGTGAAGGTGAGCATGAGTGACATGTGATGCTCCAATGTATCCTCTCAAACTGCTGCTAACACAGTTAAACATGCTTGGAAGAGAGGGCTAACTGCAGATTGTGTTTCAAGCAACATACTCAGAGAAAGCAGGGTTAGGATCTCAGATACCACTTTTCCAACAAATCACAGTGAACACTGGCTTAGAGCCAGTGCCAAATGACCAACCAGTTATTTGTGTTTCGACAGTCAAAGAACCAGCTGTCTGGATTAAAAGTGGCACCAACATTTTGCAGGCCTAGAACCAAGAACAGCTTACATCAGGGACTAGGTGTGGGATTGCAGTGACCAACTTAATCTTTGTGAAAAAACAGAGCTGGTGTAGCATCTATTCCAACAGATACAAAGACAAACAGAACTTCTGGAGGTAAGATTGAAGTAGATGTGATGGATAGAGAAGGTTCAGGGTTAAAAATAAATAGAATGTGTTCTCTACTATCCTTTCTTCTATAATTGCCATCCATAGCAATCACAACAAGCAGCACAAATTGGACCAGTCATGTTTGGATGATAATGAAGCCTCTCTAAGCCAAGAGCAACCCTTCAGTGTAATCCATTGTGGTTGTGCATTGTACTGACTGCTGGGAAAGCAGAGAGGTTTGGAATACATGACATGGCTATATGGTGGAAAAGGAAAAGAGTATCAACACTGGCATAATGCAAAAATTAGGCCCTGGATTGCATTTTTAGAAAAGGGTTAAGAGTATTGCACGGGTAAATGATGTCCAGACTGCCAGTGCAAGATTTATATAAAATATAAATATACCAAAAATATGTTACTCTTATTAGAAAGTTATCAAACATTCCTCTGCCATAATAATTTTTTAAAACAATATCAGTCTTCAAAAAGGCTCAAGCATAACGTTTAATACATGTAGTGAAAACGTGTCATTGTAAAACACAGCACAACACACAGTGGACCACAATGAAAAGTGGCCTGTGAGCAGGAGCAGTGATGGGGATGGTACCTTGCTCAAGTGTACCTCAGGGTAACCTACTATTCTGGGATTCAAACCTATGACCTTCTGATCCTGAGGCCAACTCCCTATCCACTAGGTCACCACTGCCCCACATGTTTGCATGCGTTCGAAAGGAGTTTTTTGTCAGTACAAATTCTGTTCATGTCAAATGAGATACAATTAATAAATGTTCAAAATGTGACATATTTTATTTTTAATGGCCCTACAGATCCCCATGGTCACATGCAGAGATTATTAACTTTACCGTTAGTGGAGTTAATAACACATGGTAATAAATGAGCAGAGATCTTTCATCATGTGGTCATTTCCATGTCTGCAGCAATCTTGTTTATCTAAGCTATGGACATATTGTTGTTTATACTTTTTTTTGGTTCACTTTAGGTACAGTGCATATACAATGCATATTTGAAATGAATTTGGATTGGTTCTTTTTTTGTATTATCTGTAGCCTTAACAGAATAACACTCAGAAGAGAAAGCAATGGGCAGATGCTTTAGCCCTGTCTTGGTTTTTGTGGTAGGTGAGTCTTGAGTCAGTGTGTTTTTTGTTCAGGGGAACTCTCTGAAGTGAATGTGTTATTAGACCATGCACAACAGATGCAGGGGCCTAGGGTGGCTGGAGTATGCCTTTAACGATGTGATGCCTTTGGATGAGCAGTAAGACAGAGATGTGGAGAAAGGCGATATTACCGCCGTCACTCACGCATACTGAGGAAGTCTCCGCTAAATGCTAAGCAAATAACTGCTGCTCTGTGAAGTACTTGTGTTTTTTACACTCTCTGAGTTTGTGGAAAAGCGATTGCCCCCCTTTTCACCTCTGCGCTTCCATCTCATCCACCTGGAGAGATGATGGAGGGCTCAAAGGGAGAATATCACTGATTAGAGAGGGAGAAAGTGAAAAGAAAGGGAGTGATAGCAGATGAGAGGAAAGAAAGGTGGCTGGCTATTGATCAAAATCCTTTTAACTGTACTGAGGGGAAAGAAGAAAAGGAACAAGGGAAGATTCAGAGAAATACACAAGTTACGCTGAAAGAGAGAACCGAGCTGTACTGCACTGTAGCCCTGAGCTGTTGTACAAATGTAAGAGCTGTATGTGTGTCTGCATCAGTCACTAAAGGTACTTTGCCTTTTAAGCCCACATGTAGAGAGTATGTCTAATGTCTGTTTGTGTGAACTGAAATATTTACCGGAGAACTCATAGCAACCAAGTGGATGTGTTGACTAAGTGATCAGTGCATTCTCCACAAGAACATCCTTAAAAATGACATTAGGGATTGTCCTCCATCCTAACCACTCCAGGTTCCTTTATGCTCATGTATTCTATCTTGGTCCTACTGACTTTCATTCCTCTGGTCTCTAGAGCATATCGCCACCTCTCCAGGGTCTCCTCAAGCTGCTTCCTACTCTTGCCAAATATCACACCTATTAAAATGGATCATTAAATAAGAATGTGGCTTCACTGTGTAACATTTTAACTGAAGATCACAGTTTAATTGAGTCAAGCAGCGGTAATAACTTAAGAACTAAGGGCTGTTAGCAATAAGCTAACAGGTCACTAAGAGTGAGCCTGATGCTCTGAATTGATCTCTCTGAAAATGACTCTATTTCTGGGTCTGTGGTCTCTCCGGACATGAAGAGCCCTCTAACGTTTAACTTGACAGTCCAAACCTGAGGCCCATTTTGAGGCTTTTAGGGGTGAAGTGTGGTCAGTATAACCACCTAAACCTTAAAATATGTTTAAAATGCATCTTAGTTTAACCATCACCGATGTCTGAGCCAAGGCAAGCTTTGCTTAAAAAAAAATCTATCTGCCCCGCAGCTTCAAACGAATAGAGACAGTATGGAAGCTTTTAGGTTCTCTGTCTGTGCATCCCATAAGTCAGTTTTTTGCCAGCATGTGGCCCTAAAGCACAAGTGTCTATTAGCTATTAGTGTCTACACATTAATGTACACCCTAATGGATACAGTTATATGAGAGTGTTCACAGATCAATACTCTTTAGTTGAGAATCTCAGATGAGTATGGGGTCAGGCCATGCAGGCTATGTTTCATGCTCAGCCACCCACCATTTACCCCAAATGTAGATCAGCTAAGACATGTTCAGTATCTGAAATTCTGCTTCTTTACTTCCAGTGCTGGAGATAATGTTGTTTAAACAATATGGAACCTTACATCCCACCTATTAGCATGGTGCTGACTGCATTATCTTCACCAACTCAGACTGCATGGAGATACTGATTTTCTGATTTTCTTATACGGTTTGATTCAGCTCGAAACATGGAGTAAAAACATTCATTCATTCATTCATTCATTCATTCATTTTCTGCCGCTTGTCCCAAGCGGGGTCGCGGGGGGTGCTGGAGTCCATCCCAGCTCACAGAGGGCAAAGGACGGGGGGATACACCCTGGAGAGGTCGCCAGCCCATCGCAGGGAGTAAAAACATCTTAACATATAAGTGTTAAGAATGGTTCAGTAATTATAGAAAGATCCTGTTGCCTGTTTTTTGCCATCCAGGTAAATGTATGAGTTAATCTGGACAGGGAACCTTTGCCTTGTGAGCACCAAAAGCCCAAGCACTGGTTACAATAAACAATTCTGAGAACGAATGGATGTAGCCTAATAGGTCAGGAACAGGATAAATGGACCCATGTTTTGTGAAGAAAAGTTATTTTTTTCCCCTTTGTTTTATAATAATATTTAAATAATAATACTAAAAATAATAAAGCATTCCTCCCTTACTTTTTGAGAAACAAGGCTTTGTTTTGAAAGCAAAATATTAGTCTTAAATATTTTTTTTTGTGTTTATAAGGAATAAAGATAGTCTTTTAATGGTCATGAAGGAAATAATTATGTAGACAATTGGAGAAAATAATAAAAAAGCACACAAAAAGCAGTATATTTAAGGTCACTGCCAGCTAACTATGGCCACTGAATATCTCACTGTAATGCATTAGGGACATCTCCAAAACCTGAGTGGGTAAGTGTAGATGCAGTATCTGTGCGTATGATGCATTGATTGGTGTAAACAGAAGAACCTGATCCTTTACCTCCTCTCCAGATGAAGGGTGCTGAGTTTCTAAAAAAGTAGAAAATGAGTGGAACCACAGAGTGGGTGTTTCCAATAAAGTGGCCAATGAGTGGAAGTACAACGTAGGTGTTCCTTAGTGTTTAATGACTAGGCCCCAGGATCGGAAGATTATGGCTTTGAATCCCAGACCAGTAGTACTCTGCGGTACCCTTTAGCAAGGTACCGTCCTTATCACTGCTCCTTGGGCGCCAGCTGTATAGCTGGCATGGAGTCAGTATGGGTAAAACACAGAGAGTTCATTTAGTTCACTGTTTGCTGTGCTGTGTATTCACAATGATGACAAGAAGTCACTTTCACTGCATGTGTTTTTTTTATGTGGTTTTATTCATAGTTTTTCTTTTTAAAGAAGTAAATCCATGGTGTCACCTTTTTCAGTAAAGCATTGGCACTGGCTGGAGAAGGTAAGGTTGAAAAAAGAGCTCTCTGAGCATTTTTCAATGAAAGATAATGCACACATAAGGCAACCATGGAGAACACATGCTGTTAGGTTCTCTCTGCCCTCAGGTTCTTTGCTTGTCCCTCTCAGAAAAGTAGCCCATTTGCCTCCATCTGAGTGCTGCCTCCACCATTGTCCAGGAAACAGATCAGCAGTTATACTGGAGAGGAGTACCTTTGCCTTCTTCTCTGACAGCGTGATGGATGAAGGCCATGAACTGCCACCTCTTTAATGGGTCTGTCTAAATGTTTTATGAAATCAAGATAAAATTCAATCAAGACCCTAAACTGCAGAGAGAGAGAGAGAGAGAGAGAGAGAGAGAGAGAGAGAATATAAGGAGGCAAAGGGGACCAAGGTGCAAGAAAGTGATAGAAAGATGGGGAGAATTGTGTGTGAGAGAAAGAAAGAGCAGGTTAAACCTGAGTATGTGTAAAAGTGACAACCCTTGTCATTGCGAGGTCACAGCACACAGTGAACCACAACAAAATTGGACCTCTGCATTTAACCCATGCACTCAAACACCGTGCAGCAGGGGGCAGCTATTTAAAGCACCCTGGGAGCAGTGACAGGGATGGTACCTTGCTCAAAGGTACCTCAGGGCAACCTACTGGTAAGGGGTTTGAACCCACAATCTTCCAATCCAGTGGCCAACTCCCTAATCACTAGGCCACCGCTGCCCCTGTGTGTGCGCATGTGTGCATGTGTGTGTAAGCGTGTGGAGCTGGGTTTATATTTGAGGAATGATGCAAGCTGTAGAGGTCAGTCCCAGGTATAACATTGATGCACGTAATCTGCTGGAAGAAGGTAAACATGCTGAAGGGTCCCAGAACACAGATCAATAAATCTTCATAATGAGAGGTTGGAAGCAAGAAATTAAATGAACGCACTTCTATCAGTTTTATCACTCCATTGGGAAACACACAACTGTTTATCAAACTACATCCTAAAAAGCAATCTTCCTTGTGCACACATGGTCAAATTTGGATTCAAAAACTGACTTAAAATGTTGGAATAGTGACTTATTTTCTACAAGTAATGTTTTTTTTTTTTCTCCCCAATTTATCTCACACTAGTGGGAGCACCACCAATCACCTGGTTCTGGTCAAGCATTGGTTTCATAACATCTTTTCTAACTACTAAATGTTAAATTAAAATACATACATAAAAGTGTGTTTTAATATATAATTAAAACTAGTCAGTCCTGAGAAATTCACATTTAAATATCTTATTTTTTTATACACTGATTCATTACAAAGGTACTACAGACGTGTCCAAATTACCATGCTCAAATTAAAATACATGTTATAAAGGATCAAACTTTTTTTAGAACAAATTAACAACAAAAAAAATTACATGTAAATCAATAAAACTTAGACCTTTATTAACATCGTCAGCATTTTAAACCAACAGGGCAGCTGTTTGTTTGCTGAAGATTTTTCTTTTCTCTTTCTTGATTGATTTTTCTTTGAGAATCACTAATTATGTTTTAATAGGTTCTTTAATAGGATAGAAATTGCTTATATTGAACAAGCATTGATGCTTATATTCAGATTAGATTGAACTCTAATTAAAAGCTAATTGCACATAAATTAGGTGCATATTGGCTTTTGCTGTTGAAGACAAACAAACTTATGGAGACAACAAGGACCTAGGGTCACGCACACAGTGTGTGTGTGTGTGTGTGTGTGTGTGTGTGTGTGTGTGTGTGTGAGTGGGTGTATGTGTTAATTTTTTTAACATGGGAGTCAATGGAGTACAAATACTTTACAGTGTACTTTTTTTAGACCTTTTTATTAGTAATAGTTTAATAATTAATTTATAATGAACAGTTTTTCAATTATATTAATATGGCATTTAGTCTCAGTTCACTTTGCAGACAAACAGCCACCATTAAAAAACTTTTACTTTGTACTCAGAGTACCTTTCACAGCAGAATTGAATTAGTACTTCCGCCAGGACAGTCAGTCATCGGTCATTTTCTGCCGCTTGTCAGGGTCGCCGGAGTCCATCCCAGCTCACACAGGGCAAAGGACGGGGGACGCACCCTGGACAGGTCGCCAGCCCATCGCAGGGAGGAGCGTGACGGGGACGGCACCTTGCTCAAGGGTACCTCAGAGCAACCTATCGGGAAGGGGTTCGAACCCCCAATCCTCCGATCATGCAGCCAACGCCCTAACCACTAGGCCACAGCTGCCCCTTGTAAAAAAAAATGTATTGTAAGCTGCAGGATGGTTTTTATTCATTCTTTTCAAGTATCAAATTCTATACGTGGCTAAAGAACTGTATGAACCGACCTTGAATAGTGAGATACATTTTTGCAAGACAAGTTCTAGACATCATTTTTCCCCCAAAATATTGTTTTTAAGCAAAAATGCTATTGATTGGCTATAAACAACAACTCATTGACCATTTACCACTTCACCATCACAGTAGACCATTTAGTCCTACATTAGTACAACTATAGGTCAATACTTTTGTTTGCTCTGCAGCCCCTTTACAAAGCATACCCAAAAATAAGCATACTGTCACCAGCTCATGTCAGAGATCATCCACAATGGATCTTGCTTTGTCATGCCTAAACTGCTCCACAAAGTTCGAAGCACAAAACTGTAAAAATGCCTGTATATGTTTTGGCATTAACATTACTCTTTGCTGGTAATACATTTTCCAAACCTTTAAGAAAGGCCCAAAGCCCATTTTACCTTTACCAAACTTTATTGTAGACATCCTTCAGTCTGGTAAGTAGTGTTTTCCTGGCATCTGCCAAACCCCTATGCATATGACTGATAGATAGTGGCGTATGATTCATCAGTCCAGAGTCCAGTGCCAGGGAAATTTACACCACTCCTGCTGATGCTTGGCATTGTCTATAGAGATCTTGTAAATGGAAACCCACTCCATTTTGCTCCCCATTTTGCACAGCTCTTAGGCAAAAGCTGCTCAACAAGTCAAAACTGTGGCACTGATGCCACAAGATGTATGTTTTCCAAGCACTTCAGTAATCTCTGGTCTTCCTCTATGACTTTGCAGTTATACGACTACTAGGGAATATCTAGCAGGGATGAAATTTCACAAACTGGCATATTAGATTCTGTATTATGTTGCCAGAGATTGTCAGCAAAGACAAAGAGGGACACTGTGCTTGATTTTACACCTGTTAGCAATAGGTGAGGCTGAAACACCTGCCCTCAGCCATTAAAATGGGTGTCTACATACTTTTGACAATATAGTATAACTCTTATACTTGTGCATTGGCATTGTTGAGAATTGTTCACAGTTATCAAATAGTTCACGTGTGCTGCTCTTTTTCAGTCTCACTCTGCATGATTATAAATAAACAATGTTCTTTACAGTGTCATGGGCAATGTGCTGTCCATGGCAATTTAGGCTTTGGGAGACTTTGAACACTATGATTCACTTTCAGGGACTGTGATTGACTGTAAGGTGAGTCACTTTTAAAAGACCATTTAATCACACTTAAAACATTTCTGAATAATTAACTGGTAAAGGTATAAACAAAGTAATGGGGTTATGTGGTAATAGAGAAACTACAATCACTTTCAGTGGCAGTAAATGGACCCAGTGGGCTGCCAATGGTCCCCAACAAAAACAAATTTGGGTCAGATTTCCGTCATCAGCATTCCATATGAACACTCAGAAGACACATGTATATTCACTGGTGGATTTAAAGAGGAAATAAGAGAGAGAGATGATGCAGCACTCTGCCAACCAATGTATCATCAGTCTTTACCATTATACACACTGCCAGCCAAAGCCACTGATCTATAGGGTGTGTGTGTGTGTGTGTGTGTGTGTGTGTGTGTGTGTGTGTGTGTGTGTTAGGGTGTATTTCTTTTCACAAATACATATTCCCTTTAAAAAAGATGAGTACACTTAGCACTTAGCTCTTCCATTTTTTTCTTTCTTCCCTTGTTTAGACACATCACTCTGCCTACAGAGATGTTTCCTCTAAAGCGCTAGTCTGTGTAAGGGCCTTGACTTTCCCCTTGCATTGCAAAACACCCACTGTCCATCAAAATGTGTTGATGATCTAAAATACACACACACACACACACACACACATGCACACCCACACACACACACACACACAAATGCACACCCACACACACACACACACACACACACACACATGCACAGCCACACACACACACACACACACACACACACCTTATATTTAACTTATATTAAGTTTTAAGTTTTGGCCTGAAACTAAACTCATTAATTGTAAAGGGATACAGGCAGGGCATTATGAGGCATGCTAGTTCCCAAAAAGAAAACTGATTTAGTCCAATTGACCATCATCAGCGTTCCATAGAAACACTCTGAAACAGAGTGGTTCAGAGTTTGGAGAGAAAATAAAATAGCTATTTTTGTGTTAGTTTGAATCCATTCACCACCACTGTAAAGAAAAGTGAGTGCCTACAATGAACCATTTTGTTCTGAGCCCACTCTGAAAGTTGTTGGGGAACCACTGAAAACTAAAAGCACATTCTATGTAACTGCTGTCATCAGCACTGCAGAGTTAATGACTTTAGAAGACCAAACGGGCATCTGCAGATCCCTCATGGCTAAAGTGTTCCAGATGGTGTGTGATTTCCTTTAAACACAATGGAGGTTCAGGCTGTGTTTGGATCATCTGTACATTTTCACAACTTGAAGTTTATTTAACATCCATTTACACTGGTCATGCTCTGTGCTGTAATAAAGCATGTGTTAAGTGTGTGTGTTTTTGCAACAGGGATTTATATGTGTGTGTTTGTGTGTGTAAATTAATAGAATGGGAGAAAAGAAAGATCTGTTGTGATGGTGTTTCATGCCTGGGAATCCAGAATTTTCACTCTTAATCAATTTCCCAGACTTTTCCTTTCCCTGTCATAAAACCTGAATAACCTTCAACGGCAATGAGGAAATAAATGTCATTTTTGGGCTGAGCAGGAACAAAACGCATTTAAAGCCATCCGTACGTGCTTTGGATGACCACTAAACAAAGTTCTGATAAAACTGCCAATAAATAACTCAATTAAACCCCCTTCATACAAACTTGGATTACTAGAGGCCTCCATCAACTAATTTAAGTACAACTAATCAATACTATGTGCAAATATATTACAGCTGATTCTGATATTCAGTTCTTCAAATACGTCTGTTTTTGGGGGTCTGCATAACTCATTAGCCCACCCAGGATGCATAAACTATTGTGTAATATGTACACTGTGAATGTTTGTATGTTCAAAAAGCACTGTTTTAGAATATTTAAAATATTTAGAGCAGTTCAGCATGATTCAGGCAACACCTTCTCGACTGATCTCAGACCAGGCTTTTATTTTACTGAAAGAAACAGTAAAAGATTCTAACATTTATGACACAAGTGGTAACCTAGTGGTTTGGGACTAGCCCCCAAAATTGGAAGGTTGTGGGTTCATGTCCCAGACCAGAAGGTTAACTTGGGTTCGTGTTCCCAATACTGCTTGCCATGCACTGGATGTGCCCACTACTCTACTTAGACAGAAGGATCAAATGCAGAGAAAGCAATTTGTTGTGGTTCATTGTGTTCTGTGCTGTGTGTTCCTAATGAAAATATATTCACTTTCTCCAGTGCTGTTTTATTACACAAATTTATCAGAAAACGCCTAAAACGACCAGAGTGTTGATAGCTTAAAAATCAAAAATAAATACAAAATAAATAAAAAAAGACATCTTGTTGCTGAGCCAATCTTAACTGTCATGTACTTTCTGGTGTGACAGTGTGGCTGAAACACTATGCAGGGATAATATTCTATTCTGATTGACTAATATTTTAATAAAAACCTTCATATTTCATCCATTGCCCAAAAAAGGAAAAACTGACTCTGTATGAGTGGAATAGACTTTTTTTTCCAGGAATTCCATAACATTTCCGAAATTCCAAAACTCCAGGCAACTTTGGGAATAATGTTCAAATGTTGAGAGGGGTTTGGTGTGAAATGTCAATGTGAGAATTGTAGGTCCTTTTATTCCTGGTGTTTCATGCAGCTGGGCTCTTACCTGTGATCTAATTGGATTTAAACCATGTGTTGGGGAGTTATATGCCAATCAGCTCAAATACAACAATCACATGTGCCAATGTCTTCTTTTTTTAAAAATACCTGATGAGAAAATAGGAACAACAAGAGCAGGATCCCAAAAAAATAAAAAAAATATTTCACTGTTTTCTAATCGTTGACTGTATCGGCCTGTGACTGTATTTTGCTTGTCATTCTGGAGAACCAGGAGGCCTGGAAGGAAGCCTCACACACACACACACCCCACACATGGTGTTATGGCAGGGCTTCACAGCTGCTTTAGGGGACTCCAACTGGTCTTAATTTCTGCAGTTTGCACCCAGACGACAGCAGTGCTGCACTCTTTTTCTCGTTTTATGACTGGTGTGTTTCATAGTGTCACACACAGACATAGTGTCACACACACACACACACACACACACCAGGCTGCAGTATTAGTGCTCTGTAGAGAAAAGCTATTCTCAGCTATCAATGCTGCAGAGAATGGGCTGTTTTGCTCCAGTCGCCTCAGGATGACAAGGGCAGAACAACAGCAGACAATTTCACACTTCTGAGTTTCCTCTTTGACGCTTTTTTCTCTCTGAATTTCTGCATCTCATTAAAAACATTTGTGCGTAACAGGCCCTCCCTCTCCTGCAATGATTATTCAACATCCTAATCCCCCTTCCAGGCCTTAAATGGAACCAAGCGGCAGATACCAAGATGCACTGGTCACACCCTTCACTTCATTAAGTCAAGGTCAGAGGTGACTCTCACTCCATCATTCAGGACACTCAAAGAGCCCCTGTCATGCAGTCCTGTCCTGCTTCCATTAGGTCCACTTGGTCCTTTCCGATTGAAAAGCTCTGGCACCCGCTGAATCAACCTGCTCTCACAGCAAAAAAATCCAATAAAGAGCAAAAGTTTGAGCACATCAATCATCAGCGCCTGTCTGTCAAGATGACTCTTCATTAGTCATCAGAAAGAGAAAGGGAGAGAATTGAGTGAAAGAGAGAAAGAAGAAGAGTGACAGGATGGGTAAAAAAAAAATAAAGAAAAATAGAGATCATAGTGTGAAAGAAAGAGGAAGAGAAAATAGAATAATGGGGGAAAAGGAGAGTACTAAAAGAAAAAGAGAGCAGAGAGAAAGATGAAAAAGAGAGCAAGAAAGAAGAAAGGAGAGGGAGATGGAGAAAGAAAAGAATGGAAGACAGAGTCAAGTGAAAGATTAAGAAAGAAAGAAGGCAAGGGAGAGAGAGAAAAAGATAGAAAGGTTAAAGAAAATGAGTGGAGTGGGAGAGACTGAATGAGAGAGAAAGGAGATAGGAAAAGTTCATTCCATTGTTATTATTTCTGCAATGAGTTACTTTACTTCTTTTTCTCAATCATTTTCCTTGTATTCATTCTTAATCTTTCCCTCTGTTGTATTATTTCTCTCTGTCTTTCTCCCCTTTTCTCTCTCTCTTTGCCAAATTACCCATTTTTTTAGAGTGACAAACACACCTGAGTGATAGTCAGTGTATGTAATGATTGTTGCCATGGTTGCAGCTCCCTCATCCATCAATTAGGAATAGTTGGACAGAGGCGGAAACGGAGGAGGCAGAATCAGGACGGCTCTTCACAGCAGATCAGGCAGAATGATGGAGCAGCAGAGCTTTTTCGCCACCGTTCACAGCAAACACACTGTCCCTCTCACAGTCCTAATAGTCCCCCATGTCCACCAGTCTGTCTTCTCAGGCATGCTCTTTTTCACATACTTAGTTTGATCTAATACATTCATACTGAGCACAATTATTTTTCTATTGAAGGGAAAGAAAAAAGTGATACTGTAAAAAACTGATCGTTTTGAGTTAGAGTCCGTAATGATACACAGATGCCAAGGTGTTAAAAATGCACTTAGAAATAATTATAAGTAATTGCTCTCAAATTGTATCTAAATGTTCAAACTCAAGAGAAATATTGTTCTTTCATTTAATGAAGTAAAGTGCTGTACTTTTCACCCGGGTTGACTTTTGTAAAAAAGTTTGCAACATAAGTACAATAAAAAAAGAAATGCAGAGTTGATGAACAATATTTCATGGCAATGCTCAGTGATTTTTTGACAGGTTAAGCCATTGTATTTTTCAATAAATAACATATTTAGATGTTTCAGATTGTATTTCTGCTGCTAAACATTACAGTGTAGTGTTTGCCCAACTGTTATCGAGTGATCTGATAGACATAGCAACAGTAACTAAGCTGAACTCACCAACACTGCCACTACCATGGCCTCTGTGGTTGATATTTCTTTGTCAAGGCTTCAATATGTATCCGGTCTTTTTGTGAATCTGCTCTCCGCAAGAGCAGAAGTGCTGGAGAGGCACATCGGCGTCACACATCCTGAAGTGCTTCCTCCATCGACAGGCAGCAAGACTTCATAAGAGCGGAAGTGAAGCCTCTAAGAGGGGCTTAACAGAGGGTGCTTGATTAAGGCAGGAAGTCATTACTGAGGCTCTACACCCAGAGTGTGATATGAGATACGACAAGTCAGGAGAGTAGCACACTAGAATTTCACACATGACTGAACTAAATGGAGGATGCTGAGGTCTGGATCTGAGGAAACTGTGACAACCTGATAATGCAGCAGCATTCTGTGCGAATAAGATTGCATCCCAAGGCCAACCATCATCACTAGGACGACTGATAATCCACTCACCTCAGAGCTGCCCTTACTCACCCAGTATCTTTAGCATTGCATGACACACTGCTCTGCCTACACCAAGGCAGAGCTCTTCATGTTCAGCTACACAGCACACAAGCCATAAATGCAATGGTTGTTATTATCTTTGTAATTCATACAATAGCAGCCTCGCAGTAAAGTCTAATGTTCCATTCCCAGCTAGCTCCTTTCTGTGGAATGTGTATGTCCTCCCTCTGACTGAAGATTTTCATCACATGCTCTAGTTTCCTCCACCAGTCTAAAGACTGCCATGTTAGGAGGATTGGTGATACTTCATTGCCTCCTATAGTTCCGGGATAGGTCCAAGCAGCCACAGTCACCCTGGTTATAATATGAAAAGTGAAAGTGACAACACTTGTCATTGCGAGGTCACAGCACAGCAAGTGTGAACCACAACGAAATTGGACCTCTGCTTTTAACCCATGCACACAAACACCGTGCAGCAGGGGGCAGCTATTGAAAGTGCCCGGGGAGCAGTGACAGGGACAGTACCTTGCTCAGGGCAACCTACTTGTGAGGGAATCGAACCCAAAATCTTCCGATGCGGGGCAACTCCCTAACCACTAGGCCAGTCTATGGACACTGTCAAGCTTTCAACCAAGCCACCAACTGTGAGTCATGGGTCTGCTTTGCCGGAGAGCTAGTTAGGCTTTGACCCCCCTCACCCAATTAAGAACATTGTGTTTAGGCCTAATCATCTTAAACCTTTTATTCTTGCTCCTCCTACTTTGCACATTTACCCTACTTAAAAAGTGTCCCAGTCTACAGGCCTTCAAACCTGACAGAGGCTTTGAGAGACACACTCTCAATGTAGTATTATGAGAAATTCTCCAGAAATACCAAGAATGCCAAAAGAAACACAAAGATGAAAAATTACTCTGTTCTTGAAGAAACAGAGCAAACAGAAATTAGATTAGATTACCTATCAACAGAAAAAAATTCATTCTGAACCCTTATACAGCACCTGCCACAGTATTTTAATTGTTAAAACCAGTGACATTTCTGCCAGTGCTTCACTGGGTCTGCATCTATCTTGTGAAGTATCCCTTTCTTTGCACTGCCCTCAGGATAAATGTTTACAGAAGTACAGACAGCTGTGTGAATTTTCAATGTGGACAAGTCACACTGCAGCAAATTCTTTATTATTAAAATAAAGGTGAGTGATAATTAGCTAATGTTAGCTAGCTATCCTCCTGTAGCAAACTTCATTCTGAGTTCATTTCTGGCCTTGAGGATTTTTTTAGTCAATCTTACACTTACAATAACTTTATTAATAACATTGTTAGGCCCTTCTTTCATTATATGGTGTTTTACAGTCTTCTGTGTTCATTAGCGTACTTTTATATCACTGATAGCTATGTTGATGACATAATGCATGTTTTGCTGGATGGTGTTGTTCAGTATGAGCTTAAGTTGCTTTTTCAGTATCTTGTTAAAAATGGACATTTCTCATAATTATGATAATCCAGAATGTAGAATGCTGAAGATTGAATTTATGAGTAAACAGATTGTTCATGGTGGTGGTGGTCTAGTGGTTCGGTACTTACCTATGGATCAAGAGGTTGCAGGCTCTCCCCACCTCTATCCCGCTACCACCATTGAGTTCCTGAGCAAAACCCTTAACCCTGAATTGCTCCAGTGGGACTGTCCCTGTAATGAGGACATGGAAGTGTCTCTGGATTAGAACATCTGCTAAATGCAAATTGGTTTAAATTCTTTCCAATCATGGTTGTTCTTTTTTTCCATAACTTCATGCAGTGGCTGGTCAACTTTATCCCTCTATAGTTACTACAGCTCTGCTCGCCATCTCTCCTAAACACCTCTGTGCTTCCACCAGTAGGTCATCTGGACCAACAGTCTTTCCATTCTTCCATCCTGTGCATCACTGCCCTTACTTCCTGTTTCAGTATCCTGCCAATCTTCTCTCTCTCTCTCATTCTCTTCATTCATCAGCCCCTCAAAGTATTATTTCCATCTGCTCCACACACTCTACTCACTTGTGAGTACATTTCCATTTCTATCCTTTATTGTCCTGAGCACTGGGGCAGCAGTGGCCTAGTGGTTAGGGCGTTGATCAGAGGATTGGGGGTTCGAACCCCTTCCCAATAGGTTGCCCTGAGGTACCCTTGAGCAAGGTGCCATCCCTGTCACACTCCTCCCTGTGATGGGCTGGTGACCTGTCCAGGTTGTGTCCCCTGTCCTTTGCCCTGCGTGAGCTGGGTTGGACTCCAGCACTCCCCCGCGACCCCGTTTGGGACGAAGCGGCAGACAATGACTGACTGACTGCCCTGAGCTGCTGCACATCTGTCCCAGCTCAGTCTCTCTGTCTAGGCAATCAGTATAGGTCCTTTTCTTCCTCCTTACTGTCCAACCTTTCATGCAATTCACCAAACACCTTATATTTAGCCTTCGCACTGCTTTTTTCACCCTGTAATTCATCTTCTTGTATTCCTGTCTGCTTTCATGATCTCTCTGGCCATCCCACTTCTTCTTCACCAGCATCTTCTTCTGTATACCTCCTAGACTTCTGGGTTCCAACACCAGGTTTCCTGATCCTTCTTTTTCTGTCCAGACCAGTAATGTTATAACTGTCTCCCTTAACACTTTTGCAGTAGTTGCCTAGTTATCTGGTAACTACAGCAATTTCCACCCTTTCAGCAAAAGCTACAACCATCTGACCTTCTGCATTACTCTCCTTGACATCATACCTACCCATCACCTCATTATCATCTCTGTTTCCTTCCCCAATATGTCCATTAAAATCTTCATCAGTCACCATTCTCTTACCCTTGAGTACACTCGCTATCATTTCAACTAACTGACCCTAGAAATCTTCTCTCACCTCCATCTCACAACCAACTTGTGGAGCATAACCACTAATAACATTCATTTTCATACCTTCAACTTGCAGCTTCAACTTCACCTCAAAAAACACTTTTCACATTTTCTTCTTTAATAACACTTACCCTATATCTATTCCATCCACACCAAAACAATTTAAATCCACCTCCAATACATCTGGCCTTACTACACTTACATCTAGTCTCTTGAACACACCAAATATCAACTTTCAAGCTAATTGTCTTCCTTTACCAGTCATGCTGCCAACAATTAAAGTTCCTGCCCTCACTTCCACTCTTTTACCCTTCCTTCTCTACCTTCCTTCTCTTCTTCTTCTTCTCCCTAAGCCAACAGTAGCCCAATTTCCATCTGCACACTGTTGGCTAAAAGTACTGGTGGCGTTTGTTGTCAACCTTGACTGATCCAGTATGGAAGTCTGTTTTGCTGTCCACACATTTGGCAAAGGTTTTATGCTGGATGCCGTAACCCTCCCCATTTATCCAGGTTTGGCACAAATACAAAGAAATACACTTGTTTGTGCATCCCAATTGGCTGGGTTGGTGTCTTCTTCACAACACTTCACAATATCTCTAGTGATTGAGGGAATAATCATTGGAGCTTTCTTCTCCTTCTGATACCAATTTTCAGTATGGAGGTCCCATTGTTACAGAAAAAAATATTTGATTGACAATCATCATAGTCAAATACATTGAAACATGGTTAGTTTGTTACAATATCCATCCATCCATCCATCCATCCATTATCTGCCGCTTGTCCCAAACGGGGTCGCGGGGGAGTGCCGGTGTCCAACCCAGCGCACACAGGGCGAGGACGGGGGACGCACCCTGGACAGGTCGCCAGCCCATCGCAGGGAGGAGCAGGACGGGGACGGTACCTTGCTCAAGGGTACTTCAGGGCAACCTATTGGGAAGGGGTTTGAACCCCCGATCATAGGGCCAACACCCTAACCACTAGGCCACCACTGCCCCCTTGTTACAATATATGAGGTGCATTTGAGGTGCATTGATTAATCTGCCTGCTTCTCTATTTCTGGTGCCTTTTTAAAATATCTGTTAAAAATTTCAACATTCTTACTTTATGTTTAGTTAAACAACATCAGCGCTAGGTGGCATTTTACTGATAAGTTGACAATTGTCTTACAAAAATGAAAACAATTTGAAACCTGGAAGATGTGGTAACACTTGGTCAGACACTTGATTTACGGGTATTTGCAGATGTTTCAGATACCAGCAGGGCAAGAGTTATGTCACTGAACACCATGCTGATTTGTGACTAAGCACTGGAACATTCAATGAGGTCCCTGTGTGCAAACAATTCTATAATATAATACACAAGCAAAAATTTTACATGATAACATCTAGTATAAACACACTGTACTTTGATGGCCACTTTTGTGCATACAGAAGTCTTGTTTCTCAGTTTATCACTGTCTTTGTGTTTGTTTGTTAACTGTTTTGATTTATATTGCTTTATCTTTTGCTTTGTAAAGTGACCTTGGGTTTGAGAAAGGTGCTAGGTTGCCCTGAGGTACCCTTGAGCAAAGTACCATCCCCATCACTGCTCCCCGGGTGCTTTCAATAGCTGCCCCCTGCTGCACGTGTGTGTGTGTGGGTAAAATGCAGAGGTTGAATTTCGTTGTGGTTCACTGTGTGCTGTGCTGTGTTTCAATTTGACAAGAATAGTCACTTTCACCTAATTTTCAAAAAACTCAAAAAGCTTGGCTTCTAACAACCTACACTAGTGTTAAGAAAATTTAACTCTGCACAGTGTTAAGTAGTATTGTAATGAGAGAGGACATGCATATGGTCGGTTTGAAGGAGGAAGATGCAGAGGACAGGAAGAAATGGAAAGTTATGATCAGCTGCGGCGACCCCTAATTGGGAGCAGACGAAAGAAGAAGAAGAAGATAGTGTTAAGTAGTGTTAAATCTCAACTATGCACAGAGTAATGATTAATTCTATTCCATAGTCCATATGCCAATGACGTCCGAGGCGTGGATTCATATAGACATTTTTAAAGTGAATTTAACTCTTCTAGTGTCCATGTTCATGGACATATCAGTCTACCTTATCCTCTTCTGGTCTTTGCTGGGATTCAATAGAAGTACATCCATAGCTGGTTAATGCATCTACAACAACTATACAGTACAATTGCACATAAACAGCCTTGAAATCTAGATGAAAGGGTGGAGGGAGTCACTGTGTACCAATAGGGGACTTTTACATTTTATGAATCATTTTATAAAACTTTTCTCATCTTCATTCACAGATTAACATGAAATAGTCCCCGAATTGCATTGTGCCAAACTTTGTTCAACACTGTTTGTGCTGGAACTTCATCATAATTCTTGTTTTAATTATTTTTCTGGCCCTTCATTGTTGCCATTGCATTGTCATTGTCAAAACAGAAAAATGGAATAAATAAATAAACAAGTAAATAAATAAATACTGTAAAATACAGCGAAAAATTGCAAACAGCAAAACTGCCAGGAAAAGACTGAATTCAGAAGAGTCTTAAATATTTATTTTTATTTTAATAACATTTTAATTACAATAAAATATTTGTAAAAATTAAACTGTGTTCATTAAAATTAAAAATATACTAGTTTCTTTTACATCTCCAGTCATCAGCCATAACATTAAAGCCACTGCCAGTTGTGAATGACATTCATGTCCTAACATTGGCTTCTGTCAAGCAGTTAGACATGTTAGACTACAAGCGAACAGTAGGGTGTTCCCAGTTGCAGGTATTAATATCTACCAAACGTGCTCCAAAAAAAAAACAGCTGGTGTTCTGGATAATGTTCTACTAGGAAATCTTGGGTCCTGGCATTAATGTAGATTGATTTTGACATGAACCACCAACCTAAACGTAATGGAGTTCCCTAATGCCAGTGGCTTTCATTCTTTCATTGTTTTAATTACAAGCATATTAAAAGGTTTTTAAAATTAATGATTGCATTTTGGATATATTGCATTCCACATTGCATGATTCCACGTTGCACAATTTCATGTTGCATTTTACTATATTTATGTTTATTGTAATGATATACAATGTTTATAATCAGAAAAGACCCAGGCCAGAAAAATTGATCTGAATCATTTTCCTTGGATTTGACACCATACTGTCTGTGATCCTTGTAACACATCATATTTCAGGCCTGTGCGTGAATTCCTGGCAAATGATGCATGTTTTAAAGACACATGCAATCTAATGACACTGTATAATATTATATGAAAGGGCCTTTTAATTTGAATCATGGGCATTTTTTTTTTATTTTCATCTTAATAAAGGCCTCGAAGCAAGCTCTTGTTTGAAAATTGCAGGATGATCCATGATTAATGTTTAATCTTAGACAATCATGGAAATGTAATCTTCAGTATTTCAGCAAACATTGGTGTTGAAAGGGGCTGTTTACCCAGTGGAACAGCTTCATCTGTGAAGTAGATCATTAATTTGATTGAATATAATGCTCAATTCAACACTTAAAATGCTGATCTCGTTCTGGACCTCCAACTGAGACCAAATTGTGCTGTTTATGAAGTTGAAAAGTAATTGAACAGCCAATTGAACAATATGAGACAATCATCTAAGGCTTCAAACAAAAGGAGGACATGGTAATCCATTCTGCAGCTCAAATATGATCTCTTTAAACTCATCTCTGTTGTGGTGACATCAGCAAGAGGAAAATATTTACTTTGTGATCCAGCTAAAAGGACTCAACATTAGAAAAGTGCTTTTCCTGAATAAAACTTACACATTTCCCCTGGTATCTATGGTGGCTGCTAGAATATTGCCTGTTTCCAGTTGGTACAATTAGGTGTTTCTAACTGGTTGCTATATTTATCGTGTTGGTCAATAATCTGGTAAAAAACAATCAGTGGAAAAAGGGAAAGTGACTATTCTTGTCATTGTAAAACACAACACAGCTCCCACTGAGTTTTATCCATACACATGTGCAGCAGGAAGCAGCTATTGAAAGCACCCGGAGAGCAGTTAAGGGGATGGTACCTTGCACAGTGGTACCTCAGGGCAACCGCCTGATCTAGGATTTGAACAACTTTCTGATCCTGCTGCCTAGTCCCTAACCACGAGACCACCACTGCCCCACTGAAGCAATGAAACTGAAGCTGAGAATGACCCACTAGAAAATAAATACATCTGTGCATTCCAGTCACATGTTCCTCTGCAGAGAGTGTCTTCAACAGGTGGAAGCACTGTCACCTGCATGGGCTAGTCTCTGAAACCAGGCCATATTAGCAGGCTGATGTTTCTAAAAACCTTCAAGAGAACCTTCAGTAACCTGAAATTTATTTCGGTGCAACGTATTTAAATATTATTGATATAAAAGTAGATATTATTTGTACGTCTTTTTCTTTTTTTATTCTTAAAAATTTTATTTGAAATTCAAAGAAAAAGAACATAAATTAAATGCTATTAAAAGACTGAAGTGTGTTCCCAAACTTCAAAGGGGCTACGGGTGCTAACTGGAAGTCTCTGCCGTTGCTCGAGTGTTATAGGTGGTTGTATGTTATATATGGCTAAAACTGCCAAAATGTTGCTAGATGGATATTACAGTATCCCTTAAACAGATTCTGCAAAATGTAAATGAATTTATCAGTAAAATTTGGTGTTTATAATGTGAATATGGATGAATGATTGAGAAGTGTGAACAGAGGAGATGATACAGGAAAACACCAACCAAAAGCAAATCAGAGCTTCAAGATGAATTTTGATTAAACCCATTGAAAAGCACTTAATAATTATATAGTCTAAATATAATATAGTCTTACTGTACAGTTATTTTATAAATAGAAAGAGAGAGAGAGAGAGAGAGAGAGAGAGAGACAGAGAGAGAGAGAGAGAGAGAGAGCTGTCTCTTATACACATCTTCCAACGGCAGCCTAAAACTGCCTGGAAAACAGCCTTAAGGCCACCTTTTGTTTCCTGTAGATTATGAGTTAGATAGTTAGTGTTGTGTGTGTGTGTGTGTGTGTGTGTGTGTGTGTGTGTGTGTGTGTGTGTGTGTGTTTGAAGGGAGGAAAATTATGGAAAGATAATTAATCCTTTCAGGGTAAACAAACACGACAGTCTAGCCATTATTCTCAACGCAGCGCAATCGGCTATTATGTTAATTCAGTGTCATCTTGGTTGCTTAAAATTATAATTAATTGCTGTTGCAGCCCCACCCCCCACCCCAAACCAAGCTGCACACCTTTAGGTATTAATGAACGAGCACAATTAGAGCATAAATGAAGACCCTTCAATCCAGACACTTTTCAGGACTTGACCGTTTCCTCAAGAGAGTTGCTGATTGTTTTGTTTTGAGTTTATCTTGTGTGTGTGTGTGTGTGTGTGTGTGTGTGTGTGTGTGCGTGTGTGTGTGTGTGTGTGTGTGTGCGTGTGTGTGTGTGTGTGTGTGTGTGATTAGACCCACTGGGGCTTGTTGAAGGTGTCTGTATTGATCAAAGCAGTTATGTCAAAGCTGTCATGAATTTAGTTTCATAAGATTCAGAGCTCCTTGTTTGCGTGGCTGTTCTCTGTCACTGCAGAGGGTTCAGAGAGCAGCCAGCCTGCTTGGATTAGGTGAATTGAAAGTGAAGTGAAAGTGACTACTTATCCTTGTGAATACCACAGCGCAGAAATGCTTTCTCTGCATTTAATCCATACACACAATGCAATAGAGATCAGTAATATCCGGCATCTGAAGAGCAGTGTTGGGGGCAGTCCCTTGCTCAAAGGTGCCCCACCTGTTTCTACTGTTACTCCACACTCATTTCCAAAGTTATGCAACATTTATTTTCAACTTTCTCATTTCCATGGTTACTCTAAACCCATTGCTATTGTTACACCACACTCAATGGCCATTTTATTGAAAACACTGAGCTTCCACTCACTGGTTTTTAGTCTTCTCTGCCCCAGTTGCCACTGAACCACAGAACCATTGATGTCCAGATATTGTTCAGGCTGCTTTATAGATGTCGTCTTCTAAATAGTGTGTAGCTGATTTTCACAGTAAATATACAAATTTCTCTAAAAGACAGGAGAGGAAATAAGATTTTAAAATATTTAATCATCTGTCACAGTCTGAGCACTGTAACTTAAGCCAGAACTGCCGCTCTGATTGGAATAGATTTGGTAAGAAGAATGAAATATTGGCTGAAACTCAAAAAAGCAGCTGCATGCAGGGAATTGTATTCCAGTTCAAACTTAAACAAAGGCAAAAACCAACCTTAGACAATCTGAGACAATTTTTTTACTGAAATGAATAAGAATTAGTCCTCACAGACAGTAAATATGGACAACTGGTACAATTTTAAGTGTTTTTGCTAATTCATAAAGAATACTAAATGTAAGAAAGATCACCTACACACCCAAATACCACCCATTTCATGTTATCTTGTTATTCACCACAATGTGTGTGTGTGTGTGTGTGTGTGTGTGTGTGTGTGTGTGTGTGTGTGAGAGTGTATGCAGTGAATCATATTGTGTGAAAGTTCATAGTGACAGTTCAGAATTTGTCCCTGTGGAATATTTTTCTTGTGTTTTATACATGTTTTGTGTGTTCATTTGGGTTTTTAGGTGTGTATGTGTGTGTGTGTGTGAGCACAAAGTATAACTTTCCCACTGGTGCCATGCTGTTGCTATGGATACATGTTCAGGGGAGCTTCAGCACCAAAGGTAGAAGAAGGTGGACACACAGCTTATCAGTGGGGAAGGCCGAGCACTTCCACACGCAAACCGTAGGTGGAAATCATCAGAATTTTCCTCATGCGTTTCTTTTATCTGTCTGCTAACAAAGCCAGAGTAAAGAAAAAAATATATCCAAAAATTGAAAACACATTGCTTTGTAGTCTCATCTTGTCTCCACACACCACTGAACGCTGTGTAGGTGACTTCTAATAGCAATGTTTAATCATTCATAAGGCTGCATGACAAGTATTTTATTAAAACTGACATTAACCTACATGTAACATTTATAATGGCTGTGTTGTACACTTTATGGGGTGAAACTAATGAAAGTAGCCTTTAACTGATGCATTGAATAAATCTTTATAAATGTTAATGTAGATTAATGTCATCTGTTGAAGAAGAGCTATGTAGATTTCTTACTAAAATCTTTATCACTAATAATAAATGCAGGAATAAAAAAACAAATAAGCAAACACACAATAAAAGACAATAGTTCTACACTGATCAGTCCACATGATGTGAACATTGATTCTTGTTTTAGTGACACCTTTAAAGAGGTGGGAAATATTATGCAGCAAATCAACAGTCGATGAGAAGTCGATGTGAGAAAAATGGATGAGCTTAAGGATCTCAGCCGCTTAAACCTACCTGTAAGTTATACCTCGTAGGGTGCTCCCAGTATGCAGTGGCCATCACCACCGAACTGGTGACAGGTACCCAAGACTCATTGCTCTGCATGGGGAGCAAAGGCTAGCCCTTCAGGTTGGTTACACAGAAGAGCTACTGTAACAGAAAGTGCTGATAAAGTTCATACTGGCTCTGATAGAAAAGTTTGAACATACATTAAAGCAGTTTGCCATGTATGGAGCTGGGTAGTGGCACACCAGTAAGAGTGCCCTGTCTGACTCCTATTCACCAACAAAAAGTAAATGACATCAGAACAAGACAATGAATGATATGAGGGTGACCTTGTGTGATGAATCATGTTTTCCTCTACACCACGGGGTAAGGTTTGGTGGTTTGTTGGTTTTATTGTAGTTTAAGTCAGGAACTGATAAGTGTTTTTTGGTTTAAAATGTCTTTTTTTTTTCAAATTGTGGTAATTTGTTACTTAATTGTGTTGGTAATTTAATCAGACTCTCTCTACTTGTGTGTGATATGTTTTTGAGTGGCTTAGATCTGTGTGTCTCTGGAGGAGGTCTTTAGGTGATTGTGCATTTCTAATCAATAATGCGGTCATTGAGAGCATCAGGATAGCTTTAAAGAAAGAGATGCCCATTGGTCCTTGAAAGTCTGATTAATGCCTACTTTGGTTCAGCCAGTCTGCTGACTGAATAATATCACGCTCAGATTGCATAAACAACAGACTCTTCCTGCTTGAGCTTCTTAATCTTTTACTGTCAGGTAGTAGCAGAAGCAGAAATACATTTTTGGGTAGGCCTGTGAGGAAGAACAAGTACCCGTGCCAGAATAAAAGCACTGAGGGAGCAGTTTAAACTAGCGGTATGGCTTTCTCCCAGGACCAACCCCTCACAATGAAAGTTTTTCAGGAGTGAGGGTTGAGATTTTGCCTATAGCATTGGTCACTGGTCATCATCATATTTCTGCATTTGCTTTTCCATGCGTTTGTGGATAACAGATATTAATAGGAATAATTGGGGAAAGTTGACAGGTCCTCATCTACAGTTGAAGAGGTGGCAGATTAAACCATGTTTTCATCTCTGAAGAGCTAAATAGTGACATATGAAGTGATCCATGTATTCCAAATCAGGCTGTATTAAACCTCAGAGACCTTACACAATTAGTGGAATAGAAGAGTTTGGCACACAGGCCTACAAGACACAAAATAAAAGAATTTATGAACCATTATAACAGCTCTCTCTTTCTTTCTCATTGATAGAAAAGATTGCTGTTAAGGAGGCTTTATGTGCCATCATCTAGAGTCCATCTCATTCCATTTATCCATTCTCTGAGCTGTAAGTTCAGTAAAAGTTGGGATGCTGGACAAAAAAACACCGGGGCAAAAAAACACCCAGAAAAAATCACCAGACACACTGACACACACACACACACACACACACACACATCTAGGTGGAAAATTGGCATCTTTAATCCACCTGACGTGCATGTCTTTGGACAGAGGGAGTAAACCGGAGCTCCCCGGGAGACATGGGGAGAACCTGCAAATTCCACACAGAAAGGACCCGGACCTTCGTGACTTTCATAACTTTCTTGACACTTAAAAGTGAAAACTCTTGTCACTGTGAAACGCAGCACAACACAACAAATTTAAACCTCTACGTTTCACCCATACACACACTTGCAGCAGGGGGCAGCTATTGAAAGCGCCCGGGGAGCAGTGACAGGGATGGTACTTTGCTCAATGGCACCTCAGGGCAACCTACTGGTGAGGCAATCGAACCCACAATCCTCTGATCTGGGGACCGCTACACCTCTGCATTTTACCCACACGCGTGCATGAGGGGGCAGCTATTGAAAGCGCCTGGGGAGCTGTGATGCAGACAGTGCCTTGCTAAAGGGTACTTCAGGGAAACTGAAGATTCCAACCCATGACCTTCTGATCCTGGAGTCAAGTCCATAACCTCTAGGCCATTAACATACATAAACACAAATAAACACACATCCTTTCACATATACATAAAAAAAACATGCCTGGTTGAGCCTGCATCAGTGACATTATTGAAGACTGAATGTGATTTGGATCAAGTTGACCAGAAAATGAGTCTTTCATTCTGACTGGCTTTGCTGTTGTGAGTTGTTCCCAGGCCTGTGGATGGTTAGTATATTTTAGTGGGGTGGTAGTGAACATGAGCATAGGGATGCTATGCTCAGCTCTTGATGCAGCTTTATGACAATATGAGTGGAGAGATGCTGTGTTGTAGTTGCAAGTGACAACATCTCAAAAATCTAAATTTTTGTCGAACCAGGATGAACGTCACTGTGTTCCTTTGGGCAAGCCTTCAGTAAGTACAATAAGGTGGCTAGGTGCCAAAATGCACAATACTACAGTCAAGTTCAGTGTCTTGGTTCAGGTCATTTTGATCTGCAGCCTTGATTATTGTAATGCTCCATTTGTAGTCTCTCCTCCAAAAAAGACCCTTATGATATACTTGAATTCATCTTTAGACCTTTTTTCTGGCTAAGGAACAGCCGAGCAGCAAATTGTCCAATTAGGTTTGAGCAATGGAAAGGGTTTAAATGTCACAGTTGTGAATGTTAGAAGCCTTGAACTAAAGCCGGATTAGTTCATTTTAAGCCCAGCATGGTAGACAATACCAATAGCTTTGTCAATGTGTGGATATTTGTGTACCTCACTGTATGTCTCCATTTTTGTTGAAACCATGATACTTCATTGAATGTAGTTCTTTGGCAAAGCTAGAAAAATGCAGCCTGAAGCATTAGCATGCAACTTAGCTGAAAGAGCTGCTATCCCTTCAAGAAACGCAAAAAAAAAAAAAAAAATGTACAAAATTACAGCTTTTATTTATTCACAACTGGCTAGTAGACGCTGTATGACTGATGAGCATTTCTAAACAACTCATCCCACCAACAAAAACATTTGTAAACAAAATTAATCATTAAACCACATCATTAGATAATAAAAGAATTGACTGCAGATTAAGTCCAGGCTCTAAAACCACAGTGTTTGTGTGTGTGTGTGTGTGTGTGTGTGTGTGTGTGTGTGTGTGTGTGTGTGTGCATCCCTTTCAGTTTGAGAGTGTACGCAGTCCTCACTCAGTAATGAAACACCCTTAGAAATTATGCAAATAGATTCAGTCTTAACCCGATTGTTCAAGTACATTTTCAGCATAAAAAAACATCAAGACGCTAATGTTATTTATCAGTTTCATCGTTTCATTCACACAGCCGCTGCCGCAGCATTTCTGGTTTTAAAAATTAAAGCTGAAAGCTGAAATTAAAGCTGAAAGGCTTCTAATTCCTTTTTAAATTTATAGAGTACAGCAAAGTTCTCTCTGATATCCAACATTTATTCAAATCACCAGAAACAAGCTTTCTTTTCTAAAATCCAACATCTTTCAGCAAACACACCACACTCCATCAAATGCCATCATTTTCCAACACACACCATCAGCCTCCATAAAACACTAACCTAACTCCTAACATCAAATATTGTTAATCAATACCATAATTTTCTGTCCAAATACCATCATTCACCATTCAAACACCATCATTTTCAAAACAACTACCATGATTCTCCTTTAAATACCATCATTCTCCACCCAGACATTATCAATTTCCATCAATCACCATCATTCTCCATCAGACACAATAATTTCCCATCAAACACCATCAATCTCCATCAAACACCATGATCCTCCATCAGACACCACCAATCTCCATCAACACCATCGTTTCCATCAATAACTATCGTTCTCCATCAAACACCATCATTCTCCATCAGACACCATCGATCTATCAAACACCATCAATCTCCATCAAACACCATCAATCTCTATCAAACACCATCATTCTCCATTAGACACCATCGATCTATCAAACACCATCAATCTCCATCAAACACAATCATTCTCCATCCGACACAATCATTTTCCATCAAATACCATCATTCTCCATCAAACACCATCAATCTCCATCAAACACTCTCGTTCTCCATCAAACATCATCATTCTCTATCAAACACCATCAATCTCCATCAAACACTCTCGTTCTCCATCAAACATCATCATTCTCTATCAAACACCATCAATCTCCATCAAACACCATCAATCACCATCAAATACCATCATTCAACACAAAACACCAACATTATCTGCACATATTTTCTGGAAAATTCAAACTGAATGTGTTTGCAGTTTGCAGTGTGTCTGTTTAATGCTGGTCAAGCTTATATCATTGTTATATCACCATTTCTCAACAGATGCTTAAAACTTCTTCAGTCTTGATTCTAGTGTGTGTGTGTGTGTGTGTGTGTGTGTGTGTGTGTGTGTGTGTTAAAGAAAAGGGAACATGGTGACATGCTGAAAGTGGGCAGTCAGTGAGTAAATGTTGCTGTCACCCTCTAATTGCTCTGTCACACAGCATAACTAATTGAGGCCCATCTCCGTCTTCAGCCTCAGCCAATATAGCAATCTGCAGCTTTTTTCAGCCAGCAGCACAGTGCAACATCAAGAAGCTGCTTTAAGGCATCTCCTGTAATTTTTTGTAATCATTTTTTTAATCATAAAAAATGATAACATATTTGTACTCTATTATTCCATAAAGCATAATCCATGTCTATGTAAATGTCCAACCTTTCTTGACCCCCTAGAATTAAACAGGCCTCTTTAAAAACCATTTGAGTCCTGTGCCTTACTGAGTGTCACACCTGAATGTAATCATTATAATGTAATTATTATTTATAGTCAAAACACCATCAGCTGCATCCCAAACAGTTTTCTTCTACCTATACAGTGCAACAGCAGGCTCCAGCACCTAAAAAGTGCAAACACTCTTAACAAAGAGCATCTGGGAATCCATTTGCATGCCATTTGTAGTGCACACGATATGATTCAGCAGCTCTCAATTCATAACTTCATAACTTTTCTTAATTTCTTAACTCAGGGCCAGAAGCTGCTTGGGATTCAATGAATATGCACTGCCTGTCCAAAAAGAAAGTCACCACCTGGATTTAACAAAGCAGATAGGTAAGAGCCTCTCATTGGATAATTACTGCATGGATGATTGTTTCAGCTGCAAAAAGTTATTTAACCCTAAATGATGCAGTGAGTAGCTTCTCATTACTTAAACAACAATGTCAGAAGATCCTGTGGTCATGGAAAACATGTTAATCTGTGTCACACTAGATGGTGCTCTGCTCAGCTCTTTGGAGAGCACACCTGTAGCTGAAACTGCTAAATCTGGGTCCAACGCATTATTAATTATCTTCGCAGAAGAAATCTTGAATTACCTTGATCGGCTATCACTTAGACATTTGGTGAAATCAGATCATATAAAAACAACAGCAGAACTCACGGCTGTGTTCAAAATTGAACGTAAGAGCATTTCCACAATGTGAAGGGAACTCAAGAGGTTGGGACTAAACAGCTGTGTAGCCTTAAGAAAACCACTGATTTACCCTGTTCCAGATGCATCAGGATAAGAAGAGAGGCGCATTAAGTAATGCACCCATCATGCTTAGTGCCTGCTATACAAGCCTGTAGGAGCAGTGCTGTGATCTGGGTTTGCTGCAGTTGGTCAGGTTGAGGTTCAGCAATGTTATGTGCCCAAAGAATGGGGTCAGCTGACTACCTGAATATACTGAATGACCAGGTTATTCCATCAGTGAATTTCTTCTTCCCTGATGGCACAGGCTTATTCCAAGATGACAATGCTAGGATCGGGCATGAGTGGTTCAGGGAGTTGTTCAGGGAGCTTGAGACATCATTTTCACACATGGATTGGCCACCACAGAGTCCAGACCTGAACCCCATTGAGAATCTTGGATGCGATGGAGAAGAATTTGTGCAGTTGTCCGACTCTCCTATCAGCTCTCCAAGATCTTGGCGAAAAATTTATGCAACTGTGGATGGAAACAAATGTGACGTTTCGGAAGCTTTTTGAAATGATGCCACAGTGAATGTGTGCTGTAATCAAAGCTAAAGGCGGTCCAATGAAATATTAGAGTGTGTGACATTTTTTTGGATGGGCAGTGTACAATAGTCAAGACAAGGATCTCTTTTGAAAGTGCTCCCCCAGACTGTGTTTCACATACATGATCAACCCCCCCTCACATGTATAATCGACACACCTTCCTTATTTACTGCAATGATAATGTATTTCATCAGCCTCTATCAGTTCTTTTAAGTCACGGCGCATGTCTTTCAGGAAATACATGCAATCTAGCTCTTTTCTGATTGGCTAGTATGTGCTGTGCTTCATTCTTTTCTTGCAGAAACTGTCATTCTGTACAAATGAGCAGAGCTATATGGCAGGCTGAACTGGACGGTAAATGTAAAAGGACTTGTTTTTGCAAGTCCTTTTGTTTTTTTTACTCACTCACTCACAAACTCATTTTCATAGACATTTGCCCTGATTAGGGTTGTGGGGAGTGCAAAAGCCTATCCCAGCTCTCACAGGGCAAAAGGTGGGGAAGTACCCTGAATAGGTTGCCAGTCCATTACAGGGCAGACACACGGACAAACACACTCACACCTACAGGCAATGTAGCATCTCCAGTCCACCTGACATGCATGGACTGTGGGAGGACACCGGAGCACCAGGAGGAAACCCACGCAGACACAGGGAGAACATGCAAAATCCATGCAGAAAGGGCCTGGACCGTCCCACCTGGGAATTGAATCCAGCACCTTCTTGCTGTGAGGTGACAGAGCTACTTACTGCATCCCCGTGCAGCCCAATGTCACAAAAATATTCATTAAAAATGAGGCCTCTTTTGCACTTATGCACTGAATGAAAAGCATCTACATGCAGCCTTTGAAGAATAATCATAATGAAAAGGTGCCATTTATGCCTTTGCAATACAGACTTGGGTCAATGTACAGTACGGCATTTCTCTGGGGGACTCTGAGAGACTGTTTTTTTTTTTTTTTTATAGCTCTGTAGATTTACAGCTCAAAGAGACATGTGTTGACATGTGTGAGGAAGTATTTCTGGCTAACAGAATTAAAGCACTTCAGAAGGGCACCTTTGCTGTGATCATACATCAGCCTGTGGCTGCCACATCAACTACGATTATATGCAGAGGCTAAAGGTGCTAGATTGCTGTCTGCACTTAAACACAGCTGTGGACATGTGACGGCATGAACAGATTATAAACCACCTTCACGAAAGTGTGCTGTAATACCCCACCCCAGTGCTGCTTCAGTTGTGTTCAGGTTTTCACTATATGAGCATTTTATCTTGTCTGTTATAGATTATTATTAACTGCATAAAAAGGAAGCTGTGTTCAGTAAGTGAAAAAGTCTGAATTGTCTTTATTTTAACTCTAACTTTGACTTTTTAAGTGTTTGACAGAGATTTCAGCTCAGTCATTTATTAAGACAATAGTGTCGAGAGATGGAGTAAAAGAGAAAGAGCAGCCAAGCAAATTTCTGAATCAGTCAGTCATTTTCTGCCTCTTGTCCCAAGCAGGGTCGCTGGAGTCCATCCCAGCTCACACAGGGGACACACCCTGGACAGGTCGCCAGCCCATTGCAGGGAGGAGCATGACGGGGACGGCACCTTGCTCAAGGGTCCCTCAGGGCAACCTATTGGGAAGGGGTTCGAACCCCCAATCCTCCGATCACACAGCCAACACCCGAACCACTAGACTACCACTGCCCCAAAATTTCTAAATCAGTGCCAGTGTAACATAAACTCACCAGGCTGATATGATTGCTTACAGAAATTGTTCCTAGGATTGACATTGTATTTGATTCCTAAAATAGAATTTTTATCTGCAAAGTTGCATTTTGACTGCTACCACTTAAACTGAAAGTTCATCCAAGATGCTGGCAATGAACCTGTCACGGATGAGGTGTTTTGTGCACGATAGAGGGCGCTCTGTTCTGACTGAGCACACCTGAGCTAATGAAGGCACAGGTGTGCCTCATTGGGGCTGACTATTTAAGCCCCGATGAGTCAGAACAGAGCGCGGCTCATTAGTTAGGCTTAGCCTACACACTCTGTGGTGGTTTGGTATCTGGTATCTTGGTAATATAAAGAACTGCAGTCCTTTGTTTTGTTTTGTAAATATAGCTAATAAAGTTACGTTTCGAACCCCTGGCTCAGCATTGGCGTCCTCCCTGCACCCCGCCACCGTTACAGAATGAGCCACCAGAGCAGACAGCGAACGCTGTCGAGCAGACGCTGCAGCTGATAAAGACCTGGGAGACAGAGGCGACTTCTCTGGACCTCCGCAAGCATCTGGACGGTGAGGAATGGGTGCGACGGATGCCGACGGCCACGGCAAGGGAGCTCGAGCGCCGTCTGAAGAATGCGACGTCGCTGCTCCCACTCGATATCATCCCGGATCCCGAGCTTCACATGGATCGGTTCGCGCTTTGTCTCCGGATGCTGGTCTCCATGGCTGCAAGGGCGCAGCGCTACCTCGACATGCTGAACCGCGTGTTTTTTCCCGCACGCGACATGGAAGGCGGGGCTTTGTTGATGGCTGGCATTACGCAACGCGGAAGCCCAGCGCAAGCCACGCCGTCCCACCGCGACCGCACGCCGTTCAACGCGGAAGCACGGCGCCCACCGCGCCGTGCGCCGTTTAACACGGAAGCACGGCGCCCACCACGCCGCAACGCGGAAGCACGGCGCCCACCGCGCCGCACGGCGTTCAACGCGGAAGCACGGCGCCCACCGCGCCGCAACGCGGAATCACGGTGTCCTGCGTGCGGCACGCTGCTCAACACGAAAGGAATGCAAAGAAGGCCGCCCACAACAAGAGAAGCGAGGCAGTGGCAAAGAAGGCTGTTCCTCACATAGAGAGCAGGAGGACGGTGGAGACCACTTCCTGCATCGTGCAACCGGGGAGGTCGACCAAGAAAGCCCTTCACAGCAAGGAAAGCGGCATCAAGAAGTCGACCCCCAAACCCAGCACCACTAAGCCATCTGCTACACAGAAAGCAGAGAAGGAGCAGCTCCAGGTTAGTGTGAAGTTTAGAATGAAAGTTCGGGTGCAGATGAAAATTGAACATGAGGCTGCAGTAACCATTCAGGCGCAGGTGAGGAAGTATTTGAGCAGAAAGTACTACCTGAAGCTACTGTGGGCAGCCAGGACTGTTCAGCGATATTACTGAGCTAACAAGATGATGAAGCAAGAAATGAAGTCTTTGAAGGAGAAAAAGATGGCTGCTGTTGTTCTGCAAGCCGCATTCCGAGGGATGAAGGCCAGACAGACTCTGAAACAGAAGCACCAGGCTGCCACTGTGATACAATGTGCTTACAGGGCTCACTGTGCTCGGACACGATATTTATGCATCAAACATGCTGCTGTTGCAATTCAGCTGAGGTATCGTTCCACACTTGATGCCAGAAAGCAGAGGGAGGAATTCTTGAAAGTGCGCTCTGCTGCAATGTTCCTGCAAGCCTGCTTCAGAGGTCAGAGGGCCAGAAGGGAGGTGATCCTGCAACATCAGGCAGCTTCCCTGATTCAGGCTGCGTTCAGAAGACACCGGGAGGTAGTAAAGTACCAGGCCATAAGGGTGTCAGCCATCATCATTCATAGGTCCTACGTTAAGGGTAAATTTGAACGTGAGAAATTCCAGGTGTTAAAAAGGTCTGCGATATGCATCCAGGCAGCTTTTAGGGGTTATTCTGTTCGAAAGAATGTTGCTGCAATGCACAAAGCTGCTACCATTATTCAGGCTGTAGTAAGAATGCACCAGCAAAGATTGGTTTTCAAGAAGCAATGCTGGGCAGCAAGTGTTCTTCAGAGGAGGTTCAGAAGGTGGAAGCTTGGGCATCAACAAAAGCAGAGGTATCAGCTGTTCAGACATGCTGCAATTTGCTTGCAAAAGTCATTCAGAGGAAAGCAGGCAAGGGATCTGGCCAAACGGATCAGAGCTGCAAGGACAATCCAATCTCACCTCAGAGATGAACAAATCAGCTACATGAATATTCAGATCACTCAACAGGAGGAGTTGCTGACAGAGCTCTTCCAGCAGCTGACGGAGAAAGAAGCCTCGATGCTACAGGTGAATGCCTCAGTCACGAACGAAGGGTTAAAACTCAAGGAAAGGATCACCTATCTGCTTCCTCAGCTGGAGAGGACCAAAGGACTCTTGTCCAGTTGCCAAAGGGAGATCGAAGCCATGGAAACAGAAAGAAAAGCTCTGGCTCAAGACAAAGGTGAGCTTCACGGAAAGAGCGCGAAAGTCAGAGAGGAGAGGTCTCTAGAATAAAGCTGCAAGCTATGACTGCTGTCCAAAGAGAAAGGCTGGAGAGAACGGATGAACAGAGGGACGAGTCCAGGCAACAGATAAAGAAGTGGACTGAACTTTTAGGATTCCCCTCACCACCTCCAGTGCCTGGACATGGCTGGTCAGAGGTCCTTTTGTGTTGAAGTGTTTTGTGGACCTGACCACATGCCCCTAAAAGAGACTTTTGTAGAGTGTTTTTGTTCTTGACAAAAACACTTGATGAGTCAGAACAGAGCGCGGCTCATTAGTTAGGCTTAGCCTACACACTCTGTGGTGGTTTGGTATCTGGTATCTTGGTTTAGGCTGCAGTTCCTTGATTTTAGTTAAAAACTGCAGTCCTTTGTTTTGTTTTGTAAATATAGCTAATAAAGTTACATTTCGAACCCCTGGCTCAGCATTGGCGTCCTCCCTGCACCCCGCCACCGTTACAGAACCTGAGAGCTACCTTAGCAGTGGTTAGTTCCAAGTCAACTAAACTGACAATGAAACTATGTTGCTAAGAAAAGACTGGAAGAGATTTACAACTTGAGGGAAACATGAATGCAGCCAAACTCTTCAGTTTAATAAAAATGTTAGTAGGTATATGTAAAACTATCTGTGATGAGAATAGTTTTCTTTATTAAAAAATCTGTGTAAAACAAACATATATAAAATATAAAAAGAGAGAGAGAGTGAGAGAGCGAGAGAGAGAGAGAGAGAGAGAGAGAGAGAAATTTGCCTGTCCTTTTTTCTTTCTTTCAGTCCTCCTACAGGCCCTGACACAGTGGAAGCAAAAGTAGTATTAATGCCCATTTTCTCAGACTCGGCTTCAGCTCCACATTAAACACCAATCGATTCCCCAAACTCTGCAGTGTAATCTGAACGTAAAGAGTAGGAAAATAAATAAATAAATGAGCATCGTATAGATTCTTTCCCAGCTAAGAGCTAAAAGAGGAGGGGCTGGCAATCAATAGCAGTGATCGGGTATAAAATAACCTTTTGATGACTAGAGGAAATGCGATCCATTCCTGCTGCTGCTATCGACCCGAATGGCCCAGATCTGGCTGCTTTATTTATTTATTTATTTATTTTGTCTCCAGTGAATTCTGCAGAAAACCAACAGATAAGGGGGAAAAAAGTTAAAGGATAAATATATACACAAAGGAGAAATATATACATCTGTTTCCTCACATTCAGCATAGGTGAAGAATATCCAGAAAGTCATTATCACACAATTAAGTAATAAAGAGTTTGCAGATATATTCATGATATATGCTTTTGCAGCAAAATATTTGCTGCTGCTAAATATTTCTACCAACTGTTGATCAGTCAAGTATATCAGTTTAGAGAAATTTAAACCCATTCCATCCAACAGAGCAGCTTTAACTCTGGGATGTTGGTGGGATCTCTTACAAAAATTGTTCACTTCAAGTTTTTTCACATTTCTCCTTACTTTGATTTTTCCATTCAAAAAAATGTTCTTTATTCCACCCATGTGCTTTATATAATTTAGTACACCAACAAAAATCCTTACAAGCCCTTTTGCTGGGAAAATTTAGAATTGTACTCTGACCACGTTTCACAGATGGTTCTCCAAATATTGTGTACTACAAATGCTTCTTAATTAAACCAAAAAGATCTATTTTGGTCTCATGCATCCATAAAACGTTGTCCCAATAGCCTTCTGTCTGTATGTGATCCTTAGAAAACTGTAGACTGGTAGTCATGTTCTTTTTGGAGAGATCATTCAGAGTTCTCCTGGTGGAGGACTCATGAACTTTTATAATAGTCAATATGAGAGAGGTCTTTATTTGCTTCACAGTTGCCTTTGGTTCTTTTGTAGGTTCTTGGGTTCTTTTCACAGATTATTACAAGCCTTGTCCTTGAAGTGGTCTTTGCTGAGTGGCCTATCCTGGGGAGGGTCACAATGGTCTTTAGTATCCTTCATACGCAGTCTGTCTGGCTGTGGATTGGTGGAGTTTCCTTTAGAATCCTTATCTTATTTTCTGAACTCCGCAGAGAGCTTCTTTCTCATGCCTTTATACACTTCCACCTGATTGTCATCCAATTGACACTTCAAATTAACTGCTAATTATCAAAAATATTTAATAATGGATCATTTTCCTCAATAAATAACTTAGCATGTATATTTTACCTACACTTTACCTTTATCTACTTTTAGGACTCCCAGTCATGTTTTAGGTCATGTTTATGCAGAAATATCATATTTTCAAAGGGTTAAAACCTTCACGGCCCACTGTAAGCCTTTAGTGACAGCTGATATCTCTTAAATGCTGCTTTCATTAGTCTCACCTCTGAAACTGAAAAATATTTGTTGGAATAAAACTATATAAATGTTAATGGAAAGTTTTTGTTAATGAAAGTTGTCATGTCGACTTAGAAATATTTCCAGACAGTAGAAAGTAACCATCCATTGCTTATTATATCATCCTATACATAGCCTTTCAGTCACACTGGAACACTGATTTAGAACAAAACATTCAAATGTGAATACACTGAATTGTGAATAAATATTATAAAAATCTATATAATGAACAAAGTGGGGCAGCGGTGGCCTAGTGGTTAGGCCGTTGGCCACATGATTGAAGAATCGGGGGTTTGAACCCCTTCCCAATAGGTTGTCCTGAGGTACCCTTGAGCAAGATGCCGTCCCCGTAACTGCTCCTCCCTGCGATGGGCTGGCGACCTGTCTAGGGGTGTGTCCCCCGTCCTGTGAGCTGGGATGGACTCCAGCACCCCCCCCCGCGACCCCGCTTAGGACAAGCGGCAGAAAATGACTGACTGATAATGAACAAAGCTAAGATGTTCCAAAAACTACAATTTAAAGGACACATACTTTACACCAGTCACAAAAGGCTGTGCTGGAATGTTACCCAACAAACTAAACTAAGTAGCTGGACCTTTTAAAAAGAGTAAAAGAGTTTGTGCTGTGCACATTCTGCCAATTCAACACATTTAAGCAATTTTACTTTCAGATAACAGATGTAACACCTTACAGATGTGCTCGAAGAGATTCAAGTTGATTTTAAAACAGAACATTTAGATTTTAAATTGCTGTTATCTCCATCTGCAGGTGAATTCTATGTAAGAAGTGAATCCCATATTTCCATCCCCAATGCACAGAACCATCCGGAAAATGACAAAACAGCCCAAACCCTTTCAGCATTGAACTTTTTTCCCTTCAACAGTGAAGATTTCTCTTTCTCTCTCTCTCTCTCTCTCTCTCCCTCTGTGTGTGTGTGTGTGTGTGTGTGTGTGTGTCCCACTTTTTGTTCCTATTTTCTATCGTTTTCCACCTTTCTTTGCATTTCTCTCTCCCCTTTCCTCTCACCGTTCCTTCTCTCTTCTTTAACTTTCATTCTTCTTTCCTATTCCTCTTTTGCCCCTTGCACCTGTTAGTCTGCTTAATTTGTCCGTGAATTGTCCACTGAATTTAAGAGCATTTAGCTTTATGATGGATCATGCGAACAGATGTGGCTTTCGGGACACAATGTGCTGAGGCTGCTGATGTGTTTCTCTGACTGACAGTTAGCTGAATAAACCAGATTGCTTAGTTAAACAGGGTTTTTTAGTTTAAGACTCAGCTTTATTACAGCAGCTGCAGCAGATAAACACAAGACAGAGAGAGATACACAGAGAGAGAGAGAGAGAGAGAGAGAGAGAGAGAGAGAGAGAGTCACAGCATAATAATTATGGCTCTTATGTTTGAGAAGTGTCTCTGGTTGCTGTCTGCACGCAGGAGACAATCTGGGGGTGAAGAGATAGGTAGGTAGAGGTTTGTGTGTGTGTGTGTGTGTGTGTGTGTGTGTGTGTGTGTGTGTGTGTGTGCATGTGCGTGTATGTGTGTACACAGTAACCCATCTGGGAGATGAAACAAAAGCAATTGGATTACAGGACTCCTCAAAGTTATGGTAACTGAGTTAAACAGAGTTTAAAGGACAAACAGACCAGGGCTGAGAGAACTTTTCCCTGAATACCTGAAGAGGAATTTCATTTCCATTAAATACCTTTATGAGAAGGGGCAGTGGTGGCCTAGTGGTTAGGGTGTTGGCCACATGATCGGTGGATCGGGGGTTCGAACCCCTTCCCGATGGGTTGCCCTGAGGTACCCTTGAGCAAGGTTCCGTCCCTGTCCCGCTCCTCCCTGCGATGGGCTGGCGACCTGTCCAGGGTGCGTCCCCCGTCCTCGCCCTGTGTGTGCTGGGTTGAACACCAGCACTCCCCCGCGACCCCGTTTGGGACAAGCGGCAGAAAATGGATGGATGGACCTTTATGAGAAAAGCTTTTTTTCAGAATCCTTAGGATAAGTGAAAGTGAAAGTGACTATCCTTGTCATTGTGAAACGTAGCACAGCACAGCTCTGCGTTTCACCCACACACACACGTGCATCAGGGGGCAGCTATTGAAAGCACCCAGGGAGCAGTGACGGGGATGGTACCTTGCTCAAGGGTACCTCAGGGCAACCTACTGGTGAGGGAATCAAACCCACAATGACTCTCTCTTGGATCATGAATGAAATCTCCCTTATCCTTAAGGAGTATCCTTCAGCAGAAAAGTATTTAGAATGCTTTAGGAGGAAGTTCTCCTTGATCCTTTCAGGCCTCTCAGAACCTTAAAGGGGAAAGGAAAGTTCTTTCAGATGTTTTAATAGAAATGTCTGACCGATCCTTCCAGTGAAAAAATGTCTCTCAGGCCCTTTAGAAGAAATGCCTTTTAGATCCTCAAGGAGAAAATTCTCTAGGACCACTAAGACAAAAATTCTATCAGCTCCTGTAGGAGAAAGCTTACAGATGCTTTAGGAGAAATATCTGTTGGATCCGTCGAAAGGAATGTTTCTCTGGCCCTTTAAGGGTAATATTTTTCAGATCCTTTATGAGAAAATTCTCTTGGATCCTTAAGGATTAAGTTATTCTTCAGGTAGGGAGACATATCTTCTCACACTTGGGCACATGGAAATGGTCTAAAGAGTGTTTTTGAGGGACCCTGTAATGGAGATCTCATGTCTGCTTTTAAAGGTTTGAGAAAACTTGAACATCGGTCACTCAATCATTACCATAACTGCTTATCCTGATCAGGGTCACAGGTGATGCAGATGTGTCAACAATGAAAAACAGTATTGAGAAGGCATGTGGAACTAAGAGCATTGGTTTTGAGCTGAACAGTTTCTTATTGTAAGAACTTCTTCCTGCCCGGCTGCTAGGGGGAGTCAAACTGCTGTAGGGAGACCGGCAAGTGACATGCAGTAATGAGGTATAATTCCCTATAGCTGTCATTCCCCCAGTATAAGGCCAACAAGCCAGCAACTCTTTGCTGGATTGTTTTATGACTCTGCCTGTAATTTAATAAAGCATTGTCTCGTTGTGTTTGCTGGCACTACACCCCCCCTCCCACCAGTTTTCCCACACCACAGTGCCTCCCTGCACTGGGGCTCAGGTTGGGAGGAATTGCTTTAAGCCTTTATAGATACAGGGGTTGCTGGCAACTTTATAGTTGCAGGTCTGGCCAAGTCATGGGGGTTACCAATGGTGGCCTTGAATTTTTCACTTCCAGTGTCAGCAATTGATGGGCGAGCCCTAGCATCAGGGGTCATCCCTCATCAGACCCCCATGTAGCTTTGTAGTCTCTCAAGGACAACTGAGCAAGGACCCAGCAAAAATAAAGGCAGTAGCTAATTGGCCACACCCCACTTCTGTCCGCCTAGTGTAATGCTTTCTGGGCTTTGCCAACTCATTCACCGTTTTGTACGTAACTTTAGCATTGAAGCAGTGAAGCTGGCCATCAAAGTGCAGAGGCATTGGCTTGAGGGGGCCCAACATCAGGTGCTGGTCTAGACCGACCGCAAGAACCTGGCCTGTACTGAGCAGGCCAGGTTGATGCTAAACCCTCGCCAGGCCAATCCTGCCTCAAGACATGTTGGGTCCTTCAGAGAGCTTCCGTTGCCCAGAAGTAGATGGCAGAGAGCAAAAGATGGCACCATGGGCCATCCTTCAGGCCAGGGCAAATGGTGTGTCTTTCCACCAAAGGTCTGCCACTCTGTGTTGACTCCAGGAACCACTAGAGTACCACCCATATGTGGATCCTTTCAAGGTCCTCAGAAGGACTATCCCAGCTACTCCTGACAGTCAATGCGTATCAACCCAATCTTACATTTCCCGCCACAAGCTCGTTCTCTGTAGCACACAGGCCCCTGCCCAGGCCCCACACCTTGTAGATAGGATTCCGGCTTACACAGTTCAGCATCTGTTAAAAGAACATCGGGTTCGAAAAAAAAGAGGGAAAAAAAGAGGAAGTAATCACACAAGCATTCCCACACACGCGTGTGTGTGTGTTTAGAAGCTCCTTTTCATTTATGTTATCTGAGTTATTTGAGTTTTACTCTGCTCTTTTTACAACCTGGCAATTTGTCTCTTCCACCAGTTTTTGTTTTCTACCCATTTTGAGACTGTCACCTGTTTCGAGGTTTTACTTGCTTTAGATTTCCACCTGATTTTATACAACAATTTGGGTTTGGCAATTGCTTACTCTTGGGTCCTAACCTAGTGTGGTTCTCAGTGTTCAGGTAGGCTGCACCCTAACGCTTTTTGTTTTGTGGTTTCTTTTTTTTAGACCTACCTTTATGGTTTTTGGCTCCTTTCTTTCTTTTTTCATTCTTCATATTATTAGTCAAAACTGTTCCTTAATCCTCTTTACTCTCTCTGTCTGCTATTCCTCTCTCTCCCTCTTCTTTCCTTTTCTCCCTCTCTCCCTATCTCTCTTTCTCAGACCTTTTTCTCTCTGTATTTACCCCATTTCACCTTCTTTTCACCTCTCATGCTGTTTTTTCTCTCTCACTTTTCTTTTTCAATTTTCTCTCTTTCTTCTTTTCTGTATTCTCTATAGGTGTTAAAGGAGGAAAATCTAATTAAGTTAATGTATCTGAGGAGTCAGAAGGTTATGGATATTGGAAGATGGGGTAATTTAAGTGTGTGTGAGGGGGCGAGTGAGAGAGAGAGAGAGAGAGAGAGAGAGAGGTAAAGAAAGAGAGAGAGATTTATCACTGCTTTTAGTAGTTTTCTATGTGACGCGATTAGTTAGAGGTGCCAAAAAGCCGTCTCTTGAAGGACAAAACACTCCACCATCTGTACTGATGCCAAGGTTTGTGTGTGTGTGTGTGTGTGTGTATGTTCCTACTGACAACTAATAATACTGTTTTAGCATTAGTTCAAAAAGATCTTCGTGTGATTTGGAGGGGAGTCCTCCAAGCTAGGGGGTGGAACTGGAGACTAAATTGGGCAGAAAAATCCGGAAAAAACTGTAAACTGGCTGGATCTTCCAGCAGGACAGTGATCACACAAATATTGTTCAATGACCAAAGAATAATCTTCTGACCTGGCCATCTCAGCCATCCGTGTTTGTGTGATGTGTGTCACACAGGTCCACAGCGCCACTGGAGCCAGCTTGTAGTGTAAGCCGCCGCAGCGGAGTGGACACACCCATATCTGCAGTGGACGGGGGGGACGGGGGGGGGGGGGGGGTGTGTAAGGGCTGTGTCTGTGGAAAGAAAGAAAAGGTCACAGCTTGGATTCATTCGATGTGGATCCTTCCTTATGTAATCAGGCATCGTCAGTAACCAGTCTGTCTATCTGTCAGTAAGTCTTTCTAATTATCCAACTATATAAAAGTGCCAAAAATAATGTCTGATTTCTCAATTGTTTTATTTGTAACACTAAGATCCAACACTAAAAAACATAATTTTGAAATTATATTTGATAAGTTAAAGGAAAGTCTCACCAGATGATGATCCATAATTTGAACAAATTAGACTAGCCAAGCCCAAGTTTGATTGCTGCAGCATTGTTGATCTATTAATCTATTAATCACTTAAATAGTGATAAGCAGGAGAAACATAAGCACATTTTACATGTTAGTGGGTGGCAGTGGTCTAGTGGTAGAGTATTTGCCTACGGACCTATGGCTCAAGAGGTCCCAGGTTAGAATAGACCCTTAACCCTGAGTGTCTCCAGGGGGACTGTCCCTGTAATTAGGACATGGAAGTCGCTCTGGATAAGAGCGTCTGCTAAATGCCGTAAATGTAAAATGTTACAAAAATTACCCCAAAGGTTCTTGAGAGTCAAAGAACTGGAGAGCTGGAACTGTTTGGAAGACATGGGCTCAGTTACATCTGGTGTGAAGCTAATACAGATTTACACAATTAGAAAATAATGCCCACAGTCAAACATGGTGTGTAATGTGTAGGGATGCATTTTTCTTCAGGCTTTGGGCTTCCTATAATAGATGGAAGGATGAATTCAACTATCCTGCAGAAGGTCTGGTCCTCAGGCTGTGATCTGAAGTTCAGTCACAGATGATTCATGAACAATGATCCGAAGCATTAGAACAAGTTCACTTCTGAATGACTGAATCCCATTCTGATGTTGCAGCAGAACCTGAAAATGGAAAAACTCTATTGTGACTGAATAAAACAATTTTGTAGAGATGAATGATACACAACATGCCAAAGACTGGTCCCCTGTTAATGAAAGAATTTAATTACACTTGTTGCTGCTAAAAGTGCGAGAAAAATGTTAAAGGACAATTACTTTTTCACATGGGTGATATATGTTGGTGTTGTCCCTCAATAATAATAATGGCTTACAGGTTAATCTTTTGTATTATACAACATTTCTGGAGATCAGAAACAATTCAGTGTAACCAAAAAATGAAACTATCCTTATGTTAATCTGTTTAAAAATAGAAATTCTGACAGACAGACAGGTGGCAGTGTATTCGGTCGTTCTCTTAGGGGGACCTTAAAGCAAGTGTTTGTGCTGGTGTTTCCTCAGGTGTTTCAGGTGTTTGTGCTGGTGTTTTCTCTGATGTTTCTGCTGGTGTTTTCTCACATTTTCTTGCTTAAAAGAAGGGATTATGTCACAGTGAGCTTAGTTGACTGTGTGCAAGAAAGCTTGAGCTGTGTAAATATTTGCAGATGATTTGTAAAAGGGGACAGAAAAAGTGGGCAGCAGTTTGTGTGTATGTGGGAAATGGGGGAATGCAAGGGAATGATTAGCCATCTGTGCCTCTCTCTCTCTCTCTCTCTCTCTCTCTCTCTCTCTCTCTCTCTCTCTCTCTCTCTCTCTCTCTTTCTCTTTCTGCCTCTCTCTTTCTCTTTGTGTGTGTGTGTCTGTGGGTCTGTTTTAAATGGTAATGGGTAAATGCATTAGGAAGACGTTGGTAGAATTTAAATAAACAGTGGTAGAAATTGAGGGCCACTTGAAGGGCATGTTTCAGATTTCTGCGTTGTTAAAGGGTTAACCCATAAACACACTGAACAGGGTGGGTCTGGTGTAAAACAACCCATTCTGGAGATGCTTTACCAAGTCAGAACTGCAATGGTGGTGAATGGAAGCAAATGTTCTGCCTCTAAAATGTCCCCCACATAAATGTTATTCTCTGAAAATGTTATGAAGATGCTGCCTGATGCCTGAGACATTGAGACATTGAGGCTGGAGAAGATTTTTGGTCAAGAAACTAAACCCATTAACGGTGGAGGGATAAATGCCTGTTGTTACAAAGAAAAATAGACCCCCAAAGAAAATTGGTATAGTTCCCTATTTTACCATCATCATTTCATTAAAACACTCACAAGACTTTATTCTTTACCTCCAATTTGGTACTAAACCAACCCTCAGTAATTACAGTAATTACATACTGGACAATCACGTTCAAACACAAGCTGCATCATAGCAAACTCAACGTTTTACACTGTTAGCATTTGTTTTACACGTATAGATAGGCTAACAATGATTTCTTCTGTTAAGAATGTGGCAACAGTCCATAACGCCCTACTAATGTGTTGAACACACGGAGGAAACCCCTCCATTATCTCTTAACAATGCCATTAGATACCGGGTCATAGTTCCAATTTATGGACAAACATCAAATCAAGAGTCTCTGGTGCAGGTCATTAGCGCTAATAAAAGTTAACATGCTTGAAGGAAAGATGATAAAAGCTACAGAGTGCTGTGGTCATCAAAACACCTCTTTGCACCTTGTAACGATAGCAATCATTTAATGAAGTTAGGCAGAAGGTATGGGTTCAGTCCAAGCAGCTCAGAAGTGTAAACCCAGTGACTGATCAGATTGTATCAGTAAAATAAAAACCTTCACCTTTTTCTTCTGTCCTTTTCACACGAAAGCATCTTGCCATTCAGTAGAAGGAAATAAATGCAGATTGTGATAGTTTTTTTTTTCTTTGTGGCCACAGCACGGCTGTGTTTTGATTAGGATATACTGTTGCGATATTAACTGAGAATGACATGTTTTGTCACAATTCTGGGGCCTGATGTGGTACCAGATATGACACATATGACAGACAGATGAAGTCATTTTCCTTTCCCACCTCTACAAATGCACTGACTGGCACAAATCTCAACTAAAGCTGTTGGGATGGCACTTATTGTTTGCTTACTTATTGTTTTTGAGCATCAGGATTATATCTGGAGTGGGGTGATCCAAATTAGATGCAGGTGTGAACACACCAGTTTAAACCTGATTTAAACCACTTCTGAGATATATTTGAACCACGTTATAATAGTGTAACAGTATTAACAACCAAAACCCCTCCGAAAGGTGTGACCATGCCCCCTGCTGTTCTGTACATGAAAGAGAGCCTCCAGATTGCCATGCATTAATGCTGAATTACTGCTATTTCAACAGTTCTCAAAAAGGAAGTTTATTCTCTGTGTATGATTTTAATTGATTTTCCACTCTGGAGAAGCTTGTTAGCAAAAATAAGGCTCCAGTTTGATTAAACTTCACCTTGTCTCATCATTTTTACCCTTACACTACAACACAGTGTTTTAACAGGCACATGGTTCAGTGAGGAGGAGAATTATTCTAAACCACCTCCATAAAACACTGACAGTGAACTGTGCTTTTTTTTTTTAAACAGAAATGGAAAAAAAAAAAAACAAGAAGCACAGGCAAATGGTTGACGGAGTTGAGCTGAATTGCATATTTAATCCGTAGACAGAGATCTGATTTCAGTCTGACTGACTTGAATGAATTTGAGAGCCAAGTGTAAACGCATGAGGATAATGTCTGTCACGGCGTGGTGTTGTGGGCTGGACGTAAATGCAGAGCCAAGAGCTTCGTACTGAACTTTATTGACGGATAATGTGCACAGAACTCATAAACTAAATGTATTAAAGATAACAAATGTAAAACATAACATAAATAATCACAAAGGTGAGCACACAGAATGACCAGCGCCCTGCTCTGATTCATTGGGGCTTATAATGCCAAACCCCGATGAGGCACACCTGGCACCCACTGCACAATCAGAGCATGGTGCCCTCTACTGGTACAGAACCGTCACAATGTCTGATCATATTACAAGTAAGATATCAGCTAGGGGTGGCAAAAGTCTTTCCTTTCGTACAGGTTTGTATGTAAAAGAAAAGACTCTAAGGGTGCCATGCAGGGTGGGGTGACAGTACCCGGACCAGCCAGTAGAGGCCAGTACAATCCCCCTCCAGGCAGGAGGGTGAGGTGCAGAGCCACAGCTGACAACAATCAGCAATCAGCAGCAGCACTATAAAGCCAAAGCTCAAAGCAGTTGTTCTCTGAGTCTTTGGGACATTCAGGAGCTGAATGCTGGTATTTTGGGTATTTTGGGTATTTTGGGTATTTTGGGTATTTTGGGTTCTGGTCAACTGGAAGGTGGAAGTGCTTGATTTCCCATCTCAGGTTTGTATTAACTATATATAATATAAATAAATAAGTGAAACAAAATAAACCCAACCCTTTTTTTTTAAAAACTGCTTTTGTTTTATTGTAGATGCCATATAGTTTTGCTCAGGTTACTAGCTGGCCAGCTGCTCCTCCTAGCATTTTGATATTGTATAGTTCTGTTATTAATCCTCCACTTTATCTTACTCACTACTCCTCCTTTTCTCAGTGCTATTTTTACTCCAGCACTTGGACCCAGACTTCAATAAACAGTTGCTTTGATGGCATTTGCCACCATTACAACTTCAGTTTCTTCACTCAGTACAGATGAAAACGTATAAGCTCTGATGTGATCATTAAAAGAAGTAATTCTTGGAAGCACATTTCTTCATAATGTTTGAGCATAAAGCAAACTAAACCTCAAACCATTCATTTTGAATATAATCTATCAATATAATTAATATAATCCAAAGCCTGATAAACTATTTTAGCTTCAATGAAAGCAAACTTAATCTGCTTTACTTTCATCCTTCTCTACCAGATCAAATTTTTAGTGTTTGTCCATTTAGGCTGAAATTGGTCTTGTTGCTGGGAATGTGCTGTCAAATAAAATGAATGTATAGTTCTCTATACATGCATAAAACTAAAGTAAGTAATATAATGTACATATTTTTGATCAATCTAATCATCATAACTAATCTAAGCAAAGTACAGATACTCTGTTGAAATACAGAAACAAAATATTATCTCTGGATACCAGACACATAATGTAAGCAGATGTGAATGTGAGCAAGAACTAAGACTAAGACAAGAACTAATATTGAAAACAATTTATTTTTTTATTTTAACAAACTATTAAGATAATAATTCAAACCTTTACAAGGCCAAACAGATGCCAGAATTTCACACACTGCTACCAGTGAAGACCAGGAAAAATGGAACCTTACTGGTTGCTCAGTTATTTAGCTGATACCTCAGAAGCACACTATCACTACATGATGCAGAAGAATTAATACAAGCTTTTATCACCTAGATAAAATAGATAATTAGATAATTGTACTTGCCTGGTATCAGGAGGTTCCAGTAGATGCTTTCACAAACTCCAGTAAGTCCAGATTGTGGCAGCTGAAGTCTTCATTAGATCCAGGTATAATCAAGAGTTTATTTGCTTTCAATGAAATACCACATCATCTTCTTTTTCTTTTTCCTTTGGCTGCTCCAGTTTAGGGGTCGCCACAGTGGATCAACTGTCTCCATTTCTTCCGGTCCTCTGTGTCTTCCTGCTTCAAACCGACTACCTGCATGCCCTCTCTCACCACATCCATAAACCTCCTCTTTGGTCTTCCTCTTCTCCTCTTTCCTGGCAGCTCCATCTTCAACATCCTCCTTCCAATATAATCCTCATCTCTTCTCTGGACATGTCCAAACCAACGCAACCTTGCTTCTCTAACCTTGTCTCCAAGGCATCTAACCTGAGCTGTCCCTCTAATGTACTAATATCTAATCCTGTCCATCCTCGTCACAGCCAACGAAAATCTCAGCATCTTTAATTCTGACACCTCCAGCTCCTGTCTTTTCGTCAGTGCCACCATCTCCAACCCATACAACATAGCTGGTCTCACTACTGTCCTGTAAACCTTCCCTTTTACTCTAGCTGGTACGCATCTGTCACAAATCACTCCAGCCACTCTTCTCCACCCATTCTGCACTCTTTTCTTCACCTCTCTTCCACACTCGCTGTTACACTGAACTGTTGATCCCAAGTATTTAAACTCCTCCACCTTTGTTACCTCCACTCCCTGCATCCTAACCACTCCACTTTTCTCCCTTTCATTCCCACTCATGTATTCTGTCTTTGCCCTACTCACTTTTATTCTTCTCCTCTCTAGAGCAGATCTCCATCTCTCCAGGTTCTAATCAAGCCGCTCCCTACTCTCACTACAGATCACAATATCATCAGCAAACATCATCGTCAACGGAGACTCCTGTCAAACTCATCCATCAATCTGTTCATTATTATTGCAAAGAAGAATGGGCTCAGTGCTGATCCTTGATGTAATCCAGCCTCTACCTTTAAATGCATCCGTCACTCCCACTGCAGATCTCACCACTGTTACACAGCCATCATACATATCCAGCTCTGTGCATCACCCTTATTCTTGAAGATCGGTACCAGTACACTTCGTCTCCACTCCTCAGGCATCCTCTCACTTTTCAAGATTGTGTTAAACAATCTGGTCAGAAACTCAACTGCCAGCTCCCCTAAGCACCTCCATGCTTCCACTGGTATGTCATCCAGTCCAACAGCCTTTCCATTCTTCATCCTCTTCATCGCTGCCCTTACTTCCATCTTGCTTATTTGCTCCACTTCCTGGTTCACTCATCCAATCTTCTCTCTCTTTCATTTTCTTCATTCATCAGCTCCTCAAAGTATTCCTTCCATCTGCTCAACATGCTCTGTTCACCTGTGAGTACTTTTCCATTTCTATCTTTAATCGCCCTGACCGACTGCACATCTATCCCAGATCTGTCTCTCTGTCTAGCCAATCGGTAAAGGTCCTTTTCTCCTTCTTTACTGTCCAACCTCTCATACAATTCACCAAACACCTTATCTTTGGCCTTCGCCATTGCATTCTTCACCCTGCGGTTCATCTCCTTGTACACCTGTCTGCTTTCTTTATATCTCTGACTGTCCCATGTCTTCTTTGACCTCTTCTTCTGTATACACTCCTGGACTTCTTGGTACCACCACCAGGTTTCCTTATCCTCCTTCATACTAGATGTCAACACCTCCCAGTGCCCGACTTAACTCCAACCTGAATGCTACCCTGCAGTCCTCCTCCTTCAGCTTCTACCACTTGATCCTTGTCCTCACTTTCCTCTTCTTCTTGACCTCCAAGGTCATCCTACAGACCACCGTCCTATGCTGTTTAGCTACACTCTCCCATGTAACTACTTTGCAGTCTCTGATCTCTTTCAGACTGACCCTCCTGCAAAGAATATAATCCACCTGTGAGCATCTTCCGCCACTCTTATACGTCACCCTGTGCTAAAATAAGTATTAACTACAGCCATTTCCATCCTTTTTGCAAAATCTACAACCATCTGACCATCAGCATTCCTCTCCTTGACACCATGCCTACCATCACCACTTCCACCAGCACCCTGTAGGCTAACAGTACTTTTGGCAGTCGTTGCTAACCCTAACCCTCGACCGATCCTGTATGGAATTCTGTTTCGTTGTCAACATATTGATTTGGCAAAGTTTTACAACGGATGCCCTTCCTGACGAAACCCTCCCCATTTACCCGGGCTTGGGACCAGCACAAAGAAATACACTGGTTTGTGGATCCCTAGTGGCTGGGTTTCAATGAAATTCTGCATAAATTATGAAATTCTTCTATTGACTTATAAAGTCTAAAATGGCCTTGCTCCTGAGTATCTCTTTTAGCTCATCAAAACTCCACACTCAGATCACAAGGTTCTGGCCTTCTTCCAATTGCCAGAGTTCTGAAAACGACAACAAGGGTAAGGCTTCATTCAAAGCCAACCCATCTCTGGAATTGTCTCCCAGTCATTGTCCAGGGCTCAGATAGTGTCTCAGCCTGTAAGTCTTAGCTAAAAAAAAAACTTTAGTCTTAATCTTAGAATTTATTTCCTTTTAGTTGAAAGATGCAGATATAGAGTTCAAGGCCACAGAAAATTTTAAGTGGGATGTTGGTGCTGTCATCCCACCACTCATTGATGGCTGTACCTTTTAGAATTTTGTACATTTTCTTCTCTTTTCAGTTTCTAAAAAAACAACTTCTGGCACTTGGCCTCTAATTTTGGGAATAAATTGAGGTAGATACTGACATCTTTAACTTGACAACTTCAGTGAAAGGGTTTATTAGTATGTTACTAGCTGGCTAATGGTTGATAAGAGTACCTATGTTTCAGGAAGGAAGAATGCATGTGGATTATGAAGCACTAACGTTCCTCTTGATAAGAGTGTCTGCTAAATGCCAGGCTGCAAAGGCTAGTTTGCTGGAGTCACTGTATTGCATTCATAGCCTAAACTAAGTTCAGAACAGTACAAACTTTTTTTTCCCTGTTTTACAAGATGAACTGGTTTAGAAATCTTGTGTTGGAAGTCAATTCACTTGGGTTCAGGTTGGAGCTAAAGGTCAGTGTGCATTCAGCGGTCTTGAAGGACAGCCTGCTGCACATTCAGCAGATTATCCTAGAACATAATAAAAGGACAAAGAGCCAGCAATAGCATTACCTGCCAAAAAAAGACTACATAACCCCTCACTAAGTCTACATTCACAGACACAGTACTACTCAGATAACAATATTCACACAGATTCCAATCTTACACTACATGCTAACTCTTATAGTGACTTTTAATGTATACCTACATTCACAGAGAAACTAACCAAATGTCCTGATGATGCATAAATACTTATATGCAATGGTAAGCAGAATAAAGGGGGATTACACTGGGTTGCCTCAGTACGCTTACACAATTGAATTTTGATTCCCTTCCTTGTTTTTCACTTTCCATAAAATATGACTGAATTTAAACAAGTATGAACTGCTTTAGAGAAAAGCAAATCTCGTCACAAACGACACTTGGAGGGCTTTTTTATATTGTATATTGTAATACCACAGAACTTGGTATTCTAATCCTCTGGAACAATACCTCGGCACACACGACACACAGATCATACCAGAATTCATTTTCTATATGATCCACTGAACTAGGATTCATTTATGTCAATATTAATTTAGTAGAGGATTAATTCAAGCTACAATGAATTTGGGCCAGGTTTCATTTGTGTTAGGAGTCATTTATTCTAGAATTCGTTCAATTTAGATTTGAATAGACTGGGATTCATTTAAGCTAGGATCCATTTGCACTAGCATTCATCTAAGGCATGGTTTTATTTGGACTAGAAATCATTTTGGCAAGCATTTATTATATATGGGATCCATTTAGGCCATAATTCATTCTGACTTCATTACAGCAAGGCTTAATTTTATTTAAGTCAAGATTCATTTGTGTATAATTCTTTTAGGCCAAAATGTAAGTTAATGATTTGTTTGGGCTGTTTTTTCGCCAAGAGTCTTTTGGATTTGGATATATCTGGACTATGATTTCTTGGGTATGAATTCAGTTCGGCTAGAATTCAATTAGGCCAGGATTCATTTGGCTGAGAATTATTTGGGCTAGAATTCAGAGTTCTGGCCAAAAATCATTTTAGCAAAAATTTCATTTGTAGTCTCAGACTTGTTTGGGCTAGAATTAATTGGAATAGGATTCATTTGTGTAGTATTTGTATGGGCCATCAAATACTACACAATTGCCCCAGGGTTTGCTTGCACTTCAGATATCCTTTTACGAACAGATAAGGCTTGCTTTGTTGAGAGATCAAATCAATATACTTGTAAGCAATCTAAGTGCAGTGGTTCAGAGTGGTCCACTTTGGGTTACTCATCTCTAGATAAAAAGGAGGCTGAACTGGAGTCTATTTCATGAGAAGGAGCCAGCTGGGTATTTTTACAGCACCGCATCTGTGAGGACATAAGTAATGGTTCATTAAATATTCATTTCCACCCCTAGAGTCCTCTCTCTCTCTCTCTCTCTCTCTCTCTCCCTCCCCCCCCCCCCCCCCCTTCCATGAAGCATGTCTGAACCTTAAAGCAATAGTTTAGGGGGGAAAAAACAGATGTATAAATTACACCAAACATCCAATGTATTGTTCACATGCTTTTTGTTCACCGATCAGCAGAGACATGTTTGACTGATAGTTGTTCATTAGCTAACCATTAATGAAAGTCCTAGCATATCAGATATATATCAGTGTGATTATTAATAATGATAATTTAATTCCATATGCAATACTGGGGTGGTGTGGGTAGGCATAGCTGTGATGCTTGTTCTTTGCTTTATTAGACATCGTGAATGGAACCAAAGATACAAACGAAGGCACCATTGTTACAGCAGAGATCACCTGTGTGAATGACTGACGCTCTGCTCATTGGGGCTTAAATAGCCAGACCCCAACGAAGCACACCTCTGTCCTAATGACCCCGATGTGCTCAGTCAGAGCAGAGCACCATCTACTTTGACACCATGTAAGAATTTACACAAACAGGTGTCAAATAAAGAAGATCTGAGGCCATCAAGGCACTCCTGACTGCCCTATGAACACTGGGATAAGATCTAGCAACCCCTACAACCTGTTTAGGTCAAGCAGCATAGAGAATGAATGGATGAAATAAAAATAAAATGCCAACTATGCTGGTCTCATGTATTGTGACCAGGGTAACAGTTAGATTATAATAAACAATAGGAAACAAATTATGAACTCATTTGTAAAACCAGTTGGCTTGATGCTGCTAATCAAAAAGTATGTTAAACATAATCAGCAGAAAATGAATGCGCTGCATTTATAGATTGGCATTGCAGCCACATCCAAAAAAACCATAAGTCTACTATTCAGCTCTCTGTCGCCTGGTAGTATGATTCCTAAGCCCCACAACCCTGTGCCTTATTCTTACTTTTGGTTCCTTCCTGGCTTTGAAATTTTGTGGTGGTGTTTTGAGTTCACTTAACGCTTGCTAGTTTCTAGTCCTGTTTTACAGGAGTTTCCTCTGAAACTGTACAAGCAAGCGATTCATTCTAGAAGGGGAGTGATTATAAAGCTGCTATAGAGCAGTCAGCCCCCACTGTGTGTCTGTTTTGAGATTCACAACACTTGAGCAAAAAAATTATTCACAGTGCTTGACATCTATCATGTTAGATTCCTTTTTTAAATGTTATTAGACTGTTTAGGAAAAACACTCTCACTTTGAGCACTTCAAGGAATGCGTGGTTCAGAACCAAGCTCCCAAGTGGCACAATAATGAAGACTCCACCCTAACCCCACCCCCAGCAAACTTTACTACCTCTCCAAACCTCTCCATTCCCCAGCTCATGTTCATGCCTGTCAGAAGTGATAATGAAATGTTGTAGCATCGGTGTTCACCCTTTCCGTGAACAATTCTGAAAAACTGTTTTTGCTTTCTCATGAACATCCATCCAAAATGTCTGTATAAACATATAAACATCTTGAGCCAGGTTGATTCGGGTCAGATTCTAACCAGATTGCCCAAGTAATGATCTACATTAGATCCATTAATGGAACCTATAACAGTCAGCAGTGAATGTAGCCAATCTTGTTAGTATCGATTCGCTTAATGTTAAAACGCTCCGTATCGAAGGGGAGATACCCTCATATGCCCTTATACTCTCTCAGTCTCTCTCTCTCTCTCTCTCTCTCTCTCTCTCTCTCTCTCTCTCTCGTTTCTGTGGGGATGTGATGTCCTGCAGAAAAGTGAGTGTTTTTTTGAACCTGAGCCCAGCAGAATGAAGTACCTGTTTAAAAAGCTGATCAAAGGCCTTATCTTTTGCTTTGCCAGCAATGCTGAAGACATCTAGTTTAAGATTGGTCACTGTTCCAGGGCCTGTGTTTATCAGATCCCTCCACAGCCAAATATACAACCTGTTAGTAGAAGTAGACGTAATAGTAGAAAATGGCAACTGTGTTATCACTACATATGTTACTTTCAACAACTTAGTTTGATAATTTTCAAGAGTTCCATTGCAAACAGATTCTCATATATTTTCATCAACACAATCCAGTGAGAGAAACAAGATCATCATGTTCCAGCATATCAGTGTATGTATAATGTATCATTTAAATATATAAACAGTACTGTGCAAAAGTTTTAGGCAAGTGTGGAAAAAAGTGCTGTAAACAAAGAACGCTTTCAAAAATGGAAGTGTTAATCATTTATTTTCATCAATCAACAAAATGCAGTGAATGAACAAAAAATAAATCTAAATCAAATCAATCAATGCCTTCAAAACAGCATCAGTTCTTCTAGGTACACAGTTTTTGAAGGAACTCGGCTGGTAGGTTGTTCCAAACATCTTGGAGAACTAACCACAGAAGACATACTCTGAAGACATTTGGTATTAAGATCAAAAGAATATGAGCTTTCATTTCATGGAATCCACATCTAGATTTGCAATATTATGGGTTTCTCCTCCTCAGGAAATGAAGTGCATGTTCAGTTTTTTGAAATCTGAGTGACTTGGCCTGTCCACGTGGTTAAGTCACCTTGGTGATGTAATTTGGATCATTCCTTTTTAGCACAAATGTTTTTTCTCTGCAAATTGTCAGTAAATGTTTCTAGATTTCAGAATTCATTCTGCTGCAATCCCCATAACATCATCAAAGTTTGAGCATGTTCAAGCCAAAGCCATGACACCACCTTCAGCATGCTTCAAAGATCAGCTTGTACATTTTCCGTTCTTCCTTTTCATGAGCTTTTCCTTTCTTTCTGCTCTCTTTGGCCTTTACATCACTTAATCTTTTTCTTATCAGTAAATAATTTTTTGGTTCTTTCTAAGGGTTGTTTTGGAGGTTTTCCTCACCACTCAAACAATATGTTTGTCATCAGCTGTTGTTATCTTCCTTTACCAAATGCTACAATGCATGTTGCTCAGTATACTGGTGGTTTCCTTTTCTTCAGGACATTCAGTTGTGAAATGCTGGATGTTTCTGTTGATTTTTCCATTTTAACAGCAGATGCAGTCTTCAGAGGTAAAATCCAGAGCTTTCTCTAGTTGGTAAATAAATAGTTAAAAGCCAAAGGGTAAGTGGGGTGTGTTCGATCATCCTAGATTTGTCTGGCCAAATGCCAGGGCACAATTTTTCTCACAGTCCAGTTCTGGTTCAAGATGTTCAAATTCCCCAGATCTCAATCTAATTTAGCACCTTTGAGATGTACTGAACATATAAGTCTATTCATAGAGGCCTCAGCTCCTAACCTACAGGAGTCCATGCCTCAACATTTACCATCAATTCATGATGTGAACAGAAGAATTAGCATTCAGCTGAGTCATTTTATCTGACAGTCTCTGTATTTTTACATCAACCCCCTCAGGTGATGTGGTTTGTTTAATGGATTGAAGCAAATGCAAAGGAAGGATGTGCTGGCGACCCATGGCGTGAATATATACACATACAGGAACTATATTCTATAACTGTGTATTAATCTTAAAGAGCACGGAGGATGAAATGAGGGAGCATTAAAAGGTGTTTTGTTGGCCTTCAGCCTGCACAGGCCATTCTGATTCATTTTGTTTTGGTCTTCTCTGTGGCAGATGCTCTGGCAGGTCAGCTCCATCGCCTTATAAAATGAGATGCCGTCGAAATGCAGAGATTACGCTGACAAATAACACTGGGTCTACATTATAAAGCTGCCAAGACATATTTTATTGCAGTCCCTAGTGTTTTCAAAGAGACAGACTGATAATATCTTTCTCTTTCTCCCTTCGACTCCCTCTCATTCTCTCTGTGTGAATCTTCTGTGACATTTCCAGTTGTGACATTTTCTGACATTTTACCATTTAATGGTGCTGATTTTCTCGCTGTGGAATTAAAAGAAGAATTAAAAGCAAAGTCAAAGGAATCTTTTTCTCTCTCTTTCTCTTTCTCTCTCTCTCTCTTTCTCCCTCTTGCTGTGTGTAGCGGGTGTGGTTGGCATACTCCATTAATGATCAGCAACAGGGGGTCCAGCATAACAAGATATTTCACCAGGAGGAACCTCCCACTAGTCTGCTCTTCAAAATATGTTTTGTCACAAAAGCACATGCAATGAAGCAATGACGTGAGAACAGAAATGAACATCAGCAAAAAGCAAAATATCTGACCCTGGTAACATGCCTATATGGGTACCATATAAGAAAGACCTGAGCTACCTGAGCTTACTCACATATTTCCCATGTTCAGCCTATAACGGGTTAGCCCATGATACAGGTATCAAATGGGATGCATTTAGCCACTGGGCTACATATGGCCTTAATGATTTGGGTATCTACAGGAAAAATCTGTGTTCTTCAGCCTAATGGGAAAGATGTCCACATTACAACAGCCATAACTGTTCTCAGAATCTCAGAGACGAGAATAAATTGTGTTAATTTACTCAATAAAATTAACTGTTCATTAAAACAATGTTAATTCAATCTGTCAGTTGTTCTGTTAATGACTGATGCTCTTTTGATAAGCTGATAATTTATCCAGATGGTAAACTACATCCACATCTTTAGGGTGTTACTGATGTTACTGATTGGTTTGTTCACCGGCCGACCTGTATATAAGGATTGAGTTTATAATAGCTCATTGTGTTGCCAACATTGTTGAGTGCTGAGTGTTCTTGTATTACTGCCTCTCCTGGTACTTGATCTCTCTGATTATCTTACTGGTCTTGATTTCTTGGATCTCTGCCCTGCCAAGAATAATTTTGATGACCTCTGTTCTATCTGTTTGTAGAATAAAACTGTAAAATGTCTACTTTTTACTGCTTATGCAACCACAGTTAATTAGCCACAAGTGCATTTTTTTTCACTCAGGGCAAAATTAACATATATAAACCCTTAAGATATTCTTCTTCTGAAACTGGTACAGTTGGATCCAGACTCTATTCACTGGAACAACACAACATTATCCTTCTGGGTTAAAAAATGTGTGCAGTGTTCCTGAATTATTTAGGGTAGGAAAATCATTTTGCACAGATTACATGCATTCATCGCACTTCATGGAGCCAAAGATACCTTGGATCACTGTGACAGAATGATCGTCCAAGTTCAGAAGATGAGAGCTTGTCCGGTGTTGAAGTGATGAGCACAGAAACATTTTCAGTTTCCTTAGCAAGTGAACCGGACATGTCATTTCTGTCAGACTCCAGCCTTATACGGATGAGTCATTCTCTGTGCAGTGATCTTACTGCCACAGTCCTCAGCACTCTCCAGCCAGGCCTGACGCACGTGCACAAATATAGCACAGAACAGAAGGCCCGTCCTTGGTCTAACACACGGATCTTGCTCCACTTCAGAGCCTTTAACATTCAGTTTGAAGAAGGTTCAAGCAAAGAATGGGCTCCTCTTGAAAAAGTTGTTTTTCTGATGTACAACAATTATTGGGCTTTGGTCTGCCCACACAAAGTACTGGCAGTCTTTACCTGAATGAAAAAATAAATAAATAAAAATAACAGTGAAGTGGTTTCTACCGCTGTAGACCATTTGTTATTGTGATGAATGTGCAACCAAATATAGCTTCCTGTAATGCCAGCACACCAGTTCCATCTGCGAGTTGAGCTCAGTTGACTATAGCGAGAATCCACATGAAGGCCGGACTTTTTCATTTTAACTCTTAATTACACTGGACCGCCAGATACTTTGAATTACTGCTTGGCTCTGAGTCAGCAGAAGTGGTTCTGCTAACACTGCTGAATTCTCTCTTCACAAGAACCAGCTTTAGACAGTAAAGTTGAGTCAAGTCAAGTAAGCAGGCTTTATTATACACAGTAAATGAAACAACGTTCCTCCAAGACTGTGTTGCTACACATGAGACAACATAGGACATGAATTAAAACAGGACCATGGCTAAGGACTAAATAAGTGCAGACAGAACAAGATATAGGGCAAACAATGATTCATAACAGAGAACATTCCTTTGATTCCAAAGCAGAGGTAGTGATATATATGAATATGGTGGATGATGCCAAGTCAGTGACAGCTGTAGAGAGACCAGATCTGGGTGTTTAATGCAGTATCATAACAAACACTTTATGAAGTAGCGTCAACACGAAAGTGCAGAGTGCAAGGATTAAATACTGACATATGTGTGCAAAACCAGTAACATGTGAAAAAAGTGTGCAGAGAGTGTTTGTGTGTCAGTTCTGAGTCTGATGGCCAGGGGGAAGAAACTGTTTCCCATCCTGGTAGTGGAGGCCCGTATGCTACAGAACCTTTTCCCGGATGGCAGGAGGGAGATGAGTGTGTGGGGTTGTCCACAATGTTGGTTGCTTTGTGGATGCTGCGAGTGGAGAAAATGTCCTGAACAGAAGGCCAAGTGTCCCCATAGATCTTCTCAGCTGTCCTCATTATCCACTGTAGTCAGAGACATTACAGTTTCCGTACCAGGCAGTAATGCAGCTACTCAGGATGCTCTATATGGTTTCTCTGTAGATCGTGGTGAGGACTGGTGGAGGAAGTTGCTCAAGAAGAGATGCTGCTGGGCTTTCTTGTTGATGGAGTTGGTGTTGAGGATCCAAGTGAGGATCTCCATGATGTTCCAGACCATCTCCACAGGTGAGCTGTTGACGTCCATAGGAGAGCTGTCATGATGTGTACTCCTGAAGTCAACAACCATATATGTGGTTTTGTTCACATTAAGAGACAGGTTGTTGGGTCTACACCAGTCCATCAGCTGTTGTATCTCCTCTCTGGATGCTGTCTCATCATCACCATTGATCAGACCCACCACGGTTGTGTCATCAGCAAAACTGATGATGTGGTCCAAGCTGTGTGTGGCTGCACAGTCGTGGGTCATTAATGTGAACAGCAATGGGCTGAGCACACAGCCCTGAGGGGCCCCTGTGCTCAGCGTGATGGTACTGGAGGTGCTGCTCGTGAACTTGACTGACTGGGGTCTCCCAGTCTTCAGGAAGTCCAGGATCCAGTTATTGAGGGAGGTGTTCAGGCTAGAAACTGGTCAGATACAGGCATTGTTCTGAAAATGAAAGCTAAAAAAGTTCTTCAGGAAGCCTGGAGAACTATTCTTTATCAATACATTAAGTGCAAAAAAAGTCTGATTTTGCTCATTATTGTTTATTCAGTAATGACTATATTTGGGATAAACCCACCCAAAAGTCATATGTTACCCCTTTTTCACTGCACAGGTGCTGGTGTCATTCATTCCCAGTTTGGAAAAAGTTCAGCAATTTTCTACTTGAAAAAATAAAATCTGGTGCTGGTGCGGCAAACTAAGCTCCGCACCACCCCTAAAATTTTGTTAGTCCAAAATCTGTGACGTCATCAGAGACCAAAGTGGTAGACATAAAATCTGTAGTTGTGTACTCAGTGTAGTCAAAGAGGTGAATGCTGTTTTAGCAATTTGGTCATCTCGGGAAAAACAACAAAAAGTAGCACACAAAGAAAGGAAAACATCCATGAAAACCAGTGTAGTGGTAAAGAAATGCGTAGTGTCTTTATGTTAATATGGGTTTCTGGAAGAAGGAACTTCAGTGGCAGACTCCTGTTTATTATGATATTATTATATCACAGAAACTACTGATCAAAACTCATAAGCACTAATGCAAACCTTGTAGTCATTCAGGATTTATCACAGCTCACCCACATGTGGGGTGTGGGCTAATACAGCAGCTCTCCAGAAAATGTTATTTCTGCTTTTGGAAATATTCATTTAGAATAGGGTCAGCGGTGGTCTAGTGGTTCGGGCGTTGGCCGCATGATCGGAGGATCTTGGGCTCAAACCCCTTCCCAATAGGTTGCCCTGAGGACCCTTGAGCAAGGTGCCGTCCCTGTCCCGCTCCTCCCTGTGATGGGCTGGTGACCTGTCCATCCTTCGCCCTGTGTGAGCTGGTATGGACTCCAGCACTCCCCCGCGACCTCACTTGGGACAAGACTGACTGACAGACTGACTAATTTAGAATAGTTTCTGTTAAGATTATTTTCCAGTAATATGGGGAAGTGCAAGTTCAATAAGATCTGGTGTTTGGTTGAAGTTCTCCTGAAAATAATGAATCTGAAGCAAGAACACACTCAGATTAGGAACTTTGAGTATGGGGGAATTCAATTCACCAGGGAAGTCAGAAGAAACATCACCAAAGTCCTGCTCCAGCACTTTTGTTTGCCAGTTAGAATGTGAAAATAGGTTTTAAATTGCATCCATCTCATCCAGATCGCTGAAAAAGATCTTAAAATCTCTGAAATGTAATATTTGAAAATCTTGTCACAACGTCATCTTTCGGCAACAATGGAGTGATGGATAAACACGCTGAACAGTTTGTCACAGCATCACGTGACAGACAAAGACAAACACACATTCATACCAAGCATCTCCATTTCACCTGACCTGTCTTCGGACAGTTTGAGGAAATTGTAGCAACCAGAGTAAACCCACACATACGAAGATGTACACTCCCATTGAGGCTGAGAAATGAACCCAGAAACGTGTGAGGTCACAGTGCTACTTTATTTTTTTAATTCTTATGAGTACAAAGTTGAAAGACATGATTGTTCTCATTGCACATCTTTGTCATTCTACACCACAGCACAATCACCCTGGAGCATGATTATGATCATTACCTGGCTTCAGGACAGATGCCATCTTGTGTTTTTGTGTGATGTGTAAAGTAGAAACTATATCTGAAGGGCACTGAATAAACAGCTGTACTGCTATTATAAAGTACTTTCAGACTTGACATACACATTAAGTCTTGCAGTCATGAGGTCGCCTTTATAAAGGCTTCATGACTAGCACTGCCGAAATGATGGATTCCTTGCCCATGCATTCGTCTCTCACGCTCAGACTCAGCAGGGCTATTTAGATCAACTTTTTGATCTTTACATTAGCATTCATAATTCTGTATCGAAGCTTCTTGACCTCAGTGCCCATTTTGTGTACTCCTGCATTAAGAAACGAGGAAAACAGTGGCTTTTTTAAATGTTTCAACAACCTTACAACAGAAACAACCTCTTTTACTGTAACCTTCAACCCAATATGGCCGTTGCATCTGTATGGTCAGGTCAATCACCGCAGATGACATTTGTTGTTTCCCTTTGCATCGAAAAGGACAAAAGTAGCAGACTCAAAACACTCTTATAAAAGATGCCAGGGAAACCTGCTGACTTCTGGGAGAATTAAAATTTGTGACTATATAATGCACATGAGAAGATTAAGCCATTGCACTGAAGCACTGCAGGTGTCAGGATGAGATAATAGCTTTGGTCTTATCCGAAAAATTGCACACGAGTTGCATAATGTAATGTTAGCCACACTGACGGTTCACTTTGACTGGGTTAGAGAACTTTGAAGCATAATGGCTCAGATGGATTGTGAAGGTATCAGGGGACTTTGCAGTGGAGTTTGACTTGGCTTCTAGCAGGGGACTCCACCGTGACCTGTGAGACTCTGAGACTGCAGTTTGATTGGTCCATAAGCAGAGGTCTGCATTATGTTGGTGAACTTTGACTTAAACAGAGTATTTCAGAATGTGATGGCAAAGTTTTACTGAGGACTGCATCATGACCTTTTTGATGTGAAGATGTGTTCATGATTTGTCTAAGGGGGAACATTGATTTTCCACCAAACTACAGCTGTAACCTAAAACCACAGCTCTAGATGACTTGATTGTGACCCTCATGCCTCCATGTGCTTCCACTTCTATTTGAAACACCCTGCTCTGGTCACTTGTTCCACTACCACGGCAAAGTTTGAATTGTAATTGATTGCAATCAAAATGTAAAGTAAGTCAGAGCTTGCCTGCTAATGGATTTAATAGTTTATCCAGCAGGAGAGGCTAATCAATCTCCTCAGTATTGACTGGGGCATGCTGAGGGATTATAAAGGCCCAGAGGTTGCAGAGTGGACAGCAGGATTTGATGCAAGGTCATGGCACTTTCAGGAGTTTAGCATGCTAAATGAACATTGCGTTTTGTTGTGGCGAGAAGAGACATCCGGATCATCTAGCAGATATGGTAATTACACACATGTCGATACTGCGCAATAAACTTGAGAGACTGTGCCTGTGCTTTGAGATCTGTAAGAAAACACCCTATAATCATTATTGTTGTCATTTTGCTGTCCCATCATTTTCATTCTTTCAATTTACATGATAAAAGTACAGCTAAAGTACCTACAGCTTTCTGATCCTGGGGTCTAATCCCTAATCACTAGACCACCACTGCCTATGAAGAAAAGTGACACAGCAGAGCGACACAATGAAATTCAACCTCCGCTTTTCACCCATATGCACTATGCAACAATAGCAGCAGCATGCAACTATTTAAAGAGCAGTGATGGGGACAGTACCTTGCTCTGGGTGAACTGGTCTGGGATTCAAACCCATGACCTACTGATCCTGGGGCCTAGTCCTTAACCACTAGACCACTGCTACCCCTATGAGAAAATCAAGTTAAAATCCTACTTTCATGCCTGCAATAACTCCCAGTGCAACAGCACTGGATCCCCTCATAAAATGCTTGATAGGACTGGAGGGTACTGAGCAGTCATAGAACACTCCTCTATATAGAACCTCTGAGAATCCTTTGGGACTTTCCTCTTCAGCTTCAACCCTACAGAGTTTATGTGAGCAGGTTGGAATGGTCAAGTCAGGAGACTATACTTTTGTAGTTATTGAACCTCCTTTGGAAGTGTTTTTAGGTGTGCCTTTCTGAAGGATCTAATTATGAACCAACATAAATTGGTCTAATTTCATTTTGAGTCCTCTGCTCTTTCAAAGAGATCATTAAGCCATGTATCTTAACAAGGTTCCCAGGACCTTGAGAGAAGAAATCACTCCAAACATCACAGATCCTCTACCTTAATTTTATGTACAACAATTATGATGCGAGTCTTGGACGTGCCGGTGATATTAGATGAAAGAAAAGACTTGTTCTGGAACATCTTCCAAAGAATTAATTGCCTTGAGGTGGTGTCTAAGCATAATATCTTAGACTTGTTGTTTCATGTATAGTATCAACCACAGGTTATTGTATTTTCAACGCATTTTAATTTTAAAATTCGCATTTTAATTTGCATCCATTATGGACAGGTTCGCCTCCTCACTGTTGGTTTTACACGATAAAAAATGTAACAACCAGCTTGTGTAGAAGAGCTAAAGTAAAGTACACTGCCCGTCTAAAAAAAAAAAAAGTAACAAACTCTAATATTTAATTGGACCGCCTTTAGCTTTGATTATGGCATGCATTCGCTGTGGCATCATTTCAATAAGTTTTTGCAGTATCACAACATACAGTACTGTGCAAAATTTTAAGCAGGTGTGAAAATAACACTGTAAACAAAGAATGCTTTCAGAAAAATAAATAATGATTGTTAATTTTTATCAATTTACAAAATGCAAAGTGAAAGAACAAAAGAAAAATCTAAATCAAATCAATATTTGGTGTGAGTACCTTTTGCCTTCGAACCAGCATCAGTTCTTCTAGGTACACTTGCACAAAGTCAGGGATTCTGTAGGATTATAGTCGGTGTCTGATCAACCAGTTTTACCAAACAGGTACTGATGATCATCAATGTCACACGGAGGAGAAACACAGTCATGTTTGGAACAACCTACCGGCCGAGTTCCTTCAGAAACTGTGTGCAAGTGTACCTAGAGGAATTGATGCTGTTTTGAAGGCAAAGGGTGGTCACACCAAATATTGATGTTAGGATGATGGGAAAGTCAGACCACTGTGCAAAATCTTCTCCAGCACATCCCAAAGATTCTCAATGGGATTAAGGTCTGGACTCTGGGTGAAAATGTGTCTCATGCTCCCTGAACCACTCTTTCACAATTTTAGCTGAACCTGGCATTGTTATCTTGGAAAATGTCCATGCCATTAGGGAAGGTCTTTTCCCTGAAGATTTTTTAACATCTTTTCCATGACCACAGGATGTGTCATCCAACGTAATTGTTTAAGCAATGAGAAGCTACGCACTGCATCAGTTAGGGTTAAATAACTTGCAGTTCCATTGGGAGGCTCTTACCTATTTGCTTTGTTACATCCAGGTGGTGGCTTTTTTTGGACAGGCAGTGTATTTTCACACACACACACACACACACATTAAACACAAAGGCCTCTTATCCACCCACTCTTTCAAATTTCAATCAGTCCTCCTTGACCAGTAAAAATTAGCATCCAGATTTCAGAGAGTTTCATTAAGGAGCTCATTATGAGCAGTCCAAGGACAATTTACACACTCTAATCTCAGGCCAGCTCCAATCAATTACAGCCATTACACACACCAGCGCTTTCTAGCTGTTGTGCCAAGCACATGCTAATTACCTTGGTGATCAGGTCACTTACACAATGGCCAGTTCAGAATTAGGAAAACTGTTCTGATTATTTTTATATATTTGTCTGTCTGTATGTCTGTCTTTCTGTCTATCAATTATTTGATGGCCTTGCTGATGATCCTAAATAATATCTTGGCAACAGTGAAATCTTTGATGTGGTGTGGAGAACCTTTCCCCCTCTTTTCTATAAATGTCTGAATTCAGTCACATTTCATGAGCTTTGTTTATGTATTTTTCAGCTACTACCACAGTTCATTGAACGTAATTTCAAATATTTAGAGGTTGACTTTCAATTTAGGAAGTGTTTCACATCTTGCTACTCCTCCAGGGTTATTATTTTGACCTAGTGTCTTTCTAATAGTGGAATCATAAAGATTGGCATTAACTGAGCTAAGAGAATTCTGCAATACAGGCTGAGCTTGATACTTTAAGAGGACAAGCTTTGACATTTGGTTTGATCATTGTAGTTAGGTCAGAAGAGGCTGGACCATTATTGGCTGTGTGGGCAAGCAGATATAAATATAATGCAGGCAGTCATGGGAAGGGGCAGCGGTGGCCTAGTGGTTAGGGTGTTGGCCACTTGGTCGGAGGATCGGGGGTTCGAACCCCTTCCCAATGGGTTGCCCTGAGGTACCCTTGAGCAAGGTGCCGTCCCCGTCCCGTTCCTCCCTGCGATGGGCTGGCGACCTGTCCAGGGTGTGTCCCCTGTCCTCGCCCTGTGTACGCTGGGTTGGACGCCAGCACTCCCCCGCGATCCAGTTTGGGACAAGCGGCAGATAATGGATGGATGGACAGTCATGGGAAGCCAGCCAGTAGGAAGGAGAAACCAGTGTACTTCTTGATGATGAAAAGAGAGGTTAGTAAGCAGTGGCATGGTTTCATGCCAAGAAAGAGCGCTACAGATGCAACATTTGCTCTGAGGTTCTTGATAAAGAAGTCAAGAGAAGGTCACAGGGAGTTGTATATTATCTTTGTGGACTGGAGAAATCATATGGTAGAAAGTTGTGGTATTATATGAGGAAGTGTTTTGGTTGTGAGGTTGTTGTGGTATTATATGAGGAGTGGCACAGAAGTATGTGACAGTGGTACAGGATATATACGAGAGCAGAGTGTTAAGGTCTGTGGTAGGAGTATGGAATGCATTTAAAGTAGAGGTGGGGTTCCATCAAGGATCTGAACCTATTCCTTTTTGCAATGATGAAGGACAGGATGACCGACAAGACAGGAGTCTCCATGGATTATAATGTTTGCAGATAACATTGAGATTTGTAGTAAGAGTAGGAGGGGTGAACATTTCAGAATGGAGAGTGCAGAAGAAAGCTGAAGAAGAGAGTTCAGTCAGTGTGGAGTGGGTGGGGAGAGAGTGGCAGGAGTGATCTGTGACAGACGAGCTCTAACAAGAGTGAAAAGGAAGATTTACAAGTTGGCTGTAAGACAAACTAGTTATAAAGGTAGGAGACAATGGCACTGTTGAAAAGACTGAATGTAGCAGAGTTAATCCTAACATTTGTGTTGGGATTGATGAGGATGGACATGATTAGGAATGATTATATTAAAGGAAGAGTCAGAGAAGTGAGACTGTGTTGGTTTGGACATGTACGCAGGAGAGATGTTAAGTATACTGGGAAAGGGGCGTTATGGAAGAACCTGCCTGGCAAGAGTGAAAGAGAAAGGCAAAAGAGGATGTTTTTGGATGTGGTGGACATTCTGGCCTCCAGTGTGACAAAGGAAGATGCAGAAGACAGGAAGAATCTGAAGCAGATGATCCACTGTATTCGCTTGTAAATGGAGCAGGCAGAAGAAGATGAAGAAGAAGAAGAGGGGTTCACAGAAATTGAGTGGTGTGTGATACACAGGTTGTGTCATGCATGCTGTTCAGTATTCTGAATCAGTTGTAGGGTTCGTAAGGCCTTAGGGGAAGCCTGGCTAAGAGCAAGTTGCAGTAGTCCAGTCTAGAGATGTCAAGTGGTTGGTTGAGTATCTGAGCAATGTCAATGGGGAGGACATTTTTTAGATGTTGTTAAGAAGGTACCTGTATGTGTAGTAAAGATTGGTACTGTCACAAACCAGCTTTACAGAATCCGAATCTGAGCTCCAAGTGAATAAGCCAAGGGCGACAGAGGCGAAACTCCCTAAAAAAAGAGGAAGAAATCTTGGGAGGAACCAACACTCAAAAGGTGAGCCAGTCCTCCTCTGGTCAACGCTGGATAATCAAGAAAGAAAAGAAAGGGAAAGTGGATTTTATAAGTTGATAGGTTTAGTAATGAGTTCTGGTAAATTTTGAGTTACAATAAAAGAGGTCCATTAGAGTCTGTAATTGGAAGTTCAGTTACCTAATAGTGGTACTGGTAGATGGAAAGGTTCTCATTAAAAATTGACACCTGGATTGCATGTTTTCAAGCTTCTTTGTAGGAGTTTGATGTGTTTACAAAAGTTGGGGAAGACAATGACCATTTCCATGACACCTGGTAAATCAAACCCTTAAGCATATCACATATGCATATCACTGTTGACATTGGAGAGGAAGGAAAAAAGAAATACCAAGACCAGTCTATAGTAGCTTTCATCAGAATCCAGCATGACCTTTTTGAGCATTGGTGTGTCAGTTTTCTATTGAAGAAGGTGCTGAAAGGCATCTGAGGAGAGAGGGAAGACAGAGGAGAGAGGGTGGAAAAAGTTTGAGGAGAAAATGAGAATGGGTGTAGAAAATGTAGTTTTGAGTTCATGAAGGTTGTATCCAGATTCTTCTCATTTGGTTCTGAAAAAAGAAGACCTTTCAGTAGATATGTCAGTAGCTAACCTGGATGGAAGGGAACGGTATGAAAGGAGATCCAAGGTTAAGTTGGGATTTCTTCCATTATCCACTGCCTTCAGATTCTTTGCATTCTTGTAATGAACATTGGATATATGTGGTTATTCGTTTTCCTCCCACAGTCTAATGACTTTCATGCCAAGCAAATTGGAGTTGCTACGTTGCCCCAAGATATGACTGTGTTTGTCTGTGTGAAAGAAAGTGAAAGTGAAAATAGTGTGTCTGTCATGTCAGGGGCTGCTGACATTTCCAGGGTGTTTCAGTCGTGGACAGGCTCCTGCATCACTCTGCCGTCTTGAACAGGGTGAGCTGCTCAGAGTTTGAATGGTTAAATAAATTATATTTCACTTTTTACCTAAAGGGTGTGAATGTGCTCTAAGCTTCCGGTTTCATTTGTGAACGCACCGTCTGCTGTTTTGATGTAAATAATGAGATACTGCTCTGCTCTCCTTTGCATTTTCATACCGAGCCACAAGGTTAAACTCCAGTGGCTCTGAGCCAAATTCCCAGAACACATTGTCTCTCCTGCTAACAAACGGCCTGATTCCTCTTCTGGAGTTCTGCCCAGTCGGGTCGAGGAAGATGTCTTTTAAGTTGTATTCTAAGGTCAAACGGTCTTTTTTACACTTAAATCAGTTCATGCTAATTTCTTCATTACACAATGAACTTACTTAAATTTAAAGTAATAAATGGGATTCCCTTTAATCTAGTGTAGTCTCTGAATCTGACGTTTTTTATTAATAATTGTTGAAGGAATATTTCAATATTATTTAGCCTATTTCCCATAAAATAACCTTGTTTCATGTTGTAATAAGGTATGAATAATGTCCTGACACGTTCATGGAACAGTCTATAATTGAGAAATATGATGTATAGATATATTTGCCTCGTAGATCCTTTAACCTTTTTTGAGTCAGTGTTTTTTTAAGCCATTTAATCTTTTTGGAGACTTCTAAAAATAAAATAAATCCATAATTATAATCACAACACTGAATGTTTTCTGAGGTTCTTGATCCGTTTCTATGTTGGTGTCACGTGTGTTGGGTTTTGGGCACGCTAGAGGGCGCTCTCGGTCANCTGACAGACTGACTGACTCACTCACTCACTCAACTCCTTACTCACTCACTTACCAACACACTCACTCACTGATTCACTCACTCAGTCATTCTGTAAGTCAACCAGTCAGTCAATCACCACGTCCGTCAGTCAGTCAGTCAGTCAGTCAGTCAGTCAGTCAGTCAGTTAACCAGTTAACTAGACAGTCATGTTGGTGCTTCTTTACATAATGGATACAGATGAATTGACCCATATACTGTGCTTAGGGGTGTTGATTTGGTGTACATTTACAGCCTCACATCACTAGATCTCTGTGCATTTAAGCACACACTACATTAACTATAACAAGAGAAATAGATAGATACAACAGGAGAGAGAGAGAGAGAGAGAGAGAGAGAGAGAGAGCCCTACCATTTCCCTTACTAGAATATGTCCAGTGATAAAACAAAGAAAACTGACTCAATAAATAGTGAATCATAATTGAATTAAATGAAGGAAACAAAAATTGTATTATAAAAGAAGAAGTGGTAATCAAGTAAAGCTTGCGTAGCTTCTATAATAATGCTTTTGCCTGTTGTTTCCTGACATTAATAATCTTTTCTGGCTTAGTTTTCACTGTACTCTCAGAGTACTGTACAGTAAAGTTAATGTATTACAATAAGGTAAAAATCATGTAGATGTACTCTCAAAAAGTGCAGTAATTTCTGCAAGGTCCAATTATGTTGTTAATATGCGTTTAAAAGGTTTTCAGATTTGGGGAAATAGTTTGGAAGATGTATGAGGGATAGAAAAATCTTCATTGCTCATGCTCATTGGCTGAATCTGGGCAAAAAGCTGGTGTTTGATATAAAACCCAATAATAAGCTATTTTTGATGCTTTAAATTACAAATATTCACTATTTGCTCTGTGTATGGTGTCAAAACCATATGTGAAAGTTTGAAGTGAAAGTGAGTATTTGACATTGACACCAGAGCACACAGTGAACCACAATGAACCACTTCTCTTCATTAAACCCATCATACACAACAGGAGCAGTGGAGCAGCCAGGCCCTCCAGCCCCTAGGGAGCAGTGATGGGAACGGTACTCAGTGGTTCCTGACAGTGGCCTACTGGTCACTTTATAAATGCCTTGAGCGCATTGCTAATTAAATGTTTAAAAAAAACAGATTTATTTTTATTAATTTTTTTTTTTTATAGCAATAAGAGACACAGACTAGATGTTTTTCTGGACTTAACAGCCCTAAAATCAAAAGAATTGGTGAGTAACTTTGGTGCACTAGTAGACTCTGATCTCAGGTTTAATAGTCATTTAAAAGTCACTAAATCAACATTTTATTAATTTAAGAATATCAACAGCATTGGAGAATTTCTAACTAATTCAGAGCTGGAGAAAGTTGTTCATGCCCGTATTTCACCCAGAACTGATTACTGTAATGGTCTCTTAACTCAGTCCTGAAAAAGACAGTAACACAGTTCCAGCTGATTTAAAAAGCAGCTGCCATAATTCTCAACAGGCTTAAAAGAAGGGGACATATTGACCCCATTCTTAAATCCTAACATTGGCTTCCAGTGAGTTACAGAATAGACTTTAAGTTTTTATTAATCGTCTATAAATTACATAATGGTACCGGCCCTGCATTTCTGAAATGCTGCAACAACACTGAGATTGTTAAGAATGGGTCACTTAGTCCTGCCTAAAGTGAAGACTAAACATGGAAAAGCAGAGTTAAGTAATCATGTTACTCTAAAGCAGAACCACTTGACAGTGAGTATTAGGAGAACTCCAGCACTAGACACATTTAAATCCAGGCTAAAAACATTCTTGTTCAACCAAGCTTTCAGTCTTTCTTGATCATTTTATTAGCTTTTGTTCTCATGTATGTTTTTTTTTGTTAGATTTCTTTTTTTTATCTTTGTTTCCAATTTATCTTAATAAAATATTTCAATTATGTCTTAATTTATATTCTCCTTTATGTATTAATAGCTATGTATTTCATTTATGGACATTTGTAAGCCACTTTGAATGAGCAGTGTATAAAAGGTGCTATATAAATAAACTTGCCATACCTTACCTTGGTCTGGGACTCGAACCCTCAACCTTCTGATCATGGTCCCTAACCATCAGGCCACTACTCCCTGCCTCATCTCTGCCTCTTTTTGTCCTCTTTGTTTTTGTTGTTAAAACTGCACACAAAGTCCCAGATCTGTCCCTGTTATTGCCATGGTCAGTGCTGAACCTGTGTAGTCCGATCTCTATATGTGTCTGGTCCTGAAACCAATCAGTTCCTCTGCCTGCCTCTATCCATGGTGCTGAAACTTCACAGTCAGAGCCCCACATTTTAGTCTCTTAAAATGAACCAGAGAATTTCTCCTCTACATTTAATCAACACAACAGCAGTGAACACACACCAGGAGCATGGGCATTGGGTGGCAACGACAGCAACCTAAAGGTAACCTACTGGTCCGGGGCTTGAACCCACAACCCTCCGATTATGAACACAAGTACCTAAACACTTGGCCACTATTGCTTATGAAATTAGGCTATAGTTACAAGGTGAATTATAGGTGTGGTTAATTAAAAATTAAAGGTGAAAAATAAAAAAATTGCCCACAATTGAGCGGACATCCTGGTATTGCTAAAAAGAATCAGGGGTCATGTCAAAATCCACCAGTAAGCCAACAAATGTCTTCAGGGTGTTTATACAGAATGTTGATCAAGAAAAAATAGAAAAAAAAGATAGAAAAAACTATCGCTTTTTATTGGGGACTGTTTTGCCTCACAAACTTGCGCAACTTTCACATACCTCCACTTTTTAAGTCACAGAGCTTTCTGATATGTCCCATTCAACTGCTAGTGTTTGTCTGTGAAGAGTGCAGTACATCGTTTTAGATGCTCTACACCTTGTTTCTTAAGCCACACAGTGATCTATGTATGAATCATTCATGCATCAGAAAGACGCAGAACTTAAGGCATGAAACAGTGAAGAAACAGACACAGATTATGGTTGGAACCCCTTTGTCTAGAACCTTGTTTCTTCAGGCACTTTGCAGCCTCTGGAAGTAAAACATTTGTTTCAATTTCTTTCATTTAATCCATGCTTAAACTTTAATTCATTTGATCTACTATATGCCAAAAATAACACACCAGCACAATGAAAATATATATTTAAAAAAATTGAATTCTCAAGCATTTTGTTCAGTGCCTTAGATATATAGATAGCTAAATATATAAGATAGATAGATAGATAGATAAATAGATAGATAGATAGATACCGTTGAAAAGATAAGCTCATCTCCCACAGTACATGTTTTAGTTGCATGACAGACTGAAAAACAGATGAAAGGAATGGGGGATATACTTTAACATCGAGCAAAGTCTGACGCAACATTCAAAGGCTCCACATAATGGCAGCATGACTACACTGCAGCGCGATCTCCATGTGCTCGTTCATTCGCCCGTTCAGCAAAAACTGTCCTTAGGACCTCGTTCATGATCGAGCGACCACCTAAAAAACACCAGGCACCCAGTGCAGGTCGGTGAACCGGGCAGGGCCAAATTCAAACCCTGTGTCACTGCAGGTGGAGCAGGACCCACTGGTTATCAGGACCCACTGGTTATCAGGACCCACTGCGTCGGGAATGGGGGGGTGGGGGTCCGCGCGCGCGTGAAGGTTAAGTCATTACAGGTCGTTTAAACCGCACGAGATCAAAGCGTTGCGCTTTTACTGCGTCACAGACAGAACGAGCGGCAAAACAGACCCTTTTATACTAATATATATATATATACAGGAAAAGAGAGGGGGTGCAGAGAGAGAGACGGAAGAAAAAGAAATAGAGGTGGGGGAGACAAAGAAAATAGGCAGAGTGGTGAATAAAGGAAAAGAGAGAGTTGGAGAGAGAGAGAGAGCTGTGGCACGTGGCTTCGTCTTTCAGACGTCGCAGCAAAGCAAGTCCAAATTCTTGGAGAGACAAGCCTAAGAAAAGAAAAAAGGAAGGAAGAAAGGATCGAGGCAAAGACGAGAATAACGAAAGACAACAGAACGGAAAGGAGGACTAGATAGAGGCTCATTTCGATTCCTTGACCGTCCTTGCCAGCGTTTTACATTTAACCCTTTCGATGGGGGCGGGGGTTCGAGTTGATTGACAGTCAACGTGAGCCAATAGGACGTGGAGGAGGCTGCGAGGGTGGGGCGAGAGGACGGACGGAGGGGCGAGTCGGTCACAGTGGAGGAATATGCTTCCGCGCAGCGTGCGTGTGCGTGCGTGCGTGTGTGTGTGTGTGCGTGTGTGTGTGTGTGTGAGAAAGAGAGAGAGAGAGAGAGACAGAGAGAGAGAGAGAGAGAGAGAGAGAGAGAGAGAGAGAGAGGCGCGCGGAGTGTTCCAGCGCGTGTTATTCGGTTGTGTATAAATTCAGGAGCCTGCACTATTTTCCTCCCTTTAAAAACCTTCATCCCCACCTTCATCTTCATCCTCCACATGTTCAGTCTCTCTCTCTCTCACACACACACACACACAGTGATGTGGCGGCTTTAGGATCCAGCCAACAGCCAGACAGGCACGAGTCTGCCTTTTTTATGTTTTCATTTTATTGTCATCACTTGCTTTCTGTCCTTTTTATGCTTTTCTTGAGTCTCTCTGGACTTATTTCCTTCATCTATGTATTTCGTTTGCAATAAACGTTTCGTTTTGTATCTTTTCTGATTCATTTTTGTTGTTTTTTTTTACATATACTTTCATTTTTTTTTTTTTTTCAGAATTAGATTTATGTATCAATTGTCATTTTTTTAGTAGCCCTGTCCTGGTGTGTTGGTTGTAAGGCATATTTCGCTTGTGGGACATCCTTAACTTTGCCTGTAGAGAGACGGTAAGACATTTCAATTTATTTTTTGTTTTTGTATTGTTTTACACCATGCTGTGAAGTGAGACACGACTAGGTGACTTTCTGCCCTTTTCTCCTTTTATTTTTTAATTTTGCATGCTGTGTGGTTTGCAGTCTACAGTGGTGGTAAAAGGGGTGAAAACTGGGTGTAAACACAGGATACAGTTGCAGCACAGCTGTTTATTAGTCCAATAATCTTACTTTACCTCCAGTCCAGACTAACACAGTCTGGTACTGGCCCTCCCTTCATGTGACAGGGCTGGATTACTCCTGCTCTCCTCGTGTAGGGTCTTGTAAGGTGAAAACTGCATCTTACTGCATCATTTTAAAGGGGGTTTCAACTGAAAGGTCACTATTAGGTTTTTCTTGGACATGCTTGTCTGAACCTGATCCCCTGCTTACCTGTTAAAACCGAATTAAAGTCAAAATGTTAACTTTAATTCAGTTGATTTTGCAGAGAGCTCCAAATGAACTGGATTGTTAAAATGCTTTTTCTTCCAAACACTGTATACACTTCGAAATGTGTTGTAACTCAACCAAAGAATTATCATTGTATAATCCTGTAATAGCTCTGCATGACTAGCTGGTTCTCCTGAATGTCATTGGCACACATTTGCACTTATAAAGGCTCCAAGATTGGTCTTGATTCCGGTGTAGAAGCTTTACAGAAACTTCACAGAAAGACTTGCATGCTATTTAAAGAAACCGCAAATTCTTTTTTTTTCTCTGAAAGAATCATTTACATTAAAGTATACTATGCATACTGGATAACAGAACCTTTTAGAATGATGTTTTTGTTAATAGAACCTTTTTTTGGATTAAGTGTGTGAAAATGGAACCTTTTCTGGATCATGTATTTGGTAATAGAGCGTTTTTGGAACATGTATTTGATAAAATGATCTTTATTGCTGCATATTTTTGATAATAGAACCTTTTTGGAACAAATATTTAATGTAATATTTTGGGCTCCAATGTATTTGACAAAAGAACCTTTTTGAAGTATATGCTTGACAAGATAACCCTTTTTGGTAAGTTGCTTAGTATTTTAAAGATTGTATTCTGTGACAGATCCTGCATAAGAACATTTTAGAAGAAGATATTGTTAATAAAGCCTTTCTGGAACCTTAAAAGAGTGCTTTGAATGTCTGAACCTTTTTGGAACCTTTTATGAGAAAATATAGGTAAATAGAACATTTTAATGGAATATTTTTGGCTCTACTGTAGATCTTTAATGAGCAGATGATAAATAATAGATCTGCCTCTGGATCCTTTTAGACAGTTACAATAGATAATAGAAGCAGTTCTGGAACCTTTATGAAGTCTGCAATAGATTATGGATCCTGTTCTGGGACCATAAGTCATGAACGATAGATTTTACGGCCTGTCTTGGAATATTTGAGGAGCGTACAACAAAACCTGCACTAGAACTAGTGTAGAGTGTGCAGTGGATGAAACAGCATGTTCTATAACATGTAGGGACAATACAATAGAACAATACATAACAGAGCCTGTACTGGAACCTTTAAGAGGCATAGAAAAGATAATAAGCCCGCCTGTGAACCTTTAAGAGGCGTATGATCGAAAAATTGTGCCTGCTCTGGAACCTTAAAGAGTGTACAACAGATTATAGAACCTGCACTGGAACCTTTAAAGAGTGTACAGTAGATTATAGAACCTGTTCTGGAACATTTCAAAAGTGTACAGTAGATTATAGCGCTTACCCTGGAACCTTCCAAGAGTGTACGATAGATTATAGAATTTACCCTGGAACCTTTCGAGAATGAACGATAGATTATTAAACCTGCTCTGGAACCTTTAAAGAGTGTATGATAGATTCTAGAATCTGCCTCGGAACCTTTAAAAAATGTACAATAGATTATCAAACCTGTTCTGGAACCTTTAAAGAGTGTATAATAGGTTATAGAACCTGCACTGGAACCTTTAAAGACTGTACGATGGATTATAGCCTACCCTGGAACCTTTAAAGAGTGTACGATGGATTATAGAACCTGCACTGGAACTTTTAAAGGGTGTGTAATAGATTTAAAATCATCCTGCTCATTTTTCCATCCTGCTGGTAAAGCCCTTTAGACCTGATGGTTGTTGTAGTCCATTGGGCCTTAAATCAATTGAGATTAATTCAGATTAAATGCATTGGTGTGAACATATTACACTTATAACATTACTGCAGCATTCATATTGGAACATCATCATCCAGAGTGGCTTCACTGCAGAGAATCCAGCAAAGAATTATTTATAGTGGTGAAAGGAAACCTGACAACTCAAACATCAATATAGACATTTTATTTCCTCTTCAAATTCTACATGTTTCTTCTTATTTTTTATCAGTTTATTTGTATTTTTGATGGAATGGTGATCTCCAAACATGCAATATTTCAGGCATCATGCAATGTTCTGTACCAGATTCATAGCAAAATGATTCAAACATACACGCAAGTCTGCGATTTGACTGGCAGTAAAATCCCAATGGGAACACTGATGTGCTGCAATGTGCTTGCACCCCCAGGAGGGGATGTTTTAATTATTAAAGACCTCCCTGTTGGGAAAAAGAATAAAAAGGCAGTAATGTGGGTTCAAATGATCATTTTTATAACGTTAAACTGGAAGAAATGGGAAGATTTGACACAGATTGGGGCAAAATGGGTGCTAATGTCTTCCTAACAACACTGTTAGCGTGGGCTCATGATTGATGAGGAAATTTGCGACTAAATTTGTGGAACGCCTTCATAGTTTAGGTGCAGATTGTCAGGTTTTAAGCAGCTCGTCCTTTCAGCTTGATTTCAGTTAATTGATCTCACCTGAGGTAAACTAGCGCCCTGGACAAGTTCCACCCTACTTTCACGCGCCCTTCAAATCGATTGTCCAATCGGCGCATGACCCTCAGGATTGGGGACCTCTGATTGGCTCGTCGGCCTGCCAGTTTATTTTAGGCGCTCGTGATTTTCCCGCCGCGTTGTTAGCGTTAGCTCAGACTCGTCGCCGTGACCGCACGTTTACGGACCTGCATTTATAAAATAGATCATTTCTGCGGCGTTTATTGTCACAGGTAAGGAGCAGAGCCGACCCCACTGTCTCAAATATGCTCTGTGTGTTGCTTTATTAAGCATATTTGCCTGTTTTCCAACATTTGTAGCCGTTTTGGCGTCTGAGCTAAGCGCTCTCAGCTTTGCTAACGGTTCGGTTTGACCGGCAGCGCTGTGTTAGCTGTTAGCTGTTAGCTTACTCGGTTAGTCGTGTTTGGCTGTTAATTTTAAAGCCTGCGCGGACTCCGCTGTCTTTAACGTGTGGAATAGGGTTAAATATTGAGCTCTATAAACTCCTTGGTTGTGGAGTTTATCGTTTGTGGAAGCTTTTAAGTGCATGTTAGCAAGCCGAGCAGCTTGGGCTCTTCAGTTTGAAATAATTCAGGAAACAAACACTGATGGAGTAATCTTTCCATAATCAAGGGGAAAAACTATTTGCAGACAACCTACTCAGATTTTATTTTTTTTCCTTTCAGAAAACGCTGTTTTAATTTTTGCATGCAGTGACATTTCGCAGGCAGGTTTTTAGGTCGTTTAATCTGCTTTCCACTGATTCCTTCAGAGAGGTGGTGATTTATTATTGATCCAGCTCAACTGCCTGAGCAGGTCAAATTCCTCATTTAAAAACATTTCACATAAGACAAGTTTGATCAGATGCACTCTGTAGAACATCTTAGTCAGAACTGCTCAGTGGGGGTGAAAGGAACAGAACATCTGCCCCTGAAAGCTCCCACACAGTTCTTTCAATAAGAGTGCTTGGCCTGAAACTAAATCTGTTCAAGGTGAAGATGCAGGACTCTGTGAGGCAAAGTGATTTACTGGAGTTTAACCATTATTTTAATGTCAATGCATATGAACATGTGTAGGTTTGGCGAGGAAGAAAAATGCCTGGATTTGGGATGTGACCCCTGTTTCCATTCACCAGCACTGTAAACCAGTACTGTGTGTGATTTTATCTCTCTCTCTCTCTCTCTCTCTCTCTCTCTCTCTCTCTCTCTCTCTCTCTCTCTCTCTCTCTCTCTCTCTCTCTCTCTCTCTCTCTCTCTCTCTCCTCTCTCTCTCTCTCTCTCTCTCTCTCTCTCTCTCTCTCTCTCTCTGTGTGGAAAGTTGAGCAACACCTTATGTTCTGCTTTTCTGATCAATTGGTACACCAAATTATGGTTTGGTATTATTCAATGTAAATTAGCTGAATCTCTAGCTTTATGTACAATCAGTCATGACTTATAATCCTTCCTAAACAGTGTTTGATTGGCTGCTGCAGTATGTTAAGTGGCAGAAGGCTGTAAGAGGCAAATGTCAGACTGCTAATGATTTAACAAGCAAATCCAGCTTTTTTTTTTCTGTCAGACCTTGGCTTAAAATTTTTGCTAAATAGGATAAACACATTGCATAGGAAGCATAATGGAAAAATTTATATTCCTGCTGGCAATAAACTAGCATGTTCAGCAGTAACATGATGAGGTGCAGGATATGCTATTTTTATAATGGTGCAGTACAGAAGCTTGTGGTGTTTCATATTGGAGCAGCTTCACTGGTAGCTTCACAGGATTTGGATTTCCTAAATGCAGATGCTGCACATTAGGACTGTTTATTACAAAAAGTGTATAGGGATCACCACCTCACCAGCACCACATCTCACATCCCATGTTAGAGTACACCCCTTTATGGCAGTGATGTTCCCAAATGGCATCACTACGGAAGATGCGTCCTGCCACGCTATGATGTTCGGGAATGGTTTGAGGAACTTGTTTCAGATCGAGGCAGTTAAAATAAACGGCAGTGAAATGTTGGATCATTTCAGGACGTCTTTGTACTGTTATTAGGGTTTTTAATGATGTTTTTGTAAATATACATGAACTTACATTTACAAGTACTTATCAGAATAAGATCAGGACATGAGTGGATATAATAACCAGCCCTGGTATTTGAAAGGTAATGCATGTGTGGCCAAAGTTTTATGCAGTGTCTTATATCTCGTATACGAGTCTGCTCAACCTTTTTGTGAAAGAATTATTCTGAGTGGCTTCATGTTTGCAATGTTAGCCTTATAGCTGCCATTTAAAGCTAAAGTAGCAGAATTTGGACATTTGTTTGCTGATCAAAGTCATCCGGGATCTATAATATAATATGTACCTGCTTGTTCAGTACAGATATCAAATGACTGGCTCATTTCCCCCCATCAATAAACCAAGCATAGTTTTTGAAATATTTATCAGTAGTCTGTATTCTGCTCCAATATCCTGAGGCACAGGATTGCTTGGCTTTTTTCCTGCACTCTGCCAGTACTGAAATTGATTAGTGATGCCTGAGCATCAGTTACATCAGCACTTCTCAGCAGGGAGAAATGGCTCTTTGAGCTAATGCATCTACTGTACGCTCTCCAACTTCAGCTTGAGTTATTACACCTCGACTCCAGCCAAATGTACCTCAGCTGTTGGCTCACACTCTATCAAGACTAAAATTGCCAGTATTGTTAAATCCCTGTCAGTACTACTATAAACATTTTAAACTTTAACCATTTAAATTATTCTGGTTTGTTTCAAATAAGATACAAGAACAGTCACAATATTGAAACTATCAAATAAGCAGAAAGGGATTGACCAGTTTTCACAGGCCCATTTATGCATGATACACTTCTGATTCTAATCTGTTTGGACTTATTCACTATGTCAATAATCTGAGACCTATGGCAGTTGGGTATGTTTTTTGTGACTGTGTTGTAAGTGTATGTAACATGTATAGCTAGTGCGTTAAAATATTCTCATTCACATCGAGTGTCTCCTGCCTCCCCCCTTCTCTCAAAGTGAATATTGAAGAAACTAAGATTTGCTTGTGCTGCCAAAGGGCACATCTGCATCAATGAAGGTAAAGTGAATTGTAAGCCCTTTAATGTTTAACATTGAAAGGCAAAAATTGGTCTCGTCAGCCTAGTCACTTGGATTAGTGAAAATGGCTTTGACCTGCCTTGACGTTTCTGAGGAAATTCTGTGACTTCTTAATTACAAGAGGCAGAGACCTAACATTGGCATTTGTCCTCAATTTCTCAAGTCGTTCCACCACTTGCATGAAATGCTTTCAAGACACTTGCTGGAAATGACTGGGGATGTTAAGTGTTTTTAGCTTGTGATTTTGAATTTATTAAAACCTATTTTTGCGGCCTTAACTAGGAAGAGTTGGGGAGGGGGGGGACCTGCAGTCACAAGTATACACAAACCTCTCTGAAATGTAATATTCTGGTATTTTGTATGCAGATCCAGTTTGACAGCCATAGCTGAGTAGCAAATGGCAGCACGGAAAAGCTGTTAACCCGAGTGTTGGATCTGTAGGCGTAAGATCATTTGGCAATCCTTTCCACATTATTTTTGCCTTGCAGCTTGTTTTTAACACCCATGGTGATGGCGAGAAGTGTGAGGGTTTTCAATCTTTTTATTTGAATCATGCAAGTTTTAACCCTAGATGTACCATATTGATGTTTAGTGATGGAATGGTAGTGATTGATGGTCAGTTACCTTTTTTGTTACTTTTTCATTGGCCATTTAAATAGGCTATCAGTGCATATAGTATGTCTAATAAATGGTCATTTAAAATCAAAACATTTGAATCATTTTTAGTATCAATTGAATGATGAATGACTCTTGGCTTCATTTACAAGGTCAGTACATGCATGATCAATCAGGTTTTTTTTTTCTTGAATACTGAGATTAAATTTAATGATTTGATTCGTCACTGAATTAAAAAAAGTAGTCCTAGTTAAAAGCTTATACCACTTAAAGTAGTATTTAAAACTGATTACCACTTGGGCTTATAAATCTTTTTACCAGGAGGCTAAAATACTTTCAGTTGTTTATGGGCATTAAGGTGCTACCTTGTTTACATATTTCTGGCAGGACATATTTCATGCAGATGTTAACTGAAAACATTCCCTTAATTCGGGGGTCTTTTGAATGCTATACCTTGATTGATCATGAGGGTGTTCTTAGACAAGGCCCCTCTTTTGCTCATCAATGCATGTTGTCATTTTTGCCTCATCTGTGCTGACTATCAAAACTTGGAGCATTTGATGTTTCAATTTTTTGTCTTTGCTTTCTTTCCTTGTTCTGAAAGCTCCAGACTGTAATCTATAGGGTAGCTTGTCAAGTCTGAGATGGGCATTTTATCCATCTGTGTCTAAATATGGAAAATAGGCCTTCTGTGAACTTGGCTTCAAAATGCCCAAAATAAGTGATCAGGAAAATCCTGCTGGCCTCATCCTGACTATTAATTGCAAATATGAACCTTCATGATATTGATGTGTAACGAAACCGCAGTATGTGGTCAAATCTGACCAGTCTTCCCTTTTTTGTGCCGTGAACATCTTGACAGTCATGGTTGTCTTTTGAACATCTTGCTGGAACAAATCATTAATCGAAGATACAATATATGAAAAGCTATTTTGGACAAGAAAGCATCAGTCCAGTTCTTGGCTTGACCCTTTCAGGTCACAAAACTGAACAATGAAATGTACTGAAATCCAGGCTACTGCTGTTTAGATGACCAAACGTACAAAAAAGCAAGGTAAATGTCATCATGAACAACAGTGATAACCATATTAATATCCAGCCATGTAGCAAAACAATCTACATTTTAAGTGGTTAGATCAGTATGTTAAATTGAACTTTTAAAGGTGCAACTCGAGTATCTGTTTTTCATGAGCCTGGCAGCATTGCCCTCAGTTCTTTTCAGTTCTTAGTCGAGCCTTAACTGAAGTAGTTCTACATTTTTGAATGAAAACTCACCTTAACCTTGCATTTGAGTTGGTTTTGTTTTATTTCCATTTTTGGTCTTTTCATTAAACTATGGTTTGACCATTCTGGGTTCCAGATGCATTGACATGCATTAGCCCTACATTTGAGTATTTTCAGTTTTTTAAAGAAAAGGCCACACCTTTTTAGCTTAAACTATTAACCAAATCTTTGCTCTATTGGGCATCCCTAGCATTTGGGGCGTGTTATAGCTAAGCTTGGTAGTTTAACCTTAGGTTCTGCTTCTCAATTTTGAAAGGAGAGCACTTGAAAACTAGAAAGCAGGGTCTGCAGAGGTCTATGCTGTGAAGTATGAGATTATAGTGCATGGACTGGGCATGTGGACCAATTGCCTTGTGAGCAACCTAAGTTCAGTTCCAGCTGGGGAGTTTCTTGGTTGTTCTTATGGTGACAGTAATTTTATTTACTTGTTGTACATCAGCATAGAGGAAGCGAAAGAGTGGTGTTTTTTTTTTGTTTTTTTTTTCTTTTTCTTCTTCAGCCCAGTATTTTACTTGGGTGAAAAAATTTGATCATTGTTAAGTGTGCAGAGAGCTTCACTGTTGTGCTTAAGGTGTTCTTAGGCCCCTGTTGCTCAAGCTGTTGTGACCATTTTCATTGACGTTAGAAAGTAAATTCAGAGATGGAGAATTAGATCGATTTGGGCCCCTCACATCTGTCAGACTGGAATTAATCATGACTTGTAGAAAACGATGGTAAGAAACAATTGGCCTCAAGGGTATACCCAGCAAATCTTACTTTTGTAGCTTTATGCCAATTACTTTTGTTTTTAATCATAGGTTTATACAGAGAATGGCACAGTTTGCTTGGATATTTTGAAAATGTGCTGAACGGTCGCTTCATCTACATTAAAGTGTCCTTGCTGTCACTTTATAGATATTGACCGTTAAGTAATCAGTTTTGATAAGTCAAACCGTTAAGACCTACATGAAGCAAACCAGGCAGAAGAAACTGCCCTTTTTATAGATTGCATCAAGCATGCGCAAGAAAGCAACAAAATGTTGATGTCTGTGTGTAAATTGCCAGCTATAACTGCAAACCTTGGACAATTTAAGTAATCGCAAGCTACAGGCATATTGAAGGAATCTATGAACTTTAAGAAAATGATACATGTATTTAAACGGGGATGTTTTTTTGGGGAGGTTACATTGCCTGATATGACCTAGTGGATGGATTGTGGTATGTTGGGTGTGTTTTAATGAAAAATGAAGTAGAACCTCCTGTACTTTCTCCAAAATCTGATGTCCCAGTTTTGATTCTGCAACCTCTATATTAATGCACATGTTAAAGGATTAGAGAGAATGTTTTGACTCTGATTTAGCATTCTGTCTTGCCCTCTTGCACCACTTGTGATGTTGCTGCTTCTCCAACAGTGTTTTCTGCATTATCCTTTTTTTTTTTTGCCCTCCCCCTTGATCCACTCATGTTGCTTACATTTTTTTAAATGTATTTTTTTCCCTGCTTCTCTATTCTTTAGAATAATATCAACCTGTTTAAGTGTGCTTTTAACATTGTATGTAAATTGGCTGTTTCAAGTACCTGTGGTCATTCACAAAAATCTGTGTTAAAACAGTTTGTTTGAATGGACGGAGCTGAATTGTTTTAAGTGGACGGGTAAAAATACATGGTTTTGCCTGGAAAAACGGCAAATTTTTAAAAATGTGGGTTTTTAAAAAAAATTATTTTAAAACAAATTTAGAAAAAAATGCGTAGGGCCTTTTTCTGTCTGCATTGCATCTAAATTCCAAGAAAGAATCCACCCCCCCCCCCCCAGAATGATGTGATCTGCTCTGACTGTTTGACGTTTGTGTCCCTGTCAAATCTCTAACTCGGTATGCTCTCTCTGTGTCCACATTGCAGACGGCATCTCCAAACTAACATGGCAGTCAGGCTGTGTGATGTGGCTTCTCTGCTTAGAAGTGGCTCGTGGGCGGCAGAGCCTTGGACTGGGGTCTGTGGGACTATTTTTATTTATTTTTCACAAACTTGCATACACTATATGTCCAAAAAAGACCCAGACAAAAGAGCCCATGTGCTGAGTTCAGTTAGTTTAAGGTGCCCTAATTGCTGACACATGCTCAGTTGTGCACAGCTTTTTAAATTTCCACAGAAAAGCAGTGATCAGTACAACAGGCTCTAGAGCGCTAGGTCTAATGGTTAAAGGGGTAAGTGGAGAATTTGTAACCCAGAACAGATCACCCAACTACAGTCAAATCCTCATAACAGCAATGTACTATAAAGCCTTCTCGGTGGAATGTTGGCTGTTATTGTAAAGGGAGAGAAACGTCCTGTTTACCCTTAATTTCAGAAGAAACTCTGGTTGAGCAAGGTGTCTACAAGCTTTGGACATGTAGTGTATCTGTTGTCATTTTATTCATGGCCAAACATGGTAATTTCCTGTGGTGCTCAGACGCTTTGTTCTCGCTCTCTGCAGAACAAACTGTACAGTGTGGATGTCGGTCGATCATACTCCACCAATGTTCTTATAGAAACTGCTGTTGGGGGTTTTTAGCTTAATTTCTGTTTATTTATAAACTACCACACAATTTATATTAAAAAAAAAGTGGTTTATGGTCACACGTGGGGGGAGTGGAGTTATTTACAGGTAACCAGACTAATGGCAGCCTGATGGCTTTGCCACCCATGTAGCTAGTTTAGTTAGCTGCAGTGACTCTTTTGACTCATTTAGTCAAATGGGGCTTAGAGTCATGCTTTAAAATTCTCTTCCTACCGAACATTGAGCACAGAGCACAGGTTAGGGTTAGCAAACTCTGATTACAAGATTTTCCAGTTGACCATGTTAAATATTAGACTGTTGTCTTAGAAATCCACCCCCTTCCTGCCTTTTAGTTGAGTAGAATTGGAAGCTTGTAGCATAGCTTTTAATATCTCTGTTTAAATGACATTGCTGTGGCCTGAGAAGAGCCTGCATTTATTGGAATGCAAAAAAATTAAATGGTAATGCAGGTGCGTAAGGCTATGTTGATCATTTCAAGCCTTATTGCGTATACGGTTGTTAAAAACATGCTGTAAAATGTGCAGTAGGGTTCATTTTAATTGGCTGTGACTTGGCTGCATTGTGCTTAGCTATTCCTTTTCTACTTCAGGGAAGTGGTTTAGAACTCTAAATGATGGCTTATTTTACACAAGTAATTTCATTTTTGGTAAACTTTGCATGTGTATTTCAGTATTGGTGTTTTTCACCATTGTTGGAAAGTTTCCAGATAAAATCCTTTTGTTATGAGTGTGGTTGTGCTTATCTAATTCATTATGGTGGTTGAAATGGTGTTTGTGTGGGATGTAAGGTTTTCCCACAGTGCAGATCCACTTGATTGACGGGTGCGAACAGTATTTCTTTTAAGGGTAACTTGACCAGGCTTGACTTTTTATCATTTTTAAGCAAAATTAAACATTCATTAAAACTGTTTTTTAATTGTATTGATCTCTAGTTTTCCACTTTGTAAATGGATTGTAGTTTCAGTTATTTATTTAATACATTGTTTTTGAGGGCTTCAGAGCCTTTGGTAGAGTTGGCTTTGTGTCGAATTCGTTCTTATGCCATTTTATTTGATGGTGGTTTTATTTATAATTTAACTCCTACAGGAGGATTTGGTGAGATTAACAGCATGTGTCATCATTAATCCTTGTGGCTAAATGACTGATTAGCTATTTTGATGTTACTTTGAGATGGTTGTGTGTCTATATAAGGGAAATGCTCAGCATTTAACTTCAGGATTGTTGTATGGAAGTAGCTCAGTTATTAGCTACTCATTTTGTAGGATTAATCAGATTGTGTACTGCTTTATGTAATCTCCTCATGATAATTAGTGGGGGAAGAGTGGACTTTTTCTTTTTTTTTTTAAAACATGGTCTTGAGTAAAAGCTCGGCTTCAAGTGTAGCCAAAATTTACGGTATTGCAGGTGATCGTAGGAAATGCATTTAAAAAGTGAGGGGGGTGTTTAGATAAATGAAGCAAGTTTCCTGTAGAGAGAAGTTGTATTCAGGTCACTGCAGGCCAGAAATGACTTCAAATTAATCCAGTGTTTTAATGAGTCCAGTTATTTGGTTGCGCAGGCAGCACCTACAAGTGAAATTGCTCATGATGGCACATAAATCAGCAAGTCAGAAAACAATGACTCGGTCTTTATTATTTTATTTTTTGCCCCTCTTTTTGAATTCTTTAGCAGGTAATTGCTGCCATGGAAACACAGCTATCGAATGGGCCAACCTGCAACAACACGAGCAACGGCCCTGCTCCCATCTCCAACAACTGCACCTCTCCTGTGGATTCCACTGGCATTGAGGACAGTAAAACCAATCTCATTGTGAACTACCTTCCCCAAAACATGACCCAGGAGGAGCTAAAGAGTCTTTTTGGCAGCATTGGCGAGATAGAATCCTGTAAATTGGTACGAGACAAAATAACTGGTGAGTCTTTGTTCTCTCTGCTCTGCAGAATTAGAAAATAAGAATTGACCTATTTGCAGAAGTGGCATGTTCAGATCCTGAAAATAAAATCTCTCCAAAAACCTTTCGAAAGTTCTTTTGCTGGTTTGAGCGTCTGGGAAGCCATGCAGTTTGAACTGCTGAGAAGGCTTCTTAATTTCAGGAACCAAATTAACTTTCTGCCTTTTTCTAGTCGGGTTTCTTCTCAGGTTTGAGGTACAGCTATAGTGTTTTCATTATACTTTGCTTTACAGTTCATTCCTTGTTTTAAGCACCACTTGTACCACTAAAGGTATCTTAAGGGGCCATGCCAAAAAGTCCTGCCAGTTTTAACGAGCTAGGGGTTGTGACAATTTGCAATAGCGCATGGGGAGGGGGGGGATTGCTGGGTAAATGGTTATTTCATGCATTTTAAACAGTAATTTTTCTCCAGACCTGTAGTTCCCTGACTGAGACCAACTTTTGTCCCAATTGACCATCTGTGTAAGGTAGCAGTTTTGGTGGTATTCCAGCACAAGCACACCTAATTGAACTTGTTCACCTGACCCACCTTATTTAATAAGGCAACAAAGGCTCTGACCGTACCATACCATGGCTTTTGGCTGTCTGGTTTGTCTACAGCACACAGCATCCATTTCTTCCAAAGGATCTGATTTGTATTGCCACAACACATCTTGTGATGGTCCTTCCCAGGTGGCTCACAGTCCAAAGCTTTTTTTTTTTTATGCAGTGAAATTTTGTGCCATTTGTGAATGCAACTCTTATTGTGCATGACTGCTGATTTCTTGAAAGTCAGTTTGTTGCAGTGTTCAGGGTTTAGCTCAAAGTTGATGCCCTTTTCTTTTTCATGCCTCCCAATTAATTGAATCGTATTAATCATTGCTTGGAAATCACATTAGAGAAAAATATCTTGTTGCAGGTCTAACATGCAGGAAGGAATGTACAATACTGTGTAAGATTTAGGCAGGTGTGAAAAAACGCTGTAAACAAAATACTTTCAAAAATGGAAGTGTTAATCATTTATTTTCATCAATCAACAAAATGCAGTGAATGAACAAAAGAGAATCTAAATCAAATCAATATTTGGTGTGACCACCCTTTGCCTTCAAAACAGCATCAATTCTTCTAGGTACACTTGCACACAGTTTTTGAAGGAACTCGGCCGGTAGGTTGTTCCAAACATGACTGTGTTTCTCCTCCGTGTGACATTGATGATCATCAGTACCTGTTTGGTAAAATTGGTTGATCAGACACCGACTATAATCCTACAGAATCCCTGACTTTGTGCAAGTGTACCTAGAAGAACTGATGCTGGTTCGAAGGCAAAAGGTAGTAACACCAAATATTGATCTGATTTCGATTCTTCTGTTCATTCACTTTGCATTTTATAAATTGATAAACAATCATTATTTCTGAAAGCATTCTTTGTTTACAGCATTTTTTCACACCTGCCTAAAACTTTTGCACAGTGCTGTACATTGCAAATAAGTTGACCAGACAACCTCAAATGTTTATTCTGGATCGAGTGAAATGCATTTTCTCACTTTCCCAACTTTTTTCTAATATGGGGCATTGAGGCAGCTTAAAGTTTGTTTAGGGGTTCACTCTGCAAAGTTCAGCATTTTAATCTGGATTCACATATTTATAGAGTAGCAGTATTAACATATAAAGCACCATTCTAATCAGCCCCCTCATTGACTCTGCGACAGGTCTTTTATTCACAGAAAAGAGTTCAATGTAATTTTTATTTTGCATTGTGCGCAAACGTCACAAAACAGCCGTCTAGTTTGTGGTTTGTTTAGATTATTTTCTCATTTCCTTTATGCCTGCCTTCTAATCTAATGAAGAAATGCTCTGAGGCTTCATTACGTCCCAGTGGCTGAACTCCGTTGCTGCTTTTATCAACCAGACTGCTTCGAATAGTATCACAACAAACACTTTAAAATATTCATCCCTGCTGGTACTTTGGGGGGGGATTATGTGCACCTGACATACTCTTGTCTGTATTTGGGTTTTTAATTTTCTATTTATTTCCACTGACATTCTAAGCCAGAGTAACTGATGTTGGTGAATGCTCCCCCCCCCCCCCCAACCTTGTTGAAATTAGCCTGGAGATTGTGTGGGGGATGAGGAAGTTGAACAGCAGTGTTGGAGAGCTCAGTCAGTAAATAAATAAACAAACATGCTTTTACGCTTGCTTATGCTAAAGCAAGTCATTAGCATTTGCAAACCAAGCATTAGCTTGTGTGGCAATGTCTAATGCAAAGCACATTACATACATTTTGCAAGTGCCCTTTTGTTAATTTTGTAGTCAAGGTTGAGGTGCAGATTTCCGTTTATAAAATAAAACAAAAAAAAAACTTGTAATGGGGGTTTCAATCTTGTCATACTGATGGCAGTGAAGTTTTATCTATTTCAAAATTGTGATCTACAGACCTCTTTAAAGCTCATAATAGAAATTTAAGTGGCGTTGTTTACTTTCAAGGTTGCAGTTTGGGTGATGAATTTGATTTAGACCAAGGCTTCTCTTAATGGCCAGCTTACAGAATATGGTTTTGTTCACCCACAGACAAGTTTTGTGATGTCCTAATAAATGCAGATTTATACTCCTGTCTCAGACCTCCATGTAGGGTTAGGGTTAGGTTAGGGTTATCAGATGGGAGGTAATTGAGTTTATATGATCATGACTTGAGTCTCAAAAACTAAAATGCACAGACCCTGCCATATCTTACTTTAACAGAAATGTGCAGTTTTTCATGTTGCTCAGATTGTCTACTCTATTTCCTCACATTATTTAAGTGATTTTGAAGAATCGAGTATTTAAGTGTTTTTTATTTGCATATTTGATGAGACAAATTAACCAGTCTAATAATCTGGTTATTGTTGATGGACTGTAGGTTTGAACTTTTCATTAATACCGTAGGGGTTTTCTTATGCATTCACGAAAGTAGTCGGTGCAGCCTTTTCATCATGGAGTTTTTCCAAGATTACTATGTTGAGGGGGGTTTTGTTTTGGGAACTGCCCTAGCATAGTGCCAAACTGTAACAATTGCCTTCGGCATATAATTGTAGGTTTAAGTCTCCTCTATGGCCTCATGTTAAATCCCCAGCAGTCCCCGTTTTTAAAAAGCCCAATTAGTGTATTGGGGCCACTTCTAGAGTGGAGTTGGTGAGGCGCGAGAGGTGGCCTTAACTGAGCAAAATGTTCTCATTATATGCTTTTTCTAACTGAGTGCTATTAGGAAACTTCCCCACCAGCAAACTAGATTGGCTCAGTCTTTTTAAAGAGCTATTTGTTAAATATCACAGGTTTTGTGAATAGCTTATCATGCTCCCCACCCACCCCTACTCAACCCGCAGTAGCTGCTCTGCTGTGCCGTTGTAAACCTTAGGGGGTCGTCATTGCAAAAACACTAGCTGGCTCTTTGGTAGTGTCTGTTCAGAGTCTGCATGTCGCGCTACAGTTCAGAGTGGGGATGAGAGTTGGAGCTTGCATAAATGCTTGTTTGTTGCCTTGATGTGACACACAGGCTACATTATGCAGGGAAATTTTGCAGAACAATAGGACTCGGTTTGGTAGCATCAGTGACCATTTGCTGGTATTGTGTAGGGCAGTGTGTAAGCTGGTCTTAAGTTTTGAGACACTAACATAAGGTGGACTGGAGATAAACCATGCAAATTAGTGAGTTACGCTGAAGCATGAAACTAACATGCTTTACACGTTACTTCATTTCAATTAAGCAATAAAACCAGAGGAGCATTGGAACCAGTCTAAGAAAAGTGATCACTTAATACCTTATTTCTGTGAATATCTTTGAATAGGCTGCTTTTTCCGTTCTTTAGCACAAGTGAAGTAAAAGTGACTGTCATTGTGAACACAGCATGCAGTGAAACGCAACGAAATGCAACCTCTGCTTTTCACCCACACACTGTGCAGCAGGGGGCAGCTATTTAAAGTGCCCGGGGAGCAGTGAAGGGGACTGTACCTTGCTCAAGGGTACCTCAGGGCAACCTACTGGTCTGGGATGACTGCATGCGCCTCAGTACAAGAACAAGCAGATAAGAGGCACCAGGTCATCAGCTGTAATTCCAAAATCAGGCCAGTAACTTTCTCCTTTTGTCTGAAATTTTGTCATGTTGCCCTAGTGTGTATGCAGTTAGAACAGTAGGTAGCGTAGGAGCTGTAACATTACAATGAGAGCAAACATTGAACGCCTCTTAGTTTTCTTTGAGCTAGAGGTTTATAAAAGACCAAGTGATGGCCTTGATGCGTTTCTTTTCATTTGACTCATTAGACTGCGAGGAATTTAACCTTCTATGAAAATCACTCCCACTCCAAACTTTTCTAAGCTTAGAAAATATGATGGTATCAGCTAAAAGTGATGGTGGTGGGGGGTGGCAAAATTCTGATGTGACGATACACCGTTGGTATGGGGAAACGTTTATTTTAAATGCTGAGTTAAGGGGTGGGATACTTGGATGTTGATTAAAACGTTGTGGTTTTGAGGCTAGCACTATATGAACAAGCCCCTAAACAGAGGTGTTCCAGGAGGCAGTGTTATACATGCTGTTTGTTTGAGATTGCTAGAATGGTAGACAGTTGTCCGCAGTATGTTCTAGGTTGGCGTGATTGCACTCTAGCCATTCGCATGTAATTGATTTGCAAGTCACTCGGTACTCAGTCTTTATGAATATACAATAACTCCAGACCTCAAAAACTAGAGTAAGCTCATCACACAATTAGGGTGCTGCTTGGTGGGGGGTTTTTTAATTTTTCAGGACCCCCTTCCCTGCCAATTTTAAAATATTTTGCATGTGTTAATTAGCAGCCGTGTCCCTTCTTTTCTCAGTTAGATTCTATTTGTAAACCAAGGTTGCTTGAGTGTGCAAGAAGTCAGTCAGTTCATCCTCATTGCTTACATAACTGCTTGCCTGCATAACTGCTGTTTCAAGGCCCCCCCCCCCTCTGAGACCTACATGCAGTCTCCTTATGTGTCCCTTTATTTCTTTAGTATATTTATTTGTTCCTCTTAAGTTATCGTTTAGAATCCTATTGACCTTTATTTTTTTCCCCCCTTCCATACATGTATTAACTCAGCCCCCCATTCCTCCTCTGTCCTGCCTCTAGCACTGCATCTGCAGTCCGTTGTTAAAACGCATCCCTTTAGATCTCCCATTCACCTACATAACAGGGAAGCCAATTACAGTGAAGGCAGATCCTTGGAGTACTCCTCTTGGGGATGGCTCTAGAAGCAATGCATATTCCCATAGGCAAGGAGGGTGTTGTATGTAGTGCCCACTGATGTTTGAGCATTTTAGGCCACCACCCATATCTAATTCTTGCATTATATGCCATGCTTATCTATAAACCTTTTTGCAAAAAATATTGAAACTAGGACAGCTGGCAAAAAGGAATTTGCCTTACTTTGCATGTCCAACTTTGTAGCAAGAAAGCAATAACTATTTAAGCTGAACACTGAGATACCTCAAACATGCTTTGTAAAGGTAGCGTGACAAGTTGCCAGTCGAAAATGAAAGTCAACCACTGAAGATGCAGAATCTCAGGAGAAAAATCTCGAAGCAGTGTTTTCAAAGGAAAAAAGTCTGGTTTTGCGGTTTTATTCTCAATTTCTGTTTCTTACCTTTTTGTCCCAAGCATACTGAAAAATGGATTTGTTTATCTAGATGGACAATTCAACATTCCCTTTGCATACAACGTATTGGATGAAAGTGATCTTTATTGAATCAATTCAGTTTTATTTTGCATTTCAAAATCTACAATCGAGGTTTTATACAAATAGTTTTCATTTTCTGATTCTCTAATAAAAGCTGACTCTTGTATCCATTGTTTCCACTGCACAAGTTGCTAACATTTAATATAAGGAAGGATGGAAATGACCCCCATGCTAATGTAATTTTTAAATCTGGACTGTAATGGTTAACTTCTCTCAGAAGTTCAGTCAACTCTAGTTTTGACTTTCATACCAATAGCAGCTAAGAAAGTGAGTGGAAGTTTAACTGTTGATACTGGTGTAGGCGTGAGCCAGGAGAGCTTCACTGATGAGTCATCAAAATAAACTTGCTTTAGATATAGATTTAATGTACATTGAACAATAGACACAAGTGCCCACTGTTATTGTCGTTTGAAACCTTGACAAGCTGGTTTTCGCTGACTTTGATTTTATCATGTGTAGAAATTAAATATACATGAAATGCATTGGGATTGGAGATGGGTTGTCTAACATTTGGTACTATTTTTAGGCCTTTAATGATCAAGACAGTTGTACTGGATTGTTATTGATCTTGATTGTGTTTGTTCTATATAACCTAACAGACCTCACGGTGTCAGACTCCTGTTTTATATATCGCATTGGATTTGATGTTTGCGCACACACACACACACACACACACACACACACACACACCTGGCTCATATTTGCTTTCCTTTTCTGATCAACCCACAAAAAAGCAGAAAAATGACACATTGTTCTCTTTTGTGCACCCCTTTTTCCCCTCATTTAGATTTTTATTTCCTGTATTTGTGTATTTTAGGCTCTTTCCCAACTGTCAAACATTTTAGGCAGTTAAAATATTTCTCCATGTTAGGTTTTAGCAGTTAATGTTGCAATGTTTTTCCAGTTAGATTATTGGGTAACATCCCCTGGGCTAAATACCTTCTCAAAGGGGGTGCTGGTTACATTGAGCTGCCTATAAAGCACTACTTGCGCATCCAAGTCTCTCTTGGGGATCTTGTACCATTGCCTCACCAGTGGAGTTCATTTCATGTCAGCATCTAGTGCCAACAGGTGATTAAGCACACTTTCTATTGTCACTGTCACAGTTCTATGCTGCTGAAGCATGTGGGGCTGTTTTTTAAAAGAAACTGCACAGTGACTCTTTCTTCTGGGTGAGTGTTGTAGCTGTTTGTTCTTGCTGCTCTGAGCTGACTGAAGTGGTGAGGTTTTGGTTTGCCCCAGCATCTTAGACGTTTCTGATTTTAATGACTTCAGGCTTGGTGTACTTTGATGTGAGTCAGGGACTTCCAGGGAATGTGCAGACAGGAATACCTTGATAAAGTATATTGAAAGAAAAATGATCACCTGCTTAATGTAGGTCCAAGCTTCATTGTCCTGCCAGTTGCCTGGTCTTATCAGCACAAGTACTTCTTCCAGGGGAAAGTGAAGGCAGCTGCGTCTCTTTCCCTGCTTTACAGAAACAAGGTAAATGGCAAAGTTAAGTCTCTTTTAGGATTCCTGTGGAAAAAATCAGTAGTACTGAACATGAACTTAAAATGACTTTCTAAAAACAAAAGCTTCCACATGCAGAGTATGCTGTGTATACACAATTTTTAACTATTTTCATGAACCAACATAGCAAGTTTTTGCATATTAAAAAAGATAATTAAACATTTGAGTATCGGCAATTCCAGTTTCATTTGTAATAAACTCTTGCTAAGTCAAGTTCTGCAGAAGTTTGCAAAATATAACCGATAGGAATACATTTGTTTAATTCTTCTCACCAACTTCAGTGAAGTGAATGCCCAAATCACTACAGCTGTGTTCTGTTTATTGATGTATTCTTTGCTATCTTTGTCCCACTGCCTGTTACGATGCAGACTTGTTTGTCTTCACTCCAAGGAGATAAAAGCTTCTTTCAGTCCTAAAGCCATGACTTTAAATGACCAGCTTTCTGAAGACCACACAGGTGAAGATATTTTTCTATTCAAATACAATCTTGGTCAATGAAGTGGGCAGTCAGGCTCCTGTATGGTTCAGATTTGTGACTTAATCACACATCTAATGTCGTAGTGAAGTATGATGCATTTCCCTAGAACTTTGACCGTGGTTTCTGGCAGCTTGTCTTTTGCAATCTATTTGAAGGAAAGTGAAAGTGACAACCCTTGTCATTGCGAGGTCACAGCACACAGTGAACCACAACGAAATTGGACCTCTGCATTTAACCCATGCGCACACACCGTGCAGCAGTGGGCAGCTATTGAAGGCGCCCAGGGAGCAGTGACCAGGACGGTACCTTGCTCAAGGGTACCTCAGGGCAAACCTACTGGTAAGGGGTTTGAACCCACACTCTTCCGATCCTGTGGCCAACTCCTTTAACCACTAGGCCACCGCTGCCCCAGTGGGGGTTTGTTTGACAAAATACTACAATGCAATAGCCAAAGCAAGCTGCTGGCAGGAAATTTGCTCTGTTGTGTAGGTATAACATTGGCTGTTCTAAAGATTATTGGTGTTACCTGCCTTTTGTGGGGGGTATGCTCCTGACACTGTTTGCGATGTGCATTTATCTGCTTCATGTTTGGCTATAAATAGCCAAAATTCCCCTTTTGTTTTCAACAATGTCCTTGTCTTTTGAGCCTTGGGCTGTGTTTTTGGGGTGTCAAACTTCATTTGTCTTACTGTGCTCCTATTTTTTACTTACCGGTGTATGCACACCAACACTACATTTGCTGCTGTTCCTATGCGAATAGAATTTGAAACCCCCTTTTTTGTGTGCGAAAACCTTGTTTTTGGCTTAACATTTAAACAATGGGGTAATTTTTACTCTCCTTTCAAAATTGCTTGGATTTTGGGATGACTATAAAACTGTCTACCCAAGAGCAGGCTTCCAGAATTGCTCTTTTTGGCAGAATTGATCTGACTATGTCAGAAATTTCATTGTCTGCGCCGATCATTTAGATGAGTTTTTTTCCAGCGTAGGAGGCTCTGGTGAACTTGACCCACAGAACTTGGCCTCAGCTTTTCCATGGCGTGGGTGCCGGTGGAAACTGCATTGCTAGCATGTGGTGGAAGACAGTGGGTGTTGGTCGTTTTATTTATTTATTTATTTTGGTTGGTTTTTTTTGAGAATTGAAATTATTCAGTAGACCACATTGATCTTCATTGCTCAGCTCAAGGGCCTGATGAGTCATAGCAGCAGTTTGCTTTTTGCAGCAGGGAGGGGGTATCTATTAAACTAAAGCCATTCATAAGGGGTAAGGAAAGCTGTCTTTCCTGAAGTACGGTTGACAGGGGTGTAATTTTGCTTTTTATTTTTATTCACTCCCCCTTCTCCCCTTTCTCCCTCTTAGGGCAGAGTCTGGGTTATGGTTTTGTGAACTATGTGGATCCTAAAGATGCTGAAAAAGCCATCAACACTCTGAATGGACTAAGACTGCAGACCAAAACAATCAAGGTAGGAAACTAGGTTTTTATTTTTTATATTTATATATAAAAAAAATATATGGTTGTTGGCACACAATGTCTGAGGCACAAACGCAGTTTTCAATCCAAACCCACCAGTGGACTTTAACATGTTGATGGTAGAAATCTTGCTGTTTCAACTGTGTTTTGGTCTTGACATGAGTCTTGGCACTCAACGTAAATTTGTTTGGAGGGCAGTAGCGATTTGTGGCAAATTCCTTTTTTGCAATTGATAATTGGCTAAATATTACACATCTCTCCACAGACAAATTTCTAAGGCTTAAATGAGTTGCATACTAGTCTGTTCTGCGTATATTTAGCAGTGCCCTAGGCAAAAGGTGAACTTAAGAAGGGAAGAAACTGCAGGTGTGCTGGATACTAGTGCCTTGTATCGATTTGAATCTTGTGACGATCCCATTTGGAGCTATAATTAAAAGTGGGCGTTTTTATTGACGCAATCCTTCGGCTGAGATTGCAGTGCAGGGCTGTTGCACGGCAGCAGTAGCATCTGCCAATGCTGTAATTAAATTTAGGCAGAAGTCTGCACTGTGTCAACCAGGCAGAGCTGCTGAGGAGGCAGAGAGACCCTTTACTGTAGTGCTCTTCAACTGGACACCTTTCTGCCTGAGCTGGTGTATTCCATGCATGGAGTTTGGTCCCAACCCACCCCCCTAAATGGAAAATGAGCAACATGTCAAACCAAGTTACATTTTATTCTGTGTACTCTTGTATTACCAGCTGTAAGTGATTGTGGTTGGTGTAGATATTTGAGTTCAATTTGGTTTTGAAGACCACACAAGTGATCGTAGCACTGCATAAAGATGTGTTTCTGAACAATGCGAAGAAAACCTTTTTAAATTCTTGGTTAAGCAGCCTTCAGCATTGTCTTATCATTTTGCTTAGTCTTTTAACCACTAGGCTTACAATACTAAAGTATAGTAACAAAAGCGGGGAAAAGAGTTTGCAAATGGTTGTGTAGAAATTAACTGGGACTTTTTGACCCGAGGACCTTTTAATTTAAAAAGAGGGCATATATGACACTTTTTGGTATATAGGTCACAAATTTAAATGTCTCAACACTTGTCCTGTCCCTTTATGTGATTAATATACTAGATAATTGTGAAAAGTCATGGGTGTATACCAAAGATACCCATACTGCATATGCTTGTTCTCGTGTCAGTTGATGAGCGGAGGGATTTGATTAGTGTTTTTAGAAGCAGCTGCTTGGTTTGGAGAAGAGTTTCAGTTTTTATATAAATGTCCATCTGTTTTAGGGCCTTCTGAATAGACAGTTGTTGGGTGTGATTGCATCGTTAGCTGGAAACTAAAGTGAGAACAGTTATCAGCTGCTCTTGTTGAAGCTTTGTGCACACCAGCTTAATCTTGTGAAGTCTAGTAACTGATTTTAGAAATGTGAGTTTGTCCAGTTCTACTGTATTTGGAGATGTGGAACTAGATAATGGAACAAAAAGGAACACTGCCCTTAGATTCAAACACTGCAGAGTGCTCAATTTCTGAGAATCTACAAGGGAGGTTGAAGGTTAAATTGTGCACTGGAGTTTGAAATCTGCATGTTTGCTAGAAAATGTTACTTTGGAAGGCCTTTACCAACTGTGGCTTTTTATTTTGAAACAACTTTCTCATTGTCCACATTATTCCCCTTGTAGCCAAGATCAATAGTAGACACAGGAAGACAGGGATGTAGTCGGTGCCTGCAGCTACTGACTGTAATTCTCAATGATGTGGGGTTTTGTTTATTGAGCGATGGTGGCGATGAACTCAATGCCCTTAGTTTCCTGAGATTGACATGTAACTTTTCAAATATGCAGCAGTCGTTAGTTGGCAATTTGCTTTTTTCCAGGTAATGGTTTAATTCTCTGTTAAGGTTATTGGCAAGGCAAAGCAAACAATGATGAATGAAGACTCAGTGTGTTCCAGTTTATCAAAATGCTCAGGCAAGATCAGCATCAATAATTGGGTATTGAGTAATAACTTTCGCACTCCATAACGTTCACAGGTTTCGTATGCTCGTCCCAGCTCAGCCTCCATCAGAGATGCTAACCTGTATGTGAGCGGCCTGCCGAAGACCATGACTCAGAAAGAGCTGGAGCAGCTCTTTTCTCAGTATGGCCGCATTATCACCTCCCGCATCCTCGTTGACCAGGTCACAGGTGAGTGCATAACTGAATTTTCACACACATGTTGTGGAGATATGATAGTAATGTCCTTGTTGCTCATTCATTTCTCCAAAAATGAAATGAAAGAAATTTGTAAATGTTTATCACCAGAAGCAAAGCCTGCATTCTGTACATGTATCCAGACAACTTTACAAATCCACAAACATGATAAATCATATCATGTTTGTGGAAACATGATAAATTTATTGAAATCCACAAACATGATAAACTTCCAGATAATGGCTAAATCCCGATTTTACTTTGGTCAATACTGATCATGATTATTTAGCATGATTTAACTATTGTTCAAACCTAATGCAGTTATTGAACCTTTTTTCAGTTGTTTACTTGCTTTGAGCTTTAAATTAAAACATGCGACACTCTTTTTAAAAAAAAAAAAAATAAAATAAAAAAAAAGAAATCGATGGGTTTCCTCCAAATAAATTGATTTATGTGCACTGTTTGACAAAAAACCCTTGAAGAGATTTATTTAAACACCGTCTAGGTTTGGAGACAAGCCATGTGCAGGTGACAGTATTTCCACCTGTTCAGAAGACCCTGTAATCTGTACATCCCAGCCACCAGTTTATTTTTATTTATTTATTTTTTGCCAAATTGGAGCGCCATGGCTAGAGATTCTGGGATTTCATCCATCATTTCAATGGGTCCTTCTCAGCATCACTGTTTTATGATTAATTGAATGAACTCCAATTAAATTTTGAGTAACTGAGCAGCTCTGTCCCAGCCACAAGATTCTCTTCAGAGAGGATATGCAACACAGATGGGAATGTTGTCACCTGCATGTGCTTGTTTCTGAAACCAAATGGTGTTTTCAGACCTAAAAAGCAACTCTTAATAAAATGGACATTACAGAACAAGTCCTCGACCTTTTAATTTTGAGCTGGTTTATTTTAATATAAATGTGTTAATCTTTTTTGTGTAAAAAAAAAAAAACATTACATATATGAAATGTAACATGGACGATTGTTAGGTTCGATTAAATCCCCCCCAAGTCCAAGTAATTGTTTATCTCTATATTAACAAATAGGATTACTTTTTTTTTTTTTTTTTTTTTTTTTTTTTTTTTTTTTTTTTTTTGGGGTGTAATAAACAACCCTGATCTGTGCAGTGTGTATTGGGGTGTTTTTTTAAGACTAATGATGTAATTTTAAAAACATTACCAGCATTAATGATGTAAAAAGGGCTCTTTGTCAGAATTGGTATCAATATTGGCTCTCGCACATTGGAATAGCCACACACTTTAGTGCTCCTTGGTTTAGCCCATGAGAGTAATGTCTGGGAGATGCTGTATGATGCTGTGAACAAGCAGTAGTAATGTGTCGCCAGAGTCCTATTTAAACTAGGTTAATGTATTGCTGATGTACACTCAAGCAACTGAAACGCACCAGAAGAGGCAATAACTGCTTTTCTTGCATGAAGACGTTGGAGGTGCTGCTATTTGGTCCCAAAAAGCTATTTTTTCACCATCCTCAGTCATAAATATGCATGGACAGATGAAATGTGAAATGGATTTTGGAGCAGAGAATGGCAGGCTCTGTAATGAAACCCACCTTCCTGCACACTCTCTCACTCACTCACTCTCTCTCTTCCTCCCCCTCTATCTTCTTACCCTGAGGTGCTGGTTTAATGCCTGTTTCACAGAGAGATTTAAAAGGAATTTGCAGCCAGTCTGATCTCCATTTCCAACATGCCATGATTTATTTTATTTTTTTTTTTCCTTACCCCCTTCCTACCTCTCTTGCCCTTTCTAATTCTTTCTCTTTGCTTCTTACCTTACCCCCTTACTTCTGCTGTTACACTCTTCCTCACGCATGATATTTACCTTAGCTTTTCCATTCCTTGCTCATTCTTTCCTTTAATTTCCCTGTTCTGGTTAGATTTCTTTCTCTTCCCTTGTTATGCTTTTTCTCTTTTCTGACATTTCCTCCTTCAGGTATTTTCAGTTTTGATCATTTCTTGTAAATCTAGTCTTTGCCCTTAATGTGAGCCAAGTGACAAACTAGTCTTGCCATGACTTGCAGTAATTATGTGCATGCAGTGCTCTTGTTGTGCAGACACCGTTCATATGCAAACTTTTGACTCATTTTTCTATGGATTGTTTATCAGTTCATTCTGCCTTTTTTCTTCTATTAGTAGAAAATCTAATTTATGGAAAACCACTTGTGCAATAATAGAATGCAATAATAGGCAGGAGGCCAAACTGCTCAACTCTCACCAAGATCTCTCCATGTAGCTTGATCATAAGTTTTTTTTCCCCTTGTTGTTTCTAAATGTAATGACCATAAACCAGGTAAGGGACACATTGCAAATAAATTCATTTCTCAAGTTATATAAACAAAAGGGGGGGGGGGGGCCTTCGCCACACATTCTGATGCTTTTACTATAAAATGTACTGACGTGTCCAGTTACTTGGAGAACTGCTGTAAATAAAATTCTTTGCCTGTGTCCAGGTGTGTCCCGTGGTGTGGGTTTTATCCGCTTTGACCGGCGGGTGGAGGCAGAGGAAGCAATTAAGGGTCTGAATGGTCAGAAACCTCCTGGTGCCACAGAGCCAATTACAGTCAAGTTTGCAAATAACCCAAGCCAGAAGACCAGCCAGGCTCTGCTTTCTCAGCTCTACCAGAGTCCAAACAGGAGGTACCCTGGACCCTTGGCCCAGCAGGCGCAGAGATTCAGGTAACGGAAAACATCTGGGCAATTGGTCTTTAGCTGGACTGAGGATCATTTCAAAATGGTCTGTATTGATCCAGGGGTAAAACTTAATTCTTGTACTATTCTTGTATTACTTTTTCTTGTAAAAAAACAAATGCATGAAGTATGCATTTTAACAGTCTACTACCAGTTGCATAATGAAGCACTGAAAATATTTCTAGACTCTTGGTAGTCTAGATTTTGGGATGCCTTAGTGGTACTAAAAGTATTCAGTCTCATCAGCATCTGTGGACAATGTTTTAAGAATTACATTACTTCATTTAAAAAGTAAGGAATGTGGGTTCCTAGCTATAGGCCTTTTCTGTCTTATACATGCATCTCTAAAATTGTGTACATCACTTTGACTGTTGCTTTACAATATGCACCACTGTATAGATTGTGTAATGTTTTTTTACACCAGTATGGTTACTATTTGTATTCCACTTCCTTAAAAGAGGAACAGACAGCCAAATAATGCTGCATTGTTTTTCCTTTTCTCCTGTCTTGTAATTTAGTGCCTAGCATGTTCATATTGCTTTGAAAAGTAATTTTCTATGAAAACCAAACATCATGATTACGTTCAGTTTGAAAAACCAGTATAAGCTAGGAGTTTAAATCAAGGATATCATGCGCTCATAAATACTTTGTATCAGGATCTAACTGAAGTAGAATTTCTTCCTAGGGGCTAATGTTGCTAATTAGTCTTGCATCCTTTTTTTAAATATATTTTTATTTATTTTTATATAAAATAAATATATACACTTTATTGCCTTGTGCCATGAGAACTGCTTAATCTTTTATTTCATTACAGGCTGGACAACCTGCTGAACATGGCTTATGGAGTGAAAAGGTAAATGGAGAAAAATGACTTGCAAAGCAACTTTAATGTATATAAAAAGGTTTTAGGGTTGTTTGATGGATCCCAGTGTTGATATTAATCTCACCGTCTCAGGGTTGGTCTCGTCTAGTATGACTGGAGTGAGTTAACAGTTACAGAGTGACTTTTCCGGTGTGGCATTCATAAACAGTGATTTTGCAGCACCACTGAATGAAATGCTGGAATTCTCTTCATTTGGGAGTTTCCACACAGCCTGTCACATTTATATTGCAGCTTTAGGGGAGCAAAATGGAGCACACCTTGTTCCTAAATATCCTCTTACACTGGCTCGCTCTCCCTCTCTCTAGCATTCCCTGACGTTTGGAGCACACCTGTCAGGATGCGAAAGTCAGCCGAGTGTGTGATCTAATCTGAAACCTGCTGAAATAATTCATGGCCTGCCATACTCGAGTCAAACCACACACACTACACACTCCTTTGCAGACTCCTGTTATTTATAGGGTTTTTTAATGTACTTATTTTAAGGGTTTGAGAGCTATAAAGTTCCCGTCCTAAATGAGCTAAAGCATTTGTAGTTCTTTAACTGTCTGAAGAGCTGAAGATTCTAAATAAACTAGTGATTAGTGATTTTGGTACGGCAGCAGCCTGCAAATTTAGTTACCGAAACGTGAGCTTTTTTTCCTTGTAGAATATTTGAAAGAGTTCTTGATTGGAGGCATTTTGATGTCACGAATCAGTTGTTGACTTTGTCCACACTTGTCTCTTCACACCTGTTGGACAGTGGTTTTACTGGGTGGGATTACAGGTTCGTGTAGCCACTTGCAATATCGTCAGACAAACTCGAGCAACGACGAGACTTCTAACCATATCGCTCCTCAGTGACGGACGCCCCTTAATCTCCTCATCTCTTCAGTTAAATTACTGTCTTGGGCGTCTTTGTGTAGTGACCTGTAGCGCGATAATGTCATCAGAACACCCATTTTCTCCCTGAAAAATATCTGGAAAATGACCTTCTCTGTTCATATATGATCGTTTGGCTTTGTACTGAGGGGCTGGAAAGGTGAATTGTTTGTCTGATGACGTCACACACTGTCCCTTCCAGGTAATGTCTAGAACTCTGTGTGTGAGAAAATTAGAATTACTTTTATGGAACACTGCTTGTTGGTAGTCTGTTTTGGAGAAACAGGCAACAATGAATTGTAAAATCTATTTGGGAAGTGTGGTTATTCTGATGTCCTTGTGGAGTATTTGTATATGGGGGGTGGGTTTTATTTATTTATTTTTTTTTTGTTTTTGTTTTTTTAATAATTGCCTTCTACAAAAGCAGCTGTGAGATCCAGCCTTATTTAATGCAGGAAAATTCCTGTTTTCCTGTTGGTGAAAACCCATAACATTCTAAATGGATGTTCTCCACTAAAAGGAAAATGTTATTTGAATTTCAGAAAGGTTTCCTCTCCTTGGCCGCACACCTGCACTAACTTGTTTGTATCCCCCCGTTTTTTGTTTCTTGCTCAAAATTCTCAGGGATGTATAAATGTTTACCATGCTCATTCCTGATGTTGGTGAGCTTGTGGTACCCATGCTATAATTTGTTTTTGCAGTAGATTTTCTCCCATGGCCATCGATGGGGTCACCAGCTTGGCGGGCATCAACATCCCGGGGCATGCGGGCACAGGCTGGTGCATTTTCGTCTACAACCTGGCGCCTGATGCAGACGAAAGCATCCTGTGGCAAATGTTCGGCCCATTCGGTGCCGTGACAAACGTGAAGGTCATTCGGGACTTCAACACAAACAAGTGCAAAGGATTTGGCTTCGTCACCATGACTAATTACGACGAGGCAGCCATGGCCATTGCCAGCCTAAACGGATATCGCCTTGGAGACCGGGTCTTGCAGGTCTCGTTCAAAACCAACAAAACGCACAAAGCTTAATCCAGGATGGCCAGTTCTTGATTGTAGAAAATTCTAGGGTGGGAAAGTGGGCAGGGGATGGGATCAAGTTCAAATGTAAAATTTTCTACATTTAAAAAAAAAAAAACAAACAAAAAAACTTTTCACTTTTGCAAATCAGTGTTACAAATATTTAGTATCCAGTTTTGTTTTTTTCTTCTTTTTCTTCTCCCTCTGCCCCCCCCCCCCCCCCCCCTTAATACCTCCCCTGCTTTTCTTTGCTAATCTTCAGATGCAAAATTATAGCATGCATGGCTGGCAATCCTGCCAGTCTTGGTCCCTCCACCCTTTTTTTTTTTTATTTTTTTTTTTTTATTTTTTTAATTTGAGGTTAATAGTGTCAGTAAATGACATCTTAGAGTTGTTTTGAGGAAAGGTTTAGTTTATAGAATTCAGTTAGTCGTTACTTGTTAAATTAGTCAAGGAGGGGGGGAAAACATTAAAGACAAAAAAAATTCTTAAAGCGGTACCTTGCCAAAGAGCTATGAACCTCTTTGAAGTGGGTTTAAAAAGTGTCTATTTTTATAAAAAGAGGAAAAAATTTGGAGAATCTTTTTACTGGACATGGAGCAAATATTTTGACTTGGATACTTTGAGAAACTATCTTCATACGACACCCTGTGAGCTTTTGAGACTTACCAGAAAGTTTGCAGAGATTGAAATTTCTGGAAAGATTTATGACAAAGATACCTTTTGCGATCTTTGTAATTACCTTTAGATTCTAGAGCCAATGGTCCTGGTTTCATATGTAAAAATAATAAACAAAAAAATGATCTGGAGGACCATCAGAGTTGTTAGACCTGGCTTTCAGATTCCGAATTTTTTTTTTATTTACTTATTTTTTTCCAAAATGCAGGCAGAGAGAGGTTTTATTCCAAGTATACGCCTGCAGAGTTCCAACAAGGGAACCTTTAGGTAAAATGAGGCGGTGAGAAAATCTGTTCTTCCTCAAGGATTCCCTTAAGGCGAAGCTCCCAGTGTTTTGTGCGGTTTAATAAGGGGTTAAACGCTTGTCTCTAAGATTAGACAAAGGTTTTACCTGCTCTGAATGAAGGAGAAAACGGGCTGAGAAAGCCAGTGAAAAGTAAAATCTACTTTCCGAATGAAGTGTTAAGGGAGAATATCTCCAGACTTACTGTAAATAAGTACTTTGGGTTTTTTTTTTTTTTTTCTTCACTTTATTCCAAAGTGCTTTTGTTTCATTACAGGTTTTTTTTTTAATCTATATATATAAATGTTGCCTTATTTTTGGTTTGAGGAGGTTGTTTACATTGAGTTATTGTCATTTGGACATGCATTTATTACTTTTTTGTTTTTTTTTGGTGGTTTTGTCTGTAGATAGTCTTGCTTCTGCTATTTCAGGTTTCAAAATTACAGACGTTGAGCTTTTTTGTTTTTTCTTTTCACATTAATATCTATATATATCTTTAAAAAAAAAAAAACTATTTGTGGTAAAGCTTGGTGAGCCACAGTTTGGGACAAACCTACTTGATTTAGTTATTTCACACTATACATAATGCATATAACCTGTTTTAAAAGTTGAAAAAGGCATAAAATGTGTATATTGCTTATTTTACACAAAGGGGAGGCTGGTGAGGCTTTTCCGTTTTTCGTAGCAACTGGAAATAAGGCCCTTCCAATGCAACAATGTTGCTCATCCTCCCGTTAACCAGTGGGCCTGTACATGCCGATCATTTGCAAGGCATTCATCGGAGAACAGTTCAGGCTCCCCTGTATGTACGGCAGTGTTGCTATGCATTATATTTATCGTGATTGTGCTTAGTTTTGGGTTTTTTGTTTTGTTTTTTTTGGGGGGGGTGGATATTTATTTATTTTTTTTTCTCTTTACATCAGTGTTGAACTGTGACATTTTTGCTGCTGTTGGGAGGACAGGGAGCAGTTTCATGCTAGTTTGGCTGACGCTGTCCTCTTTAAATGACTGATGGCACTGAATGCAGTGAATATTGGCAGCCTTTTGCATTGGATTCAGCCTGAAGTGAAAACCCAAGGCTCTAAAAGATTGAGCTTTGATCACGGTGGACAAAAAAAAAAAAAAAACTGACTCTCGGTCCCCTCTGTTGTCACAGTTCTGCTGTTTGTGTGTGTGGAAGATTATTTATTTAAAGTTGTACAGTATGACTTTATTCATGGCTGTTTTTGGGGTATAGAATATATCTTTTTGTTTAGTATTAAAAAAAGAAGTATTACCAGATGTACATTTATTTCTTTTTTTTTTTTCTTTTGTGTTTTCAATACTTTGTATTTTTTCAAGTTCGGTACATCAATAAAGAAGCTGAAGGGAGCTGTGTCTGACCTGCTTCTGTATTGGGTCCGTGCCCCCTAAGTTAAATTCTTGGGCTTGTGATTGAAATGGCCAGATTGAATACTTATGGTGTCCTGACTTTGCTTGACGTTAAGTGACACCCCAGTAGCAGGAGCAAAACTTGAGCGTGTTTAAAATGATTCTGTGGCGTCTTAATCCTGGGTGAGGGATGAATCAGTGGAGCTGCAGTCTGCACCACCACATCAGATTAAAATCCCACTTTACCTGTAAGTGGTGGCATATTGGTCACCAGGTCCCCGGTTCGAATCCCACCTCTGGCACTACCACCACTGGGTCCCTGAGCAAGACCCTCAACCCTGAGTGTCTCCAGGGGGACTGTCCCTGTACTTAGGACGTGGAAGTCGCTCTGGATAAGCGCGTCTGCTAAATGCCGTAAATGTTCTAAAGCCGCTGAATAACGGAGATGATATCAATGGAATTAGTTTAGAGTATTTGTGACTTGACCCTGCTTTGCTGTGGTTTAGTGCTGCAGTTGGACACGGACTAAGACTGTAACAAGCAAGCGTGTGCATTAGCATTGGTTGCAGTTGCCCTACTGTTCCAGGTTTTTTCCAGGCAGGATTTGTTGTACATGGGAAGCTGGAGTAATTATAATTAGTGATTCTCATTGACCTTACACTTTTTTTTTTTTTTTTTTTTTTTTTTAAAGGCAAACCTCAATCCCACTATATATTGATACTGTGCTGTGAAGGAGTGTAGGAACAGGTGATTTTAACCTGTGATTCTAGATTCTATTTCTCTTCTACTGTATAGTAGAACTGTAATATAAATTCTTGCTTAACATGCATCCTAGAAATGGGTTATATTAATCATACATCATAAAATGAGCAGACTTTTATTCCTATACTATAAAATGAACTAGAAATAATCATAGGTTCCAGAAATCCAATAAAATAGAATGCTAGACTATAAAATTACAATTAAATTTATATTCTGAAATTACAGGGTCCATTAATACTGCATGTGTAACAAACTGGAAATAATCCCAGGTTATGAATTTCTTATAATTGATTACATAAATACTTTTTTTCCGTTTCTTTAAAGTATGGCAGCACTCATGTTTTTGTTCCCTGCGACAAAAAAAAAAAGTGTGCTTTTGAGAACTTATTTCAAGTTTTTGACCCTGAATGTTAACAGTGGTGATGAGCGTGGGTTGTACGTTCCCAGGCTAATGACCGCACTAAAGGCACACGGCTAGGTGAACCATTAGAATTAGGGGTCGGTTGAGTGTGATGCATTTGGAAGTGTCAACTTTGAATCTCATCCCAGTCCAATCCCATTTGTGCAATTTACCTGTAGGCGAGCGATTTCACTTTTTTGTTGTTTTAGGTCATTTTTCTTTGTTTCCCTTTCTTTCGCACACAGGCTAACTTCATTGAAGTGTACCTGAAGCGCGGCCTGTATCAGTGACGTTTACGTGTTGCCAATACCAGGCAGAGGCATGTAAATCCATTATGCTGTTCCAGGCTGTCTCAGTGATTTATGATGCCCTAAATCTGCCATTATGGACGTTTACAGCGGGGATGTCAATACTGTGATTCTGCTTCACGGCCACAGAGCACACGCCTCCATTCCTGCTCTCAGGATTGTGTGTGTGTTTCCTATATGAGCATGTGGTTTCACTTAATGACAATCACTCAAAGTCCCATACGGTTGGAAATTCAACAGAGACGCTGTTTCAGCAGCAGCCGCATATATACGTGCATATAAATACCCACATTAAAAGAAACCGCCTGGAACGAGGCCTCATGGACGTTCACGCAGCAGCAGTATGTAAATATGAGGCACAGCTGCAAGTTAAAATGGCTTTGGGTTTTTCTTATCTATAGTATTTGAGCCGCAGCAGCTTTGCATGATTTGAAATGATACAGTATGATAATGATCAGCAGTATGATCTGTATGTGGGAAACATTTAAGAAGCAGCACTGTATCTAATGTCCAGAGCTCCATCTGCTCTGGAGTTGAGAGAGCTGACATTGCAAACACTAAAAAAAAAAATAGTCACCTTTTCTGGACGTGCATCCACAAAATTAACGTTTAGCGCTGAACGAAACTTCAGTTTTACAGACGATGTGGTTACACTCCCAGAAACAGCCATGTTCCACCTTAAAGAAGAGCTGGATGAGGTCTGAGCAGGTGTAGAGAAGTTTGAAGTTGGTGCTTACTACAGTTTTGAAGGGTGGAGAATATTTTATTGGTAGTGAGTTCTAAACGTTTGGTTCTTGTTTTTAAAACGGTGAAAGGCAGCCTTGGAGGATCTGGTAGGATTGGGTTAGAATGTTGAACACAAGGCATTTGGAGACTTTGTTGGGCAGCAGTGGACTAGTGTTTAGGGACTGGGACCCAGGATTGGAAGGTTGTGGGTTTGAATATGGGATCAGTAGGTTGCCCTAAGATACCATCCCCATCACTGCTCCCCGGGGTCTTACTGCAGCATGTGAGTGGGTTAAATGGTCGGAGGAGGCATTTTGTTCTTTGAGTGCTGTTTCACAATGACAGTCACTTTCATTGTGCTTTACAAAAAAGAGATTAAAGACCTGTACTAACATTTTATTCTTAAAGATAAAAAGCACAACATTGCTGAGGGATCTTGTTTTTTAGGACACATTTATGGTTCCAGTTTGTTGTGGTTATAGGACATCTTTGTGGGCAACAGTTTACAGCATTGCTTTCTACCTTGCATCATGGCCTGCTCTGCATATTTTAGCATTTTCGCTGTTGGCTGAATATTTTTGGCTGTTGGATCAGCCTTGTAGTGACACTTCTACACCGACTCGATAATATTTAGGTCAATAAGGAAAGTAAGTAAAAGCTTCCACGTGGAAATAACAGTGCATGATTTGACGTCTTTACCGCACATAAAAATGTGATGGTTAAAAGATGTGTTTCCGGGGGTTTTGGACCCATCTTTAGAAAAGAGCACAAGAAGCTTCACAGTCTCTGGGTGGGGTGGTCCTCCCTCATCACTCTCAGGCAAGTCAGCGTGGGAGTCCAGTTAGCTGACCTTGCAGAACCTGCAGTAGCGCCAGAGGAGGCAAGAGTCGTGCGTCGAGTCCTTGGAATCAAAAACTTTAAAATTGCTGAAAAATTTTTCTTAAGTGACGAACTATTTTCTGTTTTTTTTCTGGAGTTGCATCAGATCACTTTAAACCCTTTCAGTACGAGTGGAATTCAATTATATTGAAGCTGACTGGGCCTTAATCAAATTGACAGGTAATATAAGTGCTGGAAAAAGCCTCTTGAACCAAGCGAAACACAAAAGGAACTCGGGCTGGGGGATGAGTGGTGATGAGTGATGCTTTTGTGATGCGGGAACGACTGTGTCACACACTTAACTTCCAATTTCACCAATAATACAACACAGACACAAGTAGCTACTAACAGACCCTTTGTGGAAGTAATTGCCATACAGTGTGTGAGACACTGTAATTCCCAAGCCAAACAGGTTAACGGTGGATAGTTGGGCCTTTGCAGTCCCTGCGAACTGTTACCAAACCATAACCATGGATAGCTTTAAAAAAAAAACCAGCCACCTGAAGTTACTTGCCCAAGTCCAATGTCCTCAACCTTTTCTTCTTCATTTGCCTTCCATCTTCATTCTCCTCCTTCTATGTTTCTTGTGGCTTGGTTTCACCCTTCTTTTATTGATCAAGATCATACATTAAACTCTAGTTACTGGCAGCTACTGCCAATCAAGCTCATACTAGTAATAGCTATAGAGCGCATGTACAACAGCAGAGCTCTCATACTGTAGACCTCACAAGCCAGCCCTTAGAGAAGGAATTTGGGCTGCCTAAAATTCATGATCTTATCTGCTCATCCTTCCACAAGCACTCCAGGACTCACTTTCTACTTGGTGGTGTCTCTGATAATAATAATAATGATCCTTTATTTATAATCCCACGAATGGGAAATTCGCTCTCTGCATTTCACCCATACACACATGTGCAGCAGTGGGCTGCTATTGAAAGCGCCCGGGGAGCAGTGATGGGGACGGCACCTTGCTCAAGGGTACCTCAGGGCAACCTACTGGGAAGGGGTGACTGCGACCCACCCTGTGGGTGGTGACATTTTTAAACTATTCTATCTAACCTTGTTCTAGGTGTGGTTTGTAGAACTTGGGCTTGGTGGTGTTCTATAGGGGCCTTGTCTTAGCATTTATGAGTGGGGGTTTCAAAAAAAAAAAAACTTATGAGAGTTTATCTTTTTATTCTGTTTCAATGACCGTTAATGACTTACCACACATTCACGTTTTACCGAAACAATCAGGTTCTGCTGCTGGAGTTGAATAGATCCAGGCAACGGCTGCAGCAAAATGGGCAAATGTTTTTAAACGCACCAAAACAACTTGATGCAATGCTGTGTTTCCAGGACAGCACTGAGTCTCACAGTTTCACTCTTACTGTCTGTACATGGTTTTTTTTTGGAGTGCTGCTGAGGGAGGGCATTCAAAAGAGTTTAGAGACAGAAATGACATTCAAGACAGCAAAGCTTAAAAATGGCTGACGGCACCAGCTTTATCAGCTTGACAGAAAAAAAATGGACATGTACAAGGCAGAGGGGTGAACATTTCCTCCAGAGGTCCTCTTGTGTGCTTGTTTGTAAGGCCATGAGTGAGATCCCAAAAGTAAACACTCTTTCCCTGGACATCTCTGCTCGTCTCCATCAAACAGCACACAGCTAGCTAGCCTGAAGACAGACAACCCTTCAGAGACGTTCGCGCACTCTCTCTATTTGTGTTGGTGAAGCCCTGCTGCTACTTAGACTGGGCCGGCGATAACATCCCACTTGAGCTTCGACGCATTCAGCACTTATAAAAGAAAAATTCTATGTTTTTTATGACAAATGTGTTTCAAATGTGAAAGTATTGAGTCGCAATTTTCTTTGAAACACTGTAGCGAAATAATTAAACACTGCATTAAACATTACAATAAGTGAATGCCAAACCCTTTTTTTGTCCTGGAATAATGTCCAATTCTTCATATCGCACTCACAGTGTGGCATCTGTCCACCCACTTCTGAATGTCAGCACGGAGCGGCTGAGCAGATTAAACCAAAGCTGCCCAGAGTGTGTGTTCTGTGAGTCAAAGTGTAGAGAGAACACACCCCCTCCTCCCGCCCCCTTTATTTCTATATTCATGCTTCTTTTACAAAATACATTTTTGAAACTCAACAATATCTTCAATAAATGTTAATACATTTGTAGGGATTCATGAAGTCAGAATCATCTCAGCGCTAGGCAGATGTTCAGATCTGTGTTTGAACCAGTATATGATCATGTATCTTACTCCAGATGAGCAGAACATTTAGGTGGTGGTTACTGTGCTGCATCTGTTACCCTGAACAACTGTTTGATTTCATTTATATTGGACAGTCTCAGCGCGAGGACATTCTCAGCAGTGGATCACACACAATCCAGTCCGTGTCCACTCCATCTGACACGTCCGCCCTGCTGGTCCAGTCTGAGGAAAGGTCTTCTAAAGCTGCAGTTTGTGTCGATTGTCCTCCAGTTTTTCACGAGTGCTGAGTTTCTGGACACAGGACCTGTTGGCAGGACAGATTTGTTGAAGGACTATTCTCGGTGAACCAGATACAATGAGCTGTTTAAACAGTCCAACATAAACACAGCGCCGTTAGAACATTCGGTTAAAAATTCCTGCAGCCGACTCAAATTGACGATGCAACTGGGTCAAATTTGGACCGTTAGAATTGATTCTAATTCCATAAAGTGCGTGATAATGTTCCTGCAATACGTTTACTTTGTAACTGTCTTGTCTACAACATGAACACTTCCTCCAGATACAGCTGTGCATCGCGTGTCTTTTTAACAACGATTTTGAACCAAAGCAGTCGTACAATGTGAGGAATGCTGATGCAGTGATTCCCCAAAATTCAAATCACTGTCAGAGATAAAGCACTCACATCTCCGCAAACACAGAAGAGGGTTTGTGTGTGTGTGTGTGTGTTGGGGATCGAAATGGCTTCAAGAATGAAAGCTGCTGAATCCTATCTACGCCATGCCACAGTCACTAACACACACCATTCCCTCCATCTAAAATTAATGAATTTTCTTTGCCCACACTTTCCTTTTGCTTTTTTTTCCTAATCGAAGAGTGGCAAGAAATAATTGAGAACGTGTTGTGATTTGCATACCATCCGTCAGTCACGAATGCGCTGGTGGAAAAGAGGCTAAGGCTGTAATTTATGGACTTCTGCTGGAGCGGGAGTTATGTATGCAGTGAATTAGGTAATTATTATTGTCTTTTCTCAGGCAAGACTGACTGAATGGACAAACAAAAAGTTCATTTTTCTCACCACTGCTGGAGTGCTGTATGCTGCTTTGTGGATCAGGAAAAGGATACATAGGTAGACAGCGAACACACAGTTCGGTAGAAAAGATGTAAAGACCTACATAGACAGACAGACAGGGGCAGATAGGCAAACTGCTAAATACACAGTCAGCTAACAACATCCAAATAATGAGTCACTCTGTTAAAAGATAAAGTAAACTTCATCAGAAAACTTAAAACTTTGGATAGAAGAGCATAAATGTAATGCTGTAGATACTGTAAGACACCCAGATGGCTGACTCGTCCACACTGACGGCTGTCTGTACTAACGGTCTAAGATCCCATTCTGATGGCAGTGTAAGGGGAGGGATTCTCTGCAGCGGTGGCCTAGTTGTTAGGGAGTTGCCCCTGCATTGGAAGATTGTGGGTTTGATTCAAGGTAGGTAGGTTGAGCAAGGTACCATCCCCGTCACTGCTCCCCGGGCGCTTTCGATAGCTGCCCACTGATGCACGGTGTTTGCATGGGTTAAAGCTTGCAAAGCTTTGCATTTCGTTGTGGTTCACGTGTGCTGTGCTGTGACCTTGCAATGACGAGGGTTATCACTTTCACTTTCACTTCACAACCTAACAAAAGTAGGGCTCTGGCAGGGAATTTGCTTTTTTAATGGCTGTATAACTGCAGAGGGTCGTGTATATGGATTTGACGTCTTTACCGCACATATAAGAGCGACGCTTTTGTGGTTTGACACACAAGATGTAGTTTTCTGCCAGGGTTTCTTGAAAGATGTGTTTCCAGGGGTTTTGGACCCATCTTTAGAAATCATGAGTTCAGTTTGTGCTGGTGCTGCAGCACTCCATAACCAGGAGTCTAAAAGAGCACAAGAAGCTTCACAGTCACTGGGTGGGGTGGTCCTCCCTCTTCCCCTTCATCACTCTCAGGCAAGTCAGCGTGGGAGTCCAGTTAGCTGACCTTGCAGAACCTGCAGTAGCGCCAGAGGAGGCAAGAGTCGTGTGTCGAGTCTTAACTAGTAGGTGAAATCAAAGACTGCCAAATTAGGCATAAAATTGCTGATAAAAATATGAATGCATCTGTTAGAGCTTAAAAAAATATGTATTTTCTTGATTTCCAGCACTGTATTTAGTGGCTCTTTGCATTAGTAACAGTTTGCGTTCTTGTTAAGTGACGTAATTAACTATTTTCTGGTTTTGTGAAAAGTTGCAGGGATTTCAGGCTTCAGAGCATTTTAAGCCCTTTCAGTCCACACTGAGTATACACACAGCTGTAACTTCTATAAAATTTCATTCTGATGGCAGTTTAATGGGACACCTCCCATTATCATGTTCGTTATCATGTTGGAATACTGCCCTGCGGCCCAGTTTCCGAAGGGAGGGGATCAGGCTCTGCTTCAGTATATCACAGTACATGGTGGCATTCATGGTTCCCTCAATGAACTGTAGCTCCCCAGTGCTGGCAGCACTCATGCAGCCCCAAACCATGACGCTCCCACCACCATGTTTGACTGTAGGCAAGAAACACTTTGTACATCTTTGTACTCCTCACCTGGTTGCCGCCACACACCATCTGAACCAAATAAGTGTATTTACTTTTGTTGCTGGTGGTTTAGACATGAATGGCTGTGTTTTGAGTTATTTTGAGGGAACAGAAAACTGACACTGTTCTACCAGCTGTACACGGACTACCTTACACTGTATCAAAGTGTCATATCTTCAGTGCTGTCCCATGAAGATATAATAAAATATTTACAAAAATGTGAGGGGTGTGCTCACTCTTGTGAGATACTGTATGTATATATATATATATATATGGTTTTTTTTTGGGGTTTTTTTCTGTCACTAGGTGATCTAAATATTCTAAGTTCTATGGGATTTTGCACTCTGGCTGTCACTTTTTTCTATTGCCCAGAAAATTTAGGCCCACAATGAAAGACATGTGCATGGAAGCCTGTTGAAATTTTCAGGAACACTCTGGATCCCCTTGGAAAAAGAGTGGCACCCTGGTCTGATCTGCGCAACAAACCGCTCTTCTTCTCCAGCGATAAAAAATTAATCAGGGACTTTGATTCCGCAATCGTTCTTTTGATCCTGAAGCGGCACTTCCCTCCCTCGTGTGTGTGTGTGTGTGTGTGTGTGTGAGAAAGCGACAGACTCTTTCATACGTCCTCCTACTCACCACTGCCAGCGTTTAGACATGCAGAAAAGAAAGGCAGAAAAAGACAGAGTGGGGGAAGACTTCACTGCTTCCTCATCACTCCATCCTAACTTTACTGTGGGCAGAAGTCTGTGCACATATCACACTTTCCACTTGTTTGAACTTTTCTCTCATTGTTCAACCAAAAGCAGATCCGTCTGAAAAAGAAGTCTCTCGTTCTCATTGCGTTTAATATTTTTTAAATCAGATCAGATCAGATCAGATAGACCTCAAAAAAGTTTGACAACTTACTATGAACTGGTGTTACTGGAGCCACTCTTTACACTTTAGCAGAATATTGATACTAGTTCCCTAGAGACTTTTGTTTTGGAAAAAAAAGTTCAAATGTTCAGTATTCAGTTTTACATTCAGTATTATTATTACATGATACTAATAAATTCTAACATTGCAAAACTGATGCAGTCAAGCGAACGCTATTAGAGGGATTCCTTGTTACAACTTAATCTATAATTGAAGCTTCCTTTCCAGCTGTGTTTTAAGCATCTAGCAAGCTAATTCAGCATGTGCCTTGTCTTTTTTTAATGTGATTATTAACATTTTATTTTGGGGTATTATTCATAAGGCTACATGATTATAAAAAAGTCTTTTAGAAAAACAGTTGGAATAATCTCTTCCTGGAATCGCAACCGTATCATGGAGGAGGGGATTACATGCTGTTGGGAGCATGTAGCTCCAGGTAGGGTCATCCAAGACAGAGAGGTCTCAGGTGAGGAACCACACAAATAGCAATTCATAGCGCCCCTATGGGAAGCTTGGAAACGTTTTCAGATACCTCGTCCAGAACAGGGAAACTGGGGCCCACTCCTGGAGCCAGGCCTGAAAGTGGAATTGGCAGACAAGTGCCTGGTGGTCGGACCGGTCACGCTGTCTGGTCGGGCCTCTTCTGGGTTAAGAAGGAGTTTAAGGATCTTGGGATCTTCTGTGAAGTCAGAATGGAACAGAATATCGATAGACAGGTTGGGGCAGCAATGGAGAAGTGGGTTTTGAGTCAGAAGGCAAAGCCCACAATTTGCCAGTTGATCTTTGTTTTGACCCTCACCAATGGTCATAAGTTATGGGTGGTAACTAAAAGTATAAGAATGATTAAAAGTGGTAGATAGGGTGGCTCGCTAGAAATGAGTTATATTGTTAGTATATCAAAGGGACAGCTCAGGTTCGATGTTTTGGAGAAGCAAGGTTGTGTTGGTTTGGACATGTCCAGAGGAGAGATGAGGATTATATTGAGAGGAGATTGTTGAAGATGGAGCTGCCAGGAAAGAGGAAAAGAGAAAGTCCAAAGAGGAGGTTCATGGACTCGGTGAGAGAGGACATGCAGGTGATCGGTTTGAAGGAGGAAGATGCAGAAGACAGGAAGAAATGGAAAAGGATGATCCGCTGTGGCGACCTCTAAACGGGAGCAGCCAAAAGAAGAAGATGTAGGGTGGCTTTGCATACCCTTGCAGATGGGGTGAGAAGTTTGTACATCCAGGAGCTTGGAGCCACTGTTGAAAGGACCCAGCTGAGGTGGTTTGGGCATCTTCTACATGAAGATTTTTTGGGCACAACTGGGAGGAGACAAAGGGGCAGGCCTAGGAGACAGAAGATGATATATCTCGGCTTGCCTGGGAGCGCTGCAGGATACCTTAGGAAGAGTTAGAGGAAGTGGTTGGGGAAAGGAACGTCTGGGTTAACCTCCTCAGCCAGCTACCACTGCCACCCAGTACTGGATAAGCAGTTTTGAAGACAGATGGATGGCTGGATGTTGGATCAATCCTTTAAAGACTAATGTAGGGTAATGTTGATTGCCAAAAAAAAAAAACTTAATTAGACATCATAACAATTGAAAAAAAAAAGATAACTTTTTCGGGGGCAAAACCTACTTTGTGGCTGCAAAAGAAACAGCCCCAGTGCTTGTAAAGAAACACTCACTGCTATATTGCATTTTCATTTCATTGACATTTCATTGACAGTGTGTGAGACACATGAAAACTAGCCAACACCAACATTCGGCTTCATCACCAGCTAGCCCACAAGCTAATCGAGTTGGTGGGGGATTCCGGTGTTAATTATGAAAGCAAATGAAAGTGGGTTGTGAAATTAAGCAATAACTGTTATCACAGTGATAACCAATAATTACCCTAAAAGTTAACCTTCATTATTCTGGAACCCCTGCGGTTAGATTAGACACACAAACACTCAGGCATTATTTAACACGCTCGCTTATCTACTACACATGGAAGCAGACAGCGACAGACAAATAAGCAAAACTATAATACCACCATACCTGAAGACATTTTCACCATCATGTTTACACATTACCAAAATAATTGATTGCCTCGGATTGACTCTGCTTTTTTTAAACTACATTTGTAGTTTACACTGTCAACACCACCAAACCAGTGCTTTTCTGTCACTCACATCCTAGACTGTTGATTGGCTGTATTCATTTTTCTCTGCTGTCTATTGGTGGCTGTGTCAGACGCTTATTTGACTTTAAATTTAGAGCCAAATGAAGCAATCTCAAGATTCTCTTAAGAAAAAATTATGACAACGTCATAATTGGACAAAATATTTAAGTTAGCAACAATCTGAAACATCGAATCCTCCAGCACAACCACCATTGGGTTCCTGAGCAAAACCCTTAACCTCTAGTTGCTCCAGGAGGACTGTCCCTGTAATCAGGACATGGAAGTCGCTCTGGATATGATAGTTTGCTAAATGCCATAAAATGTAAATGTAAGTTATTCTACCAATTCAAAGCCACACTACATTAGACTTCCCCTGCTACTGACAGAATGATGGGGACATTTTTAGACATTAAATACTTTTTTTATTTAAAGAAGAAAAGAAGAATGGTAAGCCATAATATATTCCAAGAATAGGGTTGGCTTGGTTTGGTGGTTTTATTGAATTAATACTCTTGCTGCAGGACTCATGCAGTGCTTTGGACAAAGCACCTCCGTAGGACACCAGAAGCAGCATGGGGCCCATTTCAAACCTGATTTTTGATGGTTGATTGGTCCAAATGTGTCTGAAATCAGTCTTTTTTTATGATCCAAGCAGTTTTTCAATGTTTCAGACATACTGACAACACCCTTCCCTCAGAAAAAGAGCACTATAATATAATTTATGACAGTTGTTCTCCCTGCGATGGGCTGGCGACCTGTCCAGGGTGCGTCCCCCGTCCTCGCCCTGTGTGCGCTGGGTTGGACGCCAGCACTCCCCCGCGACCCCGTTTGGGACAAGCGGCAGATAATGGATGGATGGACAGTTGTTCAGTCCACCCTTACATCTTTTCATTTTTTTTCTGAGTGAAGGTCCATCTATCAGAGTCCTGAAGTGAAGTGACAGTCCCAGCCCTGCCCTCGTATTTCATTCTTTCTCAAATCCGGTTGTGCAGTCGGGTTTTATAGAAGGCTGGGCAAAAATCCCATTCAGCTCAGTGATAAACCTAATCACAATTTATACAACAATATCTACATTTTGAAAGTTTGTGTGTAATATCACACACTCAGAGTAGATCTGATGTAGGTTTGTATGTTGCGTTATTGAGCAAACATAATGGGAGGGATGCATTTTTTGTCTTTGCTTAGTGTTACATTAAGAAAAAGGGACTTATATGTCAGCTATTTCACTGAAAGTGAAGTGAAAGTGACTATTTGTTATTTTAAATACAACGCAAAGCACGCAGTGAACCAAAATTGTTTCTCTGCATTTAACTCAACTTGTCATAATGTTCTGATCATAGGTTCTAGCCCCTAACCACCAGGCTTTTGCTGTCCAAATCATCAGGATCTTTCTGAAGGGAACATTTTTCTACCAATTTATTCTGTGCAGGAATACCACACTAAATCCACACGCCTCTCTGACTCCAGGCTTTTTTACTATTTTACTATTCTAAAGCATGATGTTATGTAAAAGTGCAACATATGCCCCTTTCTCCTGGGAGCAAATGAGCTTAAGGTATACAGCTGAACCTTCAGGACCAGTTTTGTACCTTTGAGGGTATAATTTTCATTACCTGACAGTGTACAAGCGCACAGTTCTGCAAACTCAACGACTCTGCAGCCCCTCTAAACACACTTTAACACACACTTCCGCAGCTTAAATGCGGATCCATCCATCCATTTTCTTCCGCTTTTCCGAGGTCGGGTCGCGGGGGCAGCAGCTCCAGCAGGGATGCCCAGACTTCCCTCTCTTCGGCCACTTCTTCCAGCTCCTCCGGGCGGATCCCAAGGCGTTCCCAGGCCAGCCGAGAGACATAGTCTCTCCAGCGTGTCCTGGGTCTTCCCCGGGGTCTCTTTCCGATGGGACGTGCCCGGAACACCTCACCAGGGAGGCATCCAGGGGGCATCCTAATCAGATGCCCGAGCCACCTCATCTGACTCCTCTCGATGCGGAGGAGCAGCGGCTCTACTTTGAGCCCCTCCCGGATGACTGAGCTCCTCACCCTATCTCTAAGGGAGAGCCCAGACACCCTGCGGAGGAAACTCATTTCCTAGCTAGTATTCGTGATGTCGTTCTTTCGGTCACTACCCACAGCTCGTGACCATAGGTGAGGGTGGGAACGTAGATCAACCGGTAAATTGAGAGCTTTGCCTTCTGGCTCAGCTCCTTCCTCACCATGACGGACCGCATCACTGCGGACGCTGCCCTGATCCGCCTGTCGATCTCCCGCTCCATTTTACCCTCACTCGTGAACAAGATTCCGAGATACTTAAACTCCTCCACTTGGGGCAAGGTCTCACTCCCAATCCTGAGAGGGCATTCCACCCTTTTCCGACTGAGGACCATGGCCTCCGATTTAGAGGTGCTGATTCTCATCCCAGCCGCTTCACACTCGGCTGCGAACCGATCCAGAGAGAGCTGAAGGTCACGGCATGATGAGGCCAACAGGACAACGTCATCTGCAAAAAGCAGTGACCCAATCCTGAGCCCACCAAACCGGACCCCCTCAACGCCCTGGCTGCGTCTAGAAATCCTGTCCATAAAAGTTATGAACAGGATCGGTGACAAAGGGCAGCCCTGGCAGAGTCCAACCCTCACCGGGAACAGGTCCGACTTACTGCCGGCAATGCGGACCAAGCACTGACACCGGTTGTACAGGGACCGGACAGCCCTTAACAGGGAATCCGATACCCCATACTCCCGGAGTACCCCCCACAGGAGCCCCGAGGGACACGGTTGAATGCCTTCTCCAAGTCCACAAAGCACATGTAAACGGGTTGGGCAAACTCCCATGCACCCTCCAGGACCCTGCTAAGGGTGTAGAGCTGGTCCACTGTTCCGCGACCTGGACGAAAACCACATTGCTCCTCCTGAATCCGAGGTTCGACTATCCGACGGACCCTCCTTTCCAGGACCCCTGAATAGACTTTCCCCGGGAGGCTGAGAAGTGTGATCCCTCGATAGTTGGAACACACCCTCCGGTCCCCTTTCTTAAAGAGGGGGACCACCACCCCGGTTTGCCAATCCAGAGGCATCGTCCCTGATGTCCATGCAATGTTGCAGAGGCGTGTCGGCCATGAAAGTCCTACAACATCCAGAGCCTTGAGGAACTCTGGGCGGATTTCATCCACTCCCGGAGCCCTGCCACCAAGGAGCTTTTTGACCACCTTGGCAACCTCGACCCCAGAGATGGAAGAGTCCACCTCTATGTCCCCAGGCTCTGCTTCCTCGGAAGGCATGTTGGTGGAATTAAGGAGGTCTTCGAAGTACTCCCCCCACCGACCCACGACGTCCCGAGTCGAGGTCAGCAGCGCACCATCCCCACTATATACTGTGTTGACCGTGCACTGCTTTACCCTCCTGAGACGCCAGATGGTGAACCAGAATTTCCTCGAAGCCGTCTGGAAGTCCTTCTCCATGGCCTCTCCAAACTCCTCCCATGCCCGAGTTTTTGCCTCAGCAACAACCAGAGCCGCATTCCGCTTGGCCTGTCGGTACCTATTAGCTGCCTCCGGAGCCCCACTGGCCAAAAAGGCCCGGTAGGACTCCTTCTTCAGCTTGATTGCATCCCTCACCGCTGGTGTCCACCAACGGGTTCTCAGGTTGCCACCACGACAGGCACCGACCACCTCCCGGCCACAGCTCCGGTCAGCCGCCTTGACAATGGAGGCACGGAACATAGTCCATTCAGACTCAATGTCCCCCACCTCCCCCGGGACGTGGTTAAAGCTTTGACGGAGGTGGGAGTTGAAGCTTGTCCTGACAGGGGACTCTGCCAGACGTTCCCAGCAGACCCTCATGATGTGTTTGGGCCTACCAGGTCTGACCGGCATCCTCCCCCACCAACGAAGCCAACTCACCACCAGGTGATGGTCGGTTGACAGCTCCGCCACTCTCTTTACCCGAGTGTCCAAGACATGGGGCCGCAAGTCCAATGACACGACCACAAAGTCGATCATTGAACTGCGGCCTAGGGTGTCCTGGTGCCAGGTGCACATGTGGACATCCTTATGCCTGAACATGGTGTTCATTATGGACAATCCGTGACGAGCACAAAAGTCCAAAAACAAAACACCACTCTGGTTCAGATCGGGGGGGACCATTCCTCTCAATTACACCCTTCCAGGTGTCACTGTCATTACCCACGTGAGCATTGAAGTCCCCCAGCAGAACGATGGAGTCACCAGGAGGGACGCTCTCTAGCGCCCCCTCCAGAGACCCCAGAAAGGGTGGGTAGTCCGGAATGCTGTTTGGCGCATAAGCGCAGACAACACTAAGGACCCGTCCCCCGACCCGAAGGCGGAAGGCCGCCACCCTCTCATCTACCGGGGTAAACCCCAATGTACTGGCCCCAAGCCGTGGGGCAATAAGTATGCCCACACCTGCTCGGCGCCTCTCACCGGTGGCAACTCCAGAGTGGAAAAGAATCCAGCCCCTCTCAAGGAGACTGGTTCCAGAGTCCAAGCTGTGCGTCGAGGTGAGTCCAACTATATCTAGCTGGAACTGCTCAACTTCGCGCACTAGCTCAGGCTCCTTCCCCACCAGAGAGGTGACATTCCACATCCCTAGAGCCAGCTTCTGCAGCTGAGGATCGGACCGCCCAGCTCACAACGCACCCGACATCTTTGGCCCCTCCCACAGGTTAACCCTAGCCCATGGGAAGGGGGACCCACGTTGCCTCTTTGGGCTGAGCCCGGCCGGGCCCCATGGGTGAAGGCCCGACCACCAGGCGCTCGCCAGCGGGCCCCACCTCCAGGCCTGGCTCCAGAGGGAGGCCCCAGTCACCCACGTCCGGGTGAGGGAAAACGTCTTCCAAAGTTTTTATTCATCAGAAGAAGTCTGAACCGCTCTTTGTCTCTTCCCTCACCTAGGACCTGTTTGCCTTGGGTGCCCCTACCAGGGGCATAAAGCCCCCGACAACATAGCTCCCAGGATCATTGGGACACGCAAACCCCTCCACCACGATAAGGTGGCGGTTCGAGGAGGAGGGCATTTTACCAATGTTCGGTTAAGCTGGTCCAACCTAGCAACAATAAGAATGAATGAAGACACAAGTGCTCAAAGTTCTTAAACCCATCCCAGGCCAGACAGCGATGCAGACGTTATTTACACACGAGTTAAACATATAAAATGCTGAAGCCGTCAGAGCAAGGCTAAAACCGCCACACTGCACGATGATGAAAACAAAATTGACAGAATTTTAATCTTCCTGTGCACTCTGTGTGTGTGTGTGTGATGGGTGACTCAGGCATAATGCCATAATTCTAGGCGTCTCGCTAGACGAACGCAAACTGAAAGAGAGACAGAGAGAGGGCAGCATTCTTAACCTGTTAAACCTGTTAAAACAGCAGTACCAGAGTGTCATTAAAAGAGGAAATTGTGGAGTCCCAACAAAAAGACAAAACCTGGATTTGACTGCAGAGAAAAAAAACACATAAAAACTGTGTCTTTATAAATTCTGTATAGATTTGATTGTAACAGGAGGGATGTCCAGTCTTACTCACAAAGATCCTTCACATACATACACTGTAGGCCTCTTCAGCATTATAACAACTTGGCTAAGAGGAGCACAGCTTTAAACCTGTGTGTGTGTGTGTGTGTGTGTGTGTGTGTGTGTGTGTGTGTGTGTGTGTGTGTGTTTGTGTGTGTGTGCGTGTGTGTGTGTGTGTGTGTGTGTGTGTGTGTGTGCATGCATATGTCCTCCAACTGTGAGAATTCCAGCAGGAAAGATGATGAGCTTCCGGTCACACAGCAGGAAACAAACACACACAATTGTACACTGACAATGGAGTCGCTTGTGTGTGTGTGTGTGTGTGTGTGTGTGTGTCACCCAATGAGAAATACTGGAAAGGAAGCATAGACTACAGAACAAATACAAACACAGAGATGAACAAAACAGCTCAGAAATGTTTATGATGAAAAAGTCTCCTCTGAGCATTCAGCAGTTTATCTCCGGTGTTTTCATTCAGCTGTTATTTAAGGTTCTCAGATTAAAGGTTTTACTGTGCACGGATCAGGACTGTTTCAGTGAAGGAGTTATAAAACTACTGTTTTTAACAATCTTAACCCTTTAATTTGACGTTTGAATCTTCACGGAAATGAAGAACAACACCTTATTTGGAAGTTCTGTATTATAATCAATATCAGTTATTTCTCTCCAATATGTTTAATGCTATATTTCAATTTGTTCCCTGTCATTGGACCAGGGGAGTTTTTTTTTTTTTTTTTTTAATCACATGACTGTCCAGGGTTGCCGAAACGTATGAACACAGTATTATTAAATAGCATTTGATAGTGAAAGTGAAAGTGACAACCCTTGTCATTGTGAAACACAGCACAACACAACGAAATTCAACCTCTGTGTTTCACCCATACACACATGTGCAGCAGGGGACAGCTATTGAAAGCACCCGGGGAGCAGTGACAGGGACGGTACCTTGCTCAAGGGTACCTCAGGGCAACATATTGGTGAGGGAATTTAACCCACAATCTTCCGGGGCAACTCCCTAACCAACGAACACCGCTGCCCCTGCAATATAGTTATTAATATATATCTAGAGTTATTTTCATATAGAAGATAAAAGTTGGAAAGCTAAAGAAGAGTGGTGTAAATAAAATAACAGTACAATTATAAACAAGCAGAGAACATCAAAACTGACATTAATGCTCATATTATTGCAGGCTCAGTGTATCTGATCACTGCTGTGATTAAAACCCCATTTCATCTTCTTTACCATCAACAGACTGGAAGAAGCCTGCTGTGGGGAGGCTGAGACAACTTTGGTGTGTTTTCCTAAAGAACATAGTGATAGGTATACCGCTGTGTGTGTGTGTGCGAGCATGTGCGTGTGCGTGTGCGTGTGCATGGCGTGTGCAGCACAGCTTTGAGCCTCTGGGCCTTTTTAGCAATTTCCAGTCAACACACACTCGCCCACGCAGCACGGAGGGAACACTTCCCCTGCCTTGCTTCATGTGCAAATCTGTGTGTGAGTGTGTGAGAGAGAGAGAGAGAGAGAGAGAGCGAGAGAGAGAGAGTGAGTGAGTGGTGCATCACTTAACCCACGATCTGTTCTGCACCCCCTCCAAATCCATCAGTGGAAAAAGATCAATAGCTGCTTTTTTAAAGAGTCTAATTGAGGGTGAATCACTAACCTGGTTAAGCATTCCTGATACAGCGCTGAACCCCAACACACACACACACACACACACACACACACACACACACAGTAATTTTAAAAACTGCAGCCTGCACCTCAACATCATCAGCAAATCTCTGCCTCAGACACTGAGGAACTTCTGATATCTGCACTCTGCGCTGCCCACAGCTATCTGGATTTACTCAGTTGAACTGATTGGCTGTTCACAAGTGTGTGTGTGTGTGTGTGTGTGTACACACAGCTACATGTCTAAACACCTTCAGTCAAAGGTTACATTTATACAACTAGACTACCACCACTCTGCAAAGAAGTCACCAAGCTGACTTTTCTTCCCATAAATAAGTGTTTCCTGCAGGATTTCCATTTTATACAGTTCTCAAATTACCCCAAAATAAAGAGAACCTTTTTTTTTTTTTTTAAATTAGCATTTAAAAACAAACCAGGGCTGTTTGTGATGCCTGAAACCTTAGACATATAGTAAATATGTAGTTTCAAGCATTTTTAGTGCACAATTTCAATGTATTTTCCCAGTACACATCTTTTGGTACATATATTAAATTCAGCAATTGAAAATGAAATGCGTGTTAAAAACTGAAGAAGTGTGTCTCGACCTTCTGTGTCCCCAATTAGACATCACACAGCAACAAATACCTGCGCCAAATTAAATGCTTCTTCACAACATTAACCCACAAAATGCTTCAAACACTCTTTGATGACAGGAAAAAGTTGGATTCTTGTAGTGGCTCTCAGATGTGCCACCGCAGCGTGTATTCACAATTTCATTACATGAGGTCATTTGTGACACATTCAAAACAGGCTGCCTGACAACCTCATTCATGGATTCCGCAATATATATATATGCTATATATATGCAATATATATTTTAAAATGGTTAAATGTCATATTTTGTAAGAAAATAAAACAGAATGAAATTTTTCTTTAGTTGACTACGTTCAGGTTACTAAGAATGGAGCTCATCCATCTCCTCCTAATTGTACAGGGCCCCACCCCGGAAGCAGCCGGAAATCAGTCTGACACCCAGAAGTCATTGGGTACTGGTCTTTGGGCAGTCCTTGGGCAATGAGCTTGTTAGAATAAAGCTGAATTCTTGGGAATAGTATGGTAGACGTGTTATGATGCAAGTCAGCAGCAAACAATCAGAATTTAAAAGTGCTTACATATAGACAGCTCTCCAGAACCCAACCCTGTAAACATCATTTTACAAGAACATTAGCTCCCAAGAACATTGGAGGACAGGTTAATCATCCCTGTGGCAGGTTTTCCCGTTATTAGTGAAGTGTTCTCATTTGTGTATTATGGCATAAATTTTAAAAAATGAAGAGTTTCTGAAAATTATTATGGCTAGGTGAGCTGGTGAAGTGCAGAATAGGTTCTGTGACCAGAGTGAAAGTGAAAAAGTGAATAAAGTGAAAGTGACTAATCGTGTCCTTCTTAAACACAGCACAGCACACAGCGAAACAAGAAAAAAATTACACCTCTGCATTTTACCCATACACTCACACACGTGCAGCAGGGGGCAGTGGGCTGGGCAGCTATTGAAAGCGCCCAAGGAGCAGTGATGGAGTTGCTCAAGGGTACCTCAGGGCAACCGACTGGTCTGGGATTCAAACCCATGACCTTCTCATCCTGGGGCCAACTCCCTAACCACTAGGCCACCCCTGCCACCAAAGGAGGGAAACGCAGACAAACAGCTAAACAGTGCTGGTTCGTCTGGACCAGTCAGTAACTTTACTTAATTATAATAACAGCGTTTGTCTCACGCATTTAATTGGGAAACAAATGGATATTTTAAAATGTCTAATACGCTGTTGAATGAGAGGTGGTTAAGTTGTACATCGGCCTACTTAAGTTTGTCACATGTAGCATATACAGATCTGGTAGATGTGTTGGGATAATATAGTGAGTCATCTCTCACTCTGGTGGGAGTGCAATTTAAACTGTAGCTACATTAACAAGGTTCTTTTGCTTTGCTTTGCCTTCATAAAAAGCTTGAAGACATCAAACCGTCCCCACCTACGTCCGCAAGAGTACACAGCATTAGCATCGTCACTAGCAAGCTAGCCAGAGGGTCTTGCCAATCACAGAGTGAATGCATGATAATTGCAAGGTTTAAAAGGCTCAGTGAAATCATTTTGTTGGGTTGGAGACAGAGACACTGACAAAATGATGGATGGTGGATCTGGAGGTAACAGTAAAAGATGCTGAGATTTGTTTTGGGAGTGACCAGGAAGGACAGGATTAGGAACAACTTTATTAGAGGGACGGCATAGGTTGGACCACAAAGCCAGAGAGAGGAAACTGCACTGGTGTGGACACGTCCAGAGGGGAGATGAGGAGTATATTTAGAGAAGAATGTTGAGGATGGATCTGCCAGGAAAGAGGAGAAGAGGAGGTTTATGGATGTGGTGAGAGAAGATGCAGGTGTTTGGAGTGAATGAGGAAGATGCAGAGGTTCCGCTGTTGCAACAGCTTAAGGGAGCAGCCGGAAGAAATAGAAGAAGCCTAAGAACAAACTTGGCTTCAGGCAAAACATACGTGTGAGAGTTTAATGATGAAGAGAGTGCAACAACAAATCCAAATGCAAATTTAAACCTACAACTAAAAAATGCACGCAGCTGCTCTAACGGGCAGATATGTGATCGGCTGTACATGTAGGATCTGTAATATCATGTAATATCATTTTTGTGCATAGCATCAATGTCCAGATTTTGTACAGAAAAATTGTGGCAGAATTTGATCTGATTTACATCTGAAATTGGATCCAAAGGCTCCGTGTATGTCCATCCTAAACAATTTAGACTGGGGGTGGCACGGTGTTGAGTGTAGAGTGTAGTAATGTCGCCTAGAATCCAGAAGGTTACGACTCAGCTCCCAGCCAGGGCAGCCTGTGTGGACTTTTCCGCTGTGTTTGTGTCTCTGCCCTGTGATGGACTGGCAACCTATTCAGGATGATCCTTTGCCTTTCACCCTGTGAGAACTGAGATACGCTCCAGCAATCCGCAACAGCCCCGATGTGGAAAAGTGGCTCAGATGATGAATAAATAGACTTCAGATTTCTTGCCCACTTTTCATTTGCTGCCTTTGTACTTTTTGGTTCCGAATTTAACGCCGCGCGGTGAAAAAGAGATGCCAATCGGCACTCGCTGATATTGAGTAGTGCTAGAATTTACTGACTTGCCTCCTGAATTTCAGAGCCCTGTTTGGAACTACATTAAAAAGTAATTTATTTAAAATATTTCAGAAGCGATGGCTTTAACGGGACTGAAAAGTTTATCCCTGGTTTGAAGGTGCTTACGATCAAGGTTGAACTTCTCAGACCTGAGAGTGAGGACTACAGTCTAAGGGCATAACAAGATAAAGCAAGGATTGTTATTATGTAACTCAGATGATAACCAAAGAAGCCACATATGTTGTACATACGTTCCAAATTCCATTTGAGCAGTTAAATACCACGACTTCAAAATGGTCACCGGCTGTTTTAAATCACAATACTTTGCTAAAGTTCATTGATATAAGAAGACTTTTTTCCAAGATCATTTCTATTCATTCCTCATGAAGTGCTCACATAACAGTAACAGCTTGTGTTCTAACACTCGAACTAGAGAAGCTGAAGGTCTGTTCACACCAAGTACAAAGAAAATGAACACACATATAAAAGCTGCTTGTGATCATGAAATTCTTAAACACCGTCAGCTTAACTACTTTGCACTGATAACATGCCTTAAGAATAAATGATCAGGCTGACCAATCAAAGCTCTACAGTTCTTAAAGTCCAATCCAATGACAGAACAACTGGCTTGTGGCACAAACACTCATCAAACACTCTCACTATAAGCTGAAAGGCTGGAATGTACTTCAGTACTTGTAAAGGTTTTGTATTGTAATATTATTTTTTAGTATTTGTGGTGTGTGTGTGTGTAAAGGTCCTATTTTGCTAAAACTAACAATCTAGGCTTCCGAAACCTCTTCTGATGAGGTCTGTCCCTGTGCATGCGCAGGTGGAGCAAAATCAAACAAAATGATTTAATGTTTCACTCCCACCACCAGCTCCAGCAATCTAACAGACCCTCCCTGCTAAACGAGACTTTACGCTTGGAAATGTGGTGGTGGTAGTTCAGCCTCTTTTGCTGTAATCTGGGTCAGCACAGCTTGCCATTTTAAAAAAGGACGGTGAGTAATACTAGCCTACTCTAAATGAAAATATCAGGACATCTGTCCATGAACCGAAGCGTAAGAGAAAGTGCAGCAAAACAACAACCCTAAACACAATTCCTTCGACCACAGAATGGTTGAAGAAGAATAACGCATGACTTGGCCAAATAAAAGTCTGGGCTTTAACTCAATAAAATTGAACCCCTGAAGCAATTCCTTAAAAAGGAATAAGATGGACTGAACAATGTAGTTTTGATTATTGCTACACAAAGAGGTCACAGAAGATACTAAAAGCAAAGGTTTACATACCGACACGCCGGCATATAACACTGAATCATTTTCCTGAATTAACAAAAAGCCAGTATAATTTTTTCTCATTTTAACTTCTCTTCATCCATTCACTTCATTTTCTTACAGTGTTTTAGGTCAAATCTACATAACATAGATAATAATAACTTTCTAGCACATACACATAAAAAGAATTGGCCATAAATGCAAACAGAGGGAAAATGAAGAGAGAATGTGGGAGGTAGTTAAAAGATGGACATTTGTTTTATCTGTGCCATGTGTCCTTCGCCACTCACATGTCTCCGAAGTACACAAGCTGGACAGTGAAGCGCAGCTCTGTCAGCCAGGCTCTTTCCACGCATCCATCCATCCCTGAGGTGACCCAAACCTATTCCCCTTCTTTCACTTCTGCAGTAAAATTGCATCAGATGCAGTTGTCATTGAAGAATTGATGACAGCTGGAGTCCAGGCTATGGGTGTTATCACTAGTGAGGCTGCAAATTTGACTTTAGTGCCACAGGATGTGTGACAGAGACTAAGACTGATTTCTGAAAGGTTTCGTAAGATTGCACAGTTTGAAGTGGACCCTAACACTAGCCATTTGCCATGTTTTTACAGCAAAATTATTGCTTACAAGCCTGAGAAGCATAAAATGTTACCCTTTTCGATCCCTGGCCACTTTATCAGAAACCCTTCTCTTGGAACACCTTATTGGACAGTTAAACAGTGCAGCTGCTCTGTCGATGCACAATGTGTGAAGCTGATCTAGACCTTCATCAATGATCAGTTTCTGACCGTCGGGGGATATTTTTGGGTAGGGGGATTTTTTTCGCAAACCAGCATTAACACAGATGTGTGTGTGAAACCCCAGCAACACCTCTGTGCCTGATGCAATCATACCAACTCTACAACCAATACCACGTCAGCGTCAATGCCGTGCTGAGGATCCTCCACCAAAAAAATGATCTGGATCAAGAAATCTTAAATTTCCCACTTTTTTTGATTCTACATTGCACTTCAACAATCAGAATTTTAGGAACTACTTACATCTGTTTACACCTTAGTGGAAAACAGAGTAAAGGAAGTAAACACGTGCTTTCTAATAAACTAACCAGTGAGGGGAAGTTCAAAGGTGCCACACACACTTGAGACCCGGCTAAGTTTCAGGTCAAGTCTTCAACACCTATCAACCCATTACCTGATTTTCATCCCTCCATCCACAGTTTTCTCTATTTATACATTTTCTTTTACAGCAGACACTGATTTGAAACTAAAATTGCATTTTTCACCATCTTCCCATCTATAAACCTCTTTAGTGATCAGTCTAAAATGATGTATTTTCATTGCAAATTTGTCGCTATGATATGAAACAGTAGCTTCATCATCAACTTGAAACATCATATAAAGTAACTGAACTTTGGCAGGGGAACCATGAAAGATGTATGGCTCACCTCTTTTCAATCTTTCAATCTAACAACCTATAAATCTAAGCATCACCCAACCCCTCCCTGTTGTGCAGTCCTCTCTCAGCTCTGTCTACGTTCATAAAGATTTTCCCATAGAAGCCATCTAAAACTCTAGTCCAAGTCCCGAGTTCTCTCCCCCCCGTAGTCTTTTCTTATTGAGCAATGCTATAATGAAGACATGGCCAGAACTTCGTTTTATGATGTGTTTATTACTGAGGGAACCTGGGAGCGTGATTCTTTTAAGTAATGACTGGCTTTATATGTGTGGGCAGATCTTTCCCTTGTGCTCATCTTTACATTACTTTAAATAAACAATTTTTTTTTATCCCACTTCCCTGTTCATCTTCAGCAAATGTTCCTCAACCCATAATATGTGTTTCAGATAAATACATATTGGAAAGGGTTTAAACAGGATACTGAATAACTTCACAACATTTATCTGATGACCTTTTATCTAAACCACTCTAATGATGATATTTTATCCCTTGAACTTGGCCAGATAAATAAATATAATGTTTTGCTCCCTCTGTGTCTTGTCTATGTTTCATTTATATTTGCCATGTGCTTGTTATCATTTCTTAGCCCTCTCTGTCCTTGCTTTATATTTATCACTTGTGTCCTGCTCATGTATCCATCCTGTGTGATATGTGCGTTGCTTCACGTTAACCAGTCCCCTCCAAAAGTACTGCAACAACCAGGCCAATTCATCTGATTATGTTATGCACTGATGACATTTGGGTTTGAGTTAAAAAGAATATGAGACAAGAGATCAGGTTTTCAGACAGTATTTAAATCTAAATATGTTAAATTACATAGAACATAGCACATTTAGTATCTGACCATCTGGCTTTTCAAGTGAGCAAAGTATTGGAGATAAGAGGTTGATGGTTGTTTGTTCTTACACAGGTGGGTTCTGTTGTTTAAACTGATTGTTTAAACTGTAAATAGCTCATGATATCGACTCTCAACAATTGTTAAGGTAAAAAAATCCATCAGAAGCATTTCACAAACCCTGGGGATAACCAGTTGAACTATTTGGAAAGTCTTGAAAAGGAAGCAAACCACTGGTGTACTGAGCACTTATGGAATCGGTCGTTAAAGGAACGCAACGACAGCTCATTACAGACAAACGAAGAGATTGGTAAAGAAAACCCCCAAAAGAACAATCATTACCGTCTTGAAGATCGTCCGCCAGGAAGACGGGTGGAGGTATCACAATCCACCCTTCAATGATGGAACTACATTTTGGGAATGTCAAGGCTGAGTCACCAGATGCCAAATGAAAAACAGGAGCCATAAAGTTTCTGGAACTGTATGTACAGATAAAACAAAAATGATTCTCTACCAAAGTGAAAGAAAGACCAAAGTGTGGAGAAAAGATCCAATGATCCAAAATGTTTGAACTCATCTGTGAAATGGCATGGGCGCTGCTTGAACAGGATCAATAATTTTCATTGATAATGGAAGCTCATGATGGCAGCAGCAGAATGAATTCTGAAGTTTATAGAAACAATTTGTCCGTGGATCTTAAGAGAACTACGATTCCAAATGAATTGGGCAGCAGTGAGACAGTGATCCAAAAACCCACTGCCAAATAAAGTAATTACTCCGTCTAACAACAGAAAGTCCTACTTTGAACTACTTTGGCAGGTGTGAAAAAATGCTGTAAACCGAACGCTTTCAGAAACGGAAGTGTTCATCATTTATTTTCATCAATCAACAAAATGCAGTGAATGAACAAAAGAGAATCTAAATCAGATCAATATTTGGTGTGACCACCCTTTGCCTTCAAAACAGCATCAGTTCTTCTAGGTACACTTGCACACAGTTTTTGAAGGAACTCGGCTGGTCGGTTGTTCCAAACATTACTGTGTTTTATCCTCCGTGTGACATTGATGATCATCAGTACCTGTTTGGTAAAACTGGTTGATCAGACACCGACTATAATCCTACAGAATCCCCGACTGTGTGCAAGTGTACCTAGAAGAACTGATGCTGCTTTGAAGGCAAAAGGTAGTAACACCAAATATTGATCTGATTTAGATTTTTCTTTCGTTTGCTCACTTTGCATTTTGCAAATTGATCAAAATAAACGATCATTATTTATATTTCTAAAAGCATTCTTTGTTTACAGCATTTAGTGTAAATGGTGAGAAAGATGGTAAAAATTAATTCTTGCCAAGTTCTTCATGGCTCACCCTTTGGCAGAGAATACAGCATGCAGGGGTGCTGTAGAGGTCAGGTAGAGGGGTGCTTGGGTAACCAATGACTCACTAAAAGTACACGATTGGAAGAAGCATCTCAGGTGAAATAATTTCTGACTAATTTTCTCACTTTGGAGGATTCTTTGAGCAACTTTATACAGTTTTATTGCGCAAAAATACAACTCACTTTACAAAAGGCAAATCTAAAAAAAAAAAAAAAAAAAAAAATACAAAAGGCAAATCTCACAAATAGGTCCCCACTTTTTTTTTTGACCAGAAAGGTAGCATAGTGCCTCTCCAATGAGGGCCCTTCTATGGTTGCATCCCTCTTAGAAGCTTTTTAATCCAGCCTTGAACAGCACTGTCTCTGTTATGGAGACTTTATAAAATAATGAATGTCTAAAAAAAAAAAAACTGAATGCCTAATTGATCCATTTATGATCCATTTATAGTTGTGAGCCATGAGTCTTTTGACCTACCAGAGGCTGTGTTTTTGTGGGGATGGTTAGGGTTAGGGTTAGGGTTAGGGTTAGGGTTCAATGGAATGGAAACAAAATAAGGACTCTATCCTCTTTACACCAATGCACTTGTGCATGATGTCGCTCACACAAGAGCAGTACCTAAATTTAAGGATGTCTCAATCGGTTGGGCGCTTTGGGCTGTTGACTGAAAGGTTGCTGGTTCTAACCTGCCCAGGGACTGTGGCATCACTGTTGGGGCAGCGGGGGCTTAGTATATGCTAAGGGAATAGGCTGAGAATAGGCGCCATAACTGGGAGGTCATGAGTTCGAATCCCAGACCAGTCGGTTGCCCTGAGGTGCCATTGAGGAAGGTGCCGTCCCCATCATTGCTCCCCGAAGCTGAAAGCTATCCATACATTCAATTGGTCCACTTATTTTTTAATATCTGCATGTTAAGGGCAGCTCGTGTTTAAAAATAAAGAAAAGATAAATAAATAATTGTTCTTCTTCCAGTGATGTTGGAAACTGTAAATGGGCTGCTATTAAAATTGACAGTGTTTTGCAGATTTACAGACACTGCAGAGTTCTTTTTTTCTCTCTTTTTTTTGTGACTAATTATGAAATTGAGCTTGAAGCTAAAAGGATGACTGCAAAGACAACTTTAATGTTAACGGTGCTGCAGCTTTCATCCCAAGAAAGCCTGTCCTTCAACACAGCATGATTCATCCTTCACTCTCCCTTACACCTACATCGATCTTTCTCTCTATCTATCTATTTATCCATCCATCCATTATTCCAACAGCTCATCAACAAAAACCACATATATTCCTGAAAAAAAGCTAAAACAAAGGGTTTTAACCGCAGCTCGAAATGTATACAGAGCACTTCTTGTTTAGGCATGCTGCTACACGTTCTCCTTCCAAGAAAAGTGCTCCCTTTAGGTTTTACACATGTTTGCTTGAATATTCAGCATGGCCCAGGAGTAATGGCGAATTAATTAGTCAGAGGAAAAGATTTTTGCTCATGAATAATGGAGACGCGCGTCCTTGTGTACAATCATGTAAAATAATTTTATTCATTAATCACTATACCGTCTATGAAAATAATTAGCCAGACCAGCGCCTGTGTAGACTGGCCACATTCAGTCACTGATGAAACTCCCAGTGTTCTTTATTATGTCTAGACTTCGTAAGTCTCTTAAGATCATGTAAAGATGAAAATAAGAAAGAGTATAATAATCTGCTCCATAAACGATGACTCACATTCCGACCACAGTGCAGTAAATAGTTCTTTCTGTTTAATTTAGATCTCTGTTCACAGTGGAATAAGCTGTGTGGTGTTTTCTTATATCCTGTTTTACCTTTAGACTACTGCAAAAATAGATATGACTTATGACTTAGATATGACAGTCAGAGACTGAGATCACTTTAGGAAGAACAGGCTTTAACAATCTTAAAATAATAGATTCATTTTGTGATTCAAAAAGCTATGTGGAGTCAAATAACAGCATACTTTGTGTTCTCTAATGAAACTAGAAGACAGTATGACATAACACGGAAACACAGCCAAGCAGCTACAACTAGCTAACGACCCGCTGAAAATCAATCAAATTCAATACCAAAGGACTCCACTTTTAGTGGGTCAAAAAACTGTAGTAACAGTGAAGGTGCATTCTGGCCCTTAATCCTCCCAGGTTCACAGTGTCATTTATGACAGATCTTGTAATTCTCCCCCATTAGACACATTTTTGTAAGGAAGGGCACTGCTGTGCCATTCTGGACTCTGACGCGATCATATGCCTTTGAGAAGCTTTGTAATCCTGCCTTGAACTACACTCAAGGAGACTTTCTTCTCCTGCCTCTGCTATTAGAGCAGCAACCCAAAAATAGCAACAATGGAATAAGCAACTTGTTCAGACCCCAGAGGGTTAAAGCTCAACGTGAAGACCACAGCCCTGGAGTCTGATCTGAGTAAGCATGCTGATGGTTAACGTTTCCATTTTCCCAGACTGACAACATGACAACATGTCATCACTGTGATTACAAAACCTAGGGTTTACCTTTATCTCATAACGGACAACTTTCTAGGAAAAGGGGGAAAAAACGTATAATGTTCAATTATGAACAATTATACTGAACAATGTTCAGGAAAAACAATGTTCAGGGAGAAGGATGTTCAGGGAGAAGGATGTACAGGGAGAAGGATGTTCAGGGAGAAGGATGTACAGGGAGAACGATGTTCAGGGTGAATGATGAAAAGAGAGAACGATGTGCAGGGACAGACTGAACACTTGCATCGTCTCTGTTAGGTTCTGTATACGCTCAGAAAACAAAAGAAAATTGGATACCGGCAGAGATTGGGGGAAATCACTGGTGTGGTACGAACTGGAGGGGAAACTGCACCAGTGTTTTGTTCGCAACCAGAAAGTGTGATCATGAACAGAGGTGAAAATCTGGAGAACGTTTTTTATCGTAACCTGATTTGTACACCTTCGGAAACGCTCGTGACCAGAGGACCACAGTATGTATGAAATACAAGGGTATTAATGAGAAGATTTTATCTCCCTTGGCAGAATCACTCTCTACTCATCTTGGAAAGCTGAGATGATGGGACATTGACTGCAGCTAAGAGATCAGGTCAGGGCAGGTACTGATGCTGGATGATTAGTTCTGGATCACAAACGCCACTCGGACTTATCTCAGCGAGCGTTCTCATTCAGACTTATCTCAGCTACAGAGCACCAAGTAGGTGAATCTACTAATTAAAATGGGTGTCTGGAAACCTTTTGACATAAAGCTCATTGTAAGGCTAAGCTACACTGACTGATCCATGATGGGAAAAAGGGTTACTAGTGTTACACAGTGAGTTGGCGTGTTCAAGTGAAAATGTCCACTAGAGAACCTGGACGTAGATGAACTTTGCAGATCAGAGTTCGTTGTGTATGCTGCGTCGCTGGGTGTTCAGGCGGCAGGCGGCTGGTGTTTGTAGTACCATGTTGTAGAGGCATTTACTGGGCTCCTTCACTGACTTCAGATCAGTCTCTGTCCCACAAACCAGTGTCACCTACAACACAGACCACACAGAACACTCTATAATATGAGCATAGATCATTATTTCCCCAGTACATATTCTATTTAATCTGTTCATAAAATACAGAGCTATTTGTCTTTACACACTCTTCCTTGCAATAAAGAGCAGTTTTTAAATAATAATTACAAAGTACTGTGGGTCCTCACTCTCAAAACTGCACTTCCTGCACATTAGTTTCATTGTATTTACTGAATAATTTATAGTAGCCACTGAATTATTCATAGCAGATCATGAATAATTCATAGGGAACAGTAAATAATCCATGGTAGATACTGAATAATTCATAGTGTACACTGAATAATTCAGAATAATCCGTTGTACATACGGAATAGTTCATAGTAGATACTGAGTAATATAAAGGAGATCCTGAATAATGCATAGTAGAAACTGAAGCCCTATTATTAAAGAATAATGAGGCCTGTGAACAATAAGCAAAATCATTATTTTTATTAAGATACTTTTACTGAGTTTAACAGTCTATGGACTTTCTTTTTTGGCTATAAGTGGTTTTGTGTCACTTTCTGTCAGTTTAGTGTCTGTACTGCTGAAAGATGGCACTTTTTTCTTCAAAGGGAGCTTCCCATAATACATCACAAGCGTCTTTAGTGATGTCCATCAGCATGACTGTGGTGACGTGTCTGAGTCACTCTGATCTGGGACCAGAGAAAATCAATTTAATACTAGGGTTAGACTTATATCGGAAAAACTTCTGCTGAGCTGAGATCAGCCTGAAGCATCTCATCCACACACACACGCACACACACACACACACACACACACACACCCCGACTCCTCCTCCAGACCCTCTTTACAGCAGGGGAAAAAGTTATTGTATTCCCAGAGTGGTTTCCATAGCAACCCTTTCATCAGTCTCTCCCCCTCTCTCAGTATCCGTCTTTCTCTCTCGACAATCTATTCTGCAGACAAAAGCTACCTGAATACACAGAGGGCTAGAGAGAGACAGAGAGAGAGAAGGAGAGAAGGCTTCACATTTGATAGAAATAGAGAAGCATTAAAACAACCAGGTGTACACACGTACACGTACACACACACACACACACACACACACACTTTGCTCTTATCATTATCTCACACACAGAACAATCGCTCTCCTATTGGCTTTACTTTATCTAAGCATTTAATTGAGGCAGACGCAGAAGATCTAAGGCCAATCTGCTTATTGCAGCATGTTCTAGAGACACTGATTATTATTTTAGGGCTGTCACTAATTTGTAATAAGGTCATTTGAATATTCTTTAAACAAAAAAGACAAGTCAACAACTTGACAACAAAAAATTATTTATACTAATAAATTGCAGTTTCTGTCTCTAGAACTCTAAACAGATCTGAGAAAGCAACTGTTTACTGGAATTTCTAAAAACTATCCACACTGCAGAACCATCCTTGGCTTAAAGACGCAGATATTTGCATCTTTTTTTTTTACATTTTCAGTGATTACCAGCGGTTCTGTCAGCATTTTCTGGTCCTGATTTAAGAACACAACAAATGGAAGAAGATGCAGAAGCAGTGGAAATTATGTAACCATGTCCACATCATGGTAACCCTTTGACCATAGAGCTTGTTTGTGAGTGTGAGCTCTTCTTGCTTAGGAGTGTCTGCTCCTTCTGGTTGTGAGTGTTTGTGCCAGATTGTGTTTCTAAATTGGATTAATATCATGTTCTGCTGCAATCCAGCTGCTTCTGTAGAGCTATACTCCTGCCATCCCTCGCTCTCTCTGAGAGAAGAGGAGGGGGCTGTTAAGAAACAGAACGAGGGAAGTAGAGGCCATGCCGGCACATTTAATGTCATAATGAGCAGGAGGCTGCTGTTCTCTCTTTCTGTTTATCTTTTTTTCCCTTTTGACAGTTCTCTCTCTAATCCACACACTAGTTCTTCTGGGGGGAAAAAAGAGCCACAAAAAAAATGCATTATGTTCACACTGATACGGGGAAATAGACACACAAAGAAAGAGATACACTGTGGGCACAATTATAAGGCAAGTGAGTATTTTAACCACAATCATCGTTTTTATGCCTATATTCCAACACCAAGCTGTATAAACCTGAATGCTAATTGGAGCTAAGCAGATGAGGTGATGTGTATTTGTGTAATGAGGGACGGTGTGGTCTAAGGAGATCAACATATTGTATCAAGGTGTGTATACTTATTAGGCAGCTTCTTTTCCTCAGGCAGAATGGGCCAAAACAGATAGAACAGGCTCTGAAAAGTTCAATATTGTAGAAAGTCTTTCAGAGGGATGTAGTTCTCTTGACATTGCTAAGATACTGGGGTGTAATCACAGAACCATCAAACGATTTGCTACCAGGAACCCATGATCCTCCAGTTTTGTCATATTCCAAAACTGAACCTACCTGGAGTGCCCAGAAGTACAAGGTACAGAGACATGGCCAAGGTAAGGAAGACTGATACCCCACCACCGCTGAACAAGATTCATAATTTGAAATGTCAAGACTGGGCCAAAAACTCCAAATCGACTCAAAACCCACTGCCAGTTTTTAGAAGACACTTTCTTCAAGCAGTGGTTCAGGAAAAGTCTGCATCTTTCAAGAAGGCCATGATTTTTATGCAGGATAATGCTCCATGGAAGTTCTCCACTGCACCAGTAAAGGCCTTAAAAATGAAAGAATGATGACATGGCCCTCTTCCTCACCTGACCTAAATCCTACTGAGAACTTGTGGACCTTCTTAAATGGGAGATTTACAGGGAAGGGAAAACAGTCCACCTCTCTGAACAGTGTCTGGGAGGCTGTGGTTGCTGCTGCACCAAAAGTTGGTCATCAGAAGAAACCGAAAGACTGCATAAATGGAAGGCTTATGACTGCTAATGAAAAATAAAAGGGCAGCTGTATTGGTCACAGTTTTTTTTCTTATTTTTGAAATGTCAAATTTTTATTTGCAATTTTTTTAGTTGAATAAACAAGTGAGATGGGAAAATGTTCATTTTACATTTAGTTGCATAATAATTGCGCACATATGTATCCCCTTTAAATGTTCACACTCACATTTTGTTTGTGAAACTTTCAGGTTTCAGAGTAATTAACATTTTGAATTGACTAATAGCGCCGTATTTGTTCCAGATTAAAAATAATCCTCAAAATACTTAATTGTGCACTCAGTGTAGAGAAGGAAAGAGAGGGAGAGAGAAAGAAAGAGAACATCTGATAACTCCTAGCAAAGCTAACATTCAAAATGCAGCAGATTGCATGGTATTAAAAGGGAGTTCAACCAATTTTTAAAATTTAATTAAACACGTCATTCAGAGTGGGTTTGTTGTGAAAAATCCACTCGAGAGAAACTTACTAGGTCGGAACTGTTCACAGTGGTGAATGGATCCAGATGTTTGCCTCTAAAAGCCCCTTAAAGAAAGAGTCCATGAAATGGTTCTGAAGATGCAAACCTGAGACTGGAGAAGCTTGTTCCTTATAACTTCCATTCATGGGAGAGAGACGCATGTAGGATGTTATAAATATAAATAGTCCCTCAAAAAGTCCCACTATTTTCAATCATCACCATTCAAAATAAGTACTTAAACATGCATGCATCTTTACTGGTGACGTCAGGCTCCATTCACCATCACTGAGAAATCTGAATCTCTGTAATGAGTCACTTTTAACCAAACCCATGCTAGATGACTCTCCAGCCACTGCCTTACGGGGAATCTTTTAAAAATCCTGATCTTTTCACACTTTTTACATGCCTGAATGACAAAGATAAGGCTGCATTGTTTGCTAGAACGTATTCTCTGTTCCTACATTAGTACACGTTCCTGACCCAGTGCTCACCCAGTAAAAATGATGGGCTGAGTGGATATACTCACCAGTGTAGCGCGCTTTGGGCCTTGCCAGCAAGCTTCTCCTTCATCATACTTCATCTGCCCATACGGAGAGTCTGGACGAGCAAGCCATCCGCTCCACTTCCTGTGCAAACATACAAATAAAAACAAGAAACACAAACCGTGTTCAAGGTGTCTTCCATGATCTTCTGTAGATCTCAGAATTCAATCAGAGGCTCCCATTTTCCTCTACAGAACCATGAGGGGTTTTCCCCTTTCATGACCACATCGTGTCAGTTGGTGTTCAGGTCAAGACTTGAACAAGGCCATTTTTTTTTTTGTTTTGGCCAATCAGAAGTGAACTTATGCTTTAGATTGTTGTGCTGGATAAAACAATTTTGCTTGATGTTTAGATCACTGATAAGCAGATATTTTCTTTACGTTCTTTCTGGTGCAGAGCTGAATTCACCTGTCGCTCTATTATAGTGCAGATCCTGAAGCAGCAAAGCATCCCTGGACCATCACACCCCATCTTTTCCAACTTCACAACGTCATAGGACATCTTTCCCTTGTGGAACATTCTAATGTCCCCATAACTACAAAATGAGCATGATCATCCCAGGGGATTTGGTCCCCACAAAGCAATAAAAACACACGAAAATCACACACACACACCCAGAAGAACTCATTATACTCATTCAACCATGACCTCCAAATCTGCCCCTCCATGGAAGGCACACCCGCACACACACACACACACACACACACACACACACACAGTATGATGAGCAATGTATTTAACAATAAACAGCGTACCTACAGTAAGTATTTCACCCTCGCCTCCATTTTTCTTACTTTAATACCAGAAGAAAGAAGAACAGCATTACCGTTTGCATGACTGTAAGTTCGCCATTTTTGCAACCTTCCCTTCATCTCCTAACGTGTGCATAGCATTATGCTAATGTTTGCAGCCTTCATGGGAGGATGCGCATGGTTTATGTACCCATAAACCACCGAAGCAACACATTAACGAAGGCTGGGCGCAGGGGTGTTAAAGGTTTAGCAACAGCAGAACTAATTTGACAAGCGGTAGTTCACTTCTTCCTGCTATCGCCTGTTAGTGCAGGGGTCTTAGCTCTCCTCCGCCACTGCAGGGTGAAAATATTAATTATCATTTGTCTCAGTTAATTTTGTCAGAGGGCCCATGGATCCACTGAACTCAATCCCAAACCAAGCGTTTTCTCTCGCTGGAGCCAGCTAATTAAATCTCTCCACAGCGGAGAGTTTTGAAAAGTAAGTAAAAATGTGCGTTCAAGTGATGGAGCTACAGACAGCAGAGGACACATTCTTCAGGGATTTATTTATTTTTTACTGAAGATGATATTTTGTCTCTTACAGATAAACATACAGCCTTCTGGATGTACTGGATACGGGCTTTAACACTATCATCCGTCTGAAAGTACCGATCTCGCCATGCTGTGTGTGTGGATGACTGTGTTCAGAGGTGTGGAGTGTGCAGTAAGCAGTGGCCTTCCATGTGATCGAGTTACATTGGAGCAGTGGTGGCCTAGTGGTTAAGGTCTAGATCCCGTGATCAGGAGGTGGTGGGATCAAGTCCTGAATCAGTGTTTTACCCTGAGATACCCTTCAGTAAGGTACTGCCCCCGACACTGCTCCCCGGTCACTGGTATTGCAGCCCACTGCTGGTGTGTGTGTGTGTCTGTGTGTGTGTGTGTGTGTGTGTGTTCATTATAAGTGTGCTTGTATTAAATGTAGAGAGTTCTCTGCTCACAGCATGTGTCCCACAAGGTATTTCATTTATTTTCATTTCATTGTGAGGACTAATACTGTCCCCACTCACTGCCCATATTAAACAGTGCTCACCTTTTCATTTCTATTTTCGTGTGGCAGTGGTGGCCCAGTGGTTAAGGACTGGGCGCCATGATCAGAGGATCAGGGGTTCGACACAGACCATCAGGCGATCCTGAAGAACCCTTGAGCACGGCACCGTTCACAACACTGCTCACCCCTTCATTCACAGATGGTGAAAACAGAAACCTCTTTATAGAGCACCTTTCTCAAACCAAGAGGTGGGACAAACTAGACAAAAAAAAAAAAAAAAAAAATATATATATATATATATATATATATAGAGAGAGAGAGAGAGAGAGAGTTGAAGGCCAAAGGTAGTAACACCAAATATTGATTTGATTTAGATTTTTCTTTTGTTCTCTCACTTTGCATTTTGAAAATTGATACAAATAAACAATCATTATTTCTGAAAGCATTTTTTCATACCTGCCTAAAACGTTTGCACAGTACTGTATGTATATATATATATATAAATATATATATACACACACCCACACACACACACACACACACACACACACACATGAATGGGATTTCAGTGAGCTACACTGACTAAATGAGTGCACTTCCTGATTTGGTGTTTTCCAGAACAAAATATAAGCACAATATTCTAGAGTCTTTATGGTAAAAGTATTTTGTTTAAAACAGTGATCAGTGAGCCTGCAAAGAGTTAAACTAAACCAAATGATTACTCAGTTAATTGTTTAAAATTGTCGTTGGAAATGGTCACCATGGTTTATGTGTATAAAGTTGACAGTATAGATGTGATGTAGTTGTGTGTGTGTGTGTGTGTGTGTGTGTGCGTGTGCGTGTGCGTGTGCGTGTGCGTGTGCACAAGCCCAGCAGGGTGTGCTTGGTTTAATGCCTGATTTAAATGTGTGTTTTAATGCATGCTGTAATGTCTGATTGATGGAGGGGATCTGCAGCTCCTCCTATTAGCATTCCTCTCACTCAGCTCCACAACTGCAGCTTAAAAGCAAACTCATTTACTACCAACAGCTCTGTTCCAGCACAGAGGAGGGAAGAAAAACAGGAGGATGGCTAAAAAAAAAAAAAAAAAAAAAAAAAAATTAATTACTCTGGAGCATGCAAACACATTTTCATTTGGAGGGAAAATGAAGGCTGGCCCTTCTGAATGTGAAATACAGCACTAAATCCTGACAAAGTGATAAGAAGGAGCATTTATTTCTGTTGTTATGACCTGGAAGTTTTACATTTTGCATTGCTGTGTTTTTGGCTAATTAAAAGAAGGACTTAGCACTTCTCTAAGTCGATATGACTTTTTACATGATAAACCACAGCTGATCTACCATCTTCAGGGCTGCTGATGATAAGACCCGATCCGTGCTTGCCCGTTTGCTGTCAATCTCAAATCTTAAACATTTCTGTGAATGAAATTAACATTTTGAACCATGCCTAAAATACCCACATTGTTTAATTGATGCTGAAATCTAATCCTTATTAGAACTAATTAGCTTTCTAAAAAGCTGATTAGTGTTGTTATTATGATAATGGTTTTAGATTTTAAAGTATGTGCTGGCCAGAAGCTCCATCACAGGCCTAATCCTGACGCCTCAGACAATAATTCCATAATAATCCAGCGCTAATCTCGGCCCTCTGCTTTAGCGGAACCAGACCCGAACGCGCTCACGCATCAGCCTGACAGCATGAAAAAGACATTATCATTTAGACGAGTCCCGCAGGATGCATATCACCACTGCGGAGGGGAAACTAAATTTATAACATGGAGGAGAGGAGGAGGCAAAAGAGAATAGCAAATCTGAATCTTAAGAAACACTAGGACAAACTTCAGATGATCAACTGGGTGTGTTTCATGCATTCATTCATTTTTTTTTCGACTTCATGTTGTTTTTAAAATCTGTCTGCAACACAGCGTTCACACCAAAATACATCCTTCACACAACTTACTGCGAGACACTTACACTCGTAAGTGGGACACTGATTGTTTGGATCACTTTATTGTAATTTATTAATATCAGGCAGACAGAGGTAACACATTTATTGCATTATCTATTTTGAAGCTCTGCAAGGGTTTAGATCTTATCTTTTATTTAGCATTAAGCACAACCCTGTGAATATCTCAAGATCAAAATTACAACTATATGTTTTACAATGTGTCTCAGTCTAATTAAATGCTTCACAAAATGAACATACATTTGAAAATTTTTCTGACCACATCCATCCCTAGACAGGACCTGGGTATGATATATCCAATCCCCAGGTCTCTGGGGTATGTGTATAAGTTGATCAGCTATAACTTTAAAACCACTTGTTTTCTGCTGTGTAGCGCCATGTGATATCAAAACACTCCTCAAATCATGTACACCACAAGACCATTCCATTCCAGAACATGTATTATTCACGTTTGCGACACGTCATTTCCATGTCCTGATTACAGGGACAGTCCCCCCTGGAGACACTCAGGGTTAAGGGTCTTGCTCAGGGACCCAGTGGTGGTAGTGCCAGAGGTGGGATTTGAACCTGGGACCTCTTGAGCCACAGGTCCATAGGCAAATATCTTACCATACCATACCAACAGAACAACAATGGTAGTATGGCAGGGAGCATATCCCAATAAAAGAGGGGATCATTAATTAAGGGATCCTGCTGCCATGAGAGTGTCAAACACAAGGATTTCTTAGCAGAACATTTCTCAAAAGATCACTCTCCCTCCACTGGCTCACCTTTTTCCTATATAGCATCCAGACACTATCACATCCCCCAGTAAGTGATGCACACGCAGCCGAACATCCACGTGATATTAAGGAAAATGTGGTTCATCGGACCGATCTTTCTCTCAGAGCCAGTATTTCCTTTGTTTTGTTTTTTAGCAGTTTTTGCTTCACTAGCTCTTCTGTAGGATCAGAACTGATTGGATAGCCATTGCTCCCCTGTAAGCCTTTGGTGCCCATTACCCTGTTGCCAGTTCACCGGTTCCTTGGAGCACTTTTGGTAGATACTGACCACTGCATAGTCTGAACACCCCACAAGACCTTTGACCCAGTTTTTAGCCCATCAGTTTGTTTCTTGTCGAAGCAGTTCAGGTTCTAACTATCGCCCATTTTTCCTGCTTCCTACACGACTGTTCACTTGCTGCCTATTATATATCCCACTCCTTTACAAGTGGCACTGTAATGAAATAATCAATATACGTCAGCAAGTAAAGTACACTAATAAAGTGCTTTTCAAAGACATTGTAACAAAGAACTATATGACTATAAAAACCAACAACAGCATAATAAAAAAATGTGCCATTGAACGACTAGTTCATTTCGCCCATTTCCTCATTCAATCATACTTTAAAAACCATCACCCAAAACATTAACCAAAGGACTGGCTAAACAAAAAGGCTTTTCAATATATCTCAGAAGAAACAAGGAAGAATGTGAAATGCAGGTGAGGAGAGAGATCATACCAAAGTATTGGGCCAGTAGACTGCAAAGTTCCCCCAGCCTTCAATCTCATACTCATACAATAAAACTTTGGGCCTGAAATCTGAGAGTAAAAGATACAGTATACCTGAAGAGAGTAATGGGGCAACCATTACTATAAATCCAAATCCTAAAAACAACAAAAGCCAGCGCAAGGAGTATCAACTTAATAATATGAGCTCTTTGAAAACCTAGCTTGTAAGTGAGAAAGAGATCATTTGTTCAGACCAGTGAACAAGGCATTAATTACAAACTCAACTCTGGGAAACAAACCCATGCATAATTTTTTTCAGGTCTGCAAACAAAACAGTTACAACTTTAAATACTTTTCAAATGAAAGAAATGACAATGTGCAATTAATCTGTGAAGCAAGACTCAGCAAGTGATCAAATATGATACAAAAGGTTCTACCACGCTGGACAGATTGAGCCTATCACTCTATGGATCCATGTTTGGATGGATAAATAGGTGAAGTCTAAAACATTTTACTTTTAGTGAAATTAAAATCCAAGTAATAATTAGAAAGCCAGACTTTCTTGCAGGATAAAGAGTCAACCAGCATAGACAACTGATGGAGCTTAAAATAAACAATTTCTGGAAAAGGAAAAATATAGAATGAAAATAATGATGCACCGAGAACCAAGCACTGGGAAACAACACGCATTAAAGGTGTTAGGTCTGTGAATTTGCTTAAATTTAAAAACTCCCATTTAAAAAATAAGAGGAAGAGCAGATCCAGCCTTCACCAATTAAGAAAGTTAGGACTGTCTACAGCAGCAAATGCTGCATTGAGGTCAAGTTAAATAGGCAAATCAAGTCTATTTGTATAGTATGTTACAGAGATGTCATTTCATGAACTTTATAGAAACAAAATAAGAAAAGTAATCAATATAAAATAGGTAATACAATCAATTATGCAACAAAAAAAGTTCAAATAAGTCAACAATGTAAAGGAATGCAGATAAAAGTGTATGATATTTGCAAAAAGAGCAGAACTACTGATAAACCCAAGGCGGTCCATTGGGAGCTCAGCAGTGCCAGCATAATGGCTGAAAGTCCAATTTAGCCTGTTCAGTTTCAGCCCTCGGATCCACTGACCAGGTCCTATTGATCTAAAAGACTAGCCAAGCTGATGTTCATCAAACATTTCAGGAAAATATTTAGGCCCGAACCATGACAAGTATGGACCAATCCCTGCAATCAGGGGCTAATAAAAAGTAATCATAATGTTTTTTTTTTTCTTTAGTACTTTTTTTAGGGAATAAAATAGCTGCTTAACAAACTTTTCCCAAAAAAATATGAATTTAAAAATACAAAAATGGGCATATATACATAAAAACAACACAGAAACAGAAAAATAATATAGAAAAATAACAGAAAATATAAATAGTTCTTTCTTCTCTACAGTTGTGAAAATTGTGTAAAATCATTGAGAAAACACCGAGTAACATGTTTGTAAGGAGAGGAACTTGATGAGATTTTAGATCTTATGTATTTTTTTTTTATTAAACTAAATCCAAAGTGGTTAAGAAATTCATCAGTGTCTTCTTAAGAAAGTACCACTGCTTGATGAGATTAAGGTGAAAAAACATTGTTAATAGTGTTAAATAATTTATTAGATAAACAGGCTATCATAGTGCCATATCATGCATGGGTTATGCAAGAATTTGATGTTATATGGGGCTGTAACAGTGGGATGTAAAAGTAGACGAAAATGCACATACACATACACCTGAACTTATATCTGGTGCAAATAAAAAATCTAGATCATCTCTTTAAGCTAATGCATAAAACTGGCTGAAGTGCACCTTGGCCTCAGACCACTTCAGAGTAATAAAAAGCAGATGATAACCGAATTTGCAAAAGTGGTCTGTAGTCGGTCACTGTGAATAAGATCCAGACTTCCTTAGTGCAAATGAGAGAAGCCTACAGAAGGACAAACATCAGAGCAGCACTTTACTAATCAGAATTTTATAGAAGAGTGGCCAGACGGAAGCCATTTGTCATTGAAAGGCACACGACAGGCAATTTGGCAAATGACTCTCAAACCATGAGAAGCAAAATCCTCTTTTTCTGATCAAAATGAAGACTGAGCTATCTGGCCACAATTCCCCACAGTATGTGTGGAAGCAACTAGACCATATTAATCAAAATCACTACAGTCAAACATGGTGGGGGCAGCATCGTGCTGTGAGGGACGTTTTTCACCCTTTTTAAACTGTACTGTTTAAAACACCATTTCGAGTTCATATATCAAGGTCTGTAAACGTAACTGCCTTGTTTTTTGGATTAGGGCTGTTGTTTTGTGGTTGGATACCCGCCTACAGAACAATAAGTCGCAGGTTTGATTCCCACCTCCTGCACTACCATCATTGGGTTCCGGAGCAAAACCTGAGCAAAACCACAGAGACTATAATGATCCACTGGACATGTTGTGATGGGCTAACAGAAATTAGCATTCCATTCAAAAAGCTGCCCTAAACTGTGTGGTTTCAATAAGGCAGACAGATGATACAACTGAACCCTGTTGGATTATCATTGCTTTATTTGTTTGGTTTAAAAGAAAATTATGTTTTGGGGTTTTTATTTTGTGACTTCATACAAAGATTAGTTACTGCCAGCAACTTAAGGCCTTTTCACACTGGATGTGATACATTTGTGAGCTTTATTAAGAAAGCAATAAAACTGTTTATTGTTTATCACTGAAAAAGTACACTGCTGATTTAATCTGTTTTTATTTACAATATGTGGACAGACGTACTGGGACATCTGGGCATTACACCTACAGGAACTTTTATTGCTACCCATTCTAATTTAAGTATCAATATGGAGATGATCCCTCTTCTCCCCATATTAGCTTCAACTCTTCTGGGAAGGATCTCACAGAAGACTCCACATTGGAGTGTATCTGTAGGAGGTTTTTCCCACTCATCCTGATTTTGGACGAGAAGACCTGGCTAGCAAACTCTTTTCCAGATAATCCAAAAGTAGCTTGATGGGGTTGAGGTCAGGGCTCTGACCAGTCAATTTCTTCCACACTAAACTCACCCAACCATGTCTTAATGAACCTTTCTTTGTGCACTGAGCCATGCTTGAACAGAAAAGGGCCTTTCCCTTACTGTTCCTGCAAATTTGAAAGTATAGGATTGTCCAAAATGTCCTGTTCTGCTGAAGCATTAAGATAAAGATTGCAAACAAAGAGCCTGGCCAATGAAAACAACCCCATACTACCCTCCCTCCTCCACCCAACTTTTTAGTGCCACACTGCAGTCAGGTAGGAAATTGTTGTCCTGACTCACCCATCAGACTGCCAGACTGAGAGATTTTAACTCCAAAGAGGCCATTTCCATTACCACCGAGTTCAGTGGCAGTGTGCTTTACACTCGTCCGGCCAAAGCTTGGCATGTCTGTCCACTGGCCACTTTTACACAGTTTCAATAATGAAGGTGTCCAAATACTTCTGTCCATCTAGTGTATATCTTGCTTTAGACTTATAAATTAAGAAGGAAGAACATGTGCAGTTTTAAAAAGGTCATTTCAATGTTAAAAAAAATGGCTACTGTGCGCAGTACTTAGTTAACTAACGGAACCTAGTTAATCAACCAATAAGCAAAATTTAGCTGATAATTTATAGCGACTACACTAGACACACCCAGGCGTGATTACTGCCAACAGTGTTGGATCTAAACACCATTTAAACAGAATCCTTTCAGTGATCTGTAAAGGGCTGAAAGGTGTAACAAGCAGCACACTGTGCTATTATCTTGTCTGATAATCGGAAATTATTCAGTGTGACAAATATGCAAAAATAAAGTGGATATTTTCCGAAGCACTTTCGTCACAGTGGTTTTTTTTTTTCCCGAAGGTAGAAAATGCTACATCTGTCTTTTTTACATCTGACATGAACTGACTTGACCAATCCCTTGTTTCTGGCACTGTCATGGCAAGTCTCTGACAAGCCTTTTGTCTCCTGCTTTTCCAAAGTAAAGCAGTCAGCTCAGATCCACCATTTTTCTGCACACTGTGTTCGGTGTGTGATGAGAAATTTCCCACCATAAAAATGTCTCTTGGTGTAACTGATTAGAAACTATAGATCTATAGAATCCTTAGAAGAATGTTTTATCCAAAAAACAAGCATACAGATCATGCAATATGGCTGGGTTCTGTTTGCATGACCAGCGGCCCACTGGCTTGCCTTCATCACTGGCATTTTGGGATGAACCGTTTCAGTATTTGTATTGCAGTCAGATATCAGAAGCCCATGAAGCACTTTACTTAATGCTAATTAATGTCGGGGAAAGGAGGAGGAGGACCAGACGTACTCAGTGGTTGCCATAGCGACAGCACACGAAGTGTGCATGGTTCATAGTGTCACGTCGCCCCTATTCACACGTTTGCCATGGCCTCACGTCGGGGTCGCGCCCCTCTGTAACGGTAGCCGTGCGACTAAATTGCAGGGTGCGCTAACCTTCTAAAGGAAATGATACGTAGCTTTTTAGCTCAAACGTGTACTTTCGCCGACACACATCCCCCCCAACTCAACGCAGTGTGTGTGCGTGTGTGTGTGTGTGTATGTGAATGTGAGTATGTGCAGGTAAGAGAGCCCCCTCTGATGGCACTTGAGCCAGAAGGCCCTTGACAATCTGAAAATGAGCCCATTAAGCAGAAACACTTAAACATGCAATTATGCACTTACTCCCTATGAGCTGTCCACCCTCCAAAACCCCCAACCCAACACGGCTGGAGAGCGAGATGAATTAAAGAGGAAACGCTTTTTAAAGTCCTATCAAAACAATTATGGGCATTATTACTTTTGATAAAAATACATGAAAGTAGCGATTGATAAAAAGTTTTTTTTTTTTAATACACAGGCAGGAAATCAAAGGCAGGGTTCTGCAAATCACTTTCCTGGTCATAAATGACGCGTCTAAACATCATGCATAGACCCTTACGAGCCAACTGTTTCCAACTCTTAGAAAGGACGGACAGACAATTCAGGGCTAATATCCAATAGCAGAACGATTAAATGTTGAACATGACTGATTTCTGAGAATGCTGGGGTGGAGAGTGGGGCTGTTTGGTGGTCTTGGTTTTATGGTGAACAGTGGTGTTTAGTATGATGTACAATGAAGGTGTAATTCGGAGAATGACGATAGTTGGTGGAGAACGATGATTGTTAGATGTTTGCTTGAAGGAGAATGATAATGCTGAGTTGGAGAATTATAGTGTTTGTTGGAGAATGATGGTGTTTCATAGAAAATAATGGTATATGATGCATAATGATAGTGGCTGCTGGAGAATACGGGAGAAAAGTGTTGTTAGAGGGGATTTTTTTTTGTAAAATACTTGTATTATGGTGAAAGGTGTCGTTTTGTAAGATTATATAATTGTATAATAATGAATGTGTTCAGTGGAGAGTTACACTTTTAGATGGATAGAATCGTTGTGTAATGGTGTATATCGTTGTGTGGTAGAGAATAATGGAGAATGATGGCATTATTAGGAATGAAAATGTTCAGTGGAGAAGTACAGTTATTACAGTGCAGTGATGTTTGCTGGAAATTAACAGTGTTTTTTTGGAAAATTATGGCAATGATCCTGCAAATGTGTACATTCTATCTTTATCTGTCTATGGATATTTGTGATTTATCCTTAAAGAAAGTCTAGAGTTCTCTCCTTTTTTACTGTCCTGCTCAATGATGTTTGTATCTGAAGTGCTTGGCCCTGGCAAGTTTCTGAACACAGATGACCAGAAGTAGAAATTGCTGTAGTTCTGCGATGTGAGGAAGAGACAGGTTCACACACCCTCCTTGAGTCCACTCTTACACACATGAGAATAAGTGTCAGAGTGTGTCTAGTTTCAAGCCTGAGTCTTCAGTGACACTCCTACTGCTCCACTTTCTGCTGTCTCTCACTCTACGCTTCTCTCTGACTTCCACCGTCTTGAAGTGGCCAGTCTCTACAGTACAGTGCACTCCTGGGTTTAGAAAATATAATGCAGTAATGTGCAACTGCTAGAAGATACTGACCGGAACTAAGTTTCACCAGTTCTGCAAGTTTACCCCTTTGTTCAGACTGCAGTTTTCTTTTTTGTTTAAAGTCTTTCCTAAAACCTATAATAAAGTCATTACTAGCAACAACTAACTACGTCTACGCTAAACACTGTCGCTTTAGCCTGACGATGCTATTAACTATAGTCTCACTGAACTGGGTGTTAACTATAGTCTCACTGAACTGGGTGTTAACTATAGTCTCACTGAACTGGATGTTAACTATAGTCTCACTGAAGAGGTGTAGATTGTGATATTGCAAATTTGCACCTTTATGTGGTGCAGCTTATTTTGTAATACTTCACACATTTCATGTTGAGTATTTTGGTCGGAGTTTTTCACCTAACTATTTCACCATGTTCTTATGTTTCACAACTTGGTATGTGGTGCTAATTTATGGGCTATAAGCTTCCATTACTTGTGAAATTTGTTACCCTCAAAATGTAAATGCTTAAGAACTAAAGAACCCAGTTTCACACACCAAACATCTTACATCTGGAGGAAAGGGGGGTAATCCCCCAGCAATCACTTTAAGTGCGAAGATCTATGCTTGGTGTGGAAGCAGAGAGTGGCTGCGGGTTTCATCAGCTTCTGCAGTGTTATCGGGCTGCTTGGATGCTGCAGTAGCTTTTCCTCAGCTGGCTGCGTTTGGCCTCAGTGTGTTTGGTTGCTAGGCTACAGTGCATCCCTATCTGTTCTCCAAAAGCCACTGAGTGACGAGGGGGAACCTCCAATTCTGCATGCAGAGCCCAGCAGCACAACAACAAAGAACATTCTGACTGACTGAGGGGTTAGTATTCACACACACACACACACACACACACACACACACACACACACACACACAGGGAGGCTCTTTAAGAGATATTGATAATCTGTCATGATTCATCACACTGTTGCTACAAAAATGAATGCAACAACTGATAATATCTTTAATTAAAACACCATTAATGGAGCATTAATACATTATTAGTTCATCAGAACCACATCATTACACATACAGAGTAAAATCCAAACTGAATTAGCAAGGATATAATTGCTAGTTTAGTTTCACTATGTACATTTGATGATAGTATATATTACAGAGAACAATGTCAAGAATATGTGTAAAGTTTATCTTGTTAATATGTGTTCCTAGATTATTTGTAACTAAAGTATACTGCACATGTGCTCCAGATTGTGAAGTCACATGACATGAAAAGGGTTTCATTTCTCAGTGTGTGCTGAGTGAGAAACAGTCAAAGACTCTGAATGGTTATGTTTGACAACTGATCATTAGCCTTTTACCAGACGGAGCAATGGTCAGCACCTCATATGTGCAGGAGAAAAACAAATATGCATGCATGCACACACACACACACACACACACACACACACACACACACACGATATTATACACAAACACACATAAAATCCCAATTAGCTGCAACAGATGGGTCTGTGTCACTGGCCTGTCTCTGCTAGGTCACTCCTTGTGACCTTTAGGGCCAGAGTCACATGATTTCCCCTTAGTCTTATGTCTGACTGCTGAGAATGTGTGTGTGCGTGTGTGTGTGTATGTAGTGTCCCTGCTTTTCATCTAGTCCTGCAAAAGCACCATCTGCCCAGCTGACATATATCACAAGATTCTCGAGCAAATTCGATAGTTATGATCGCACAAGTCACTGTTCTGAGGACCCCAGTGCTGGTGAATATAACTGAACTGAAAACATTTGAATGAAAATGGTTTTCAGTTCAGTTTTAGCTTTTAGATAGAAAAAAAAGAGAAAAAAGCTTAGACACTTTGAGACAATGAGCCTATAGCAAAGTGGCAAGATCTAAAATTAATCGAGCATCTTACATATTACGTTAATAGTTCTGAAAAATACAAATTGCAGTTAACAATGCTCACATGACTAGCGTGCTAGAGTATAAATAACTCTAAAAACTAGTTCTATTTTCATCAAAATCATTGGATTAAAAGTAATCCACGTTGTTGAGGACAGTTCAGTCTGTAGATACTGAAAAAGGTTTATATTTTAAAAAGGTTTATATAGACCAGTTTGTGTAGGCAGACAATTTGACACCTTTTTACCATTGGCCACAGATAAAAAAAATAAATTACTTCTATTTAAGAGAGCAAGCAACCAAGAGTTGCCCATGTTAATGACCATGAGGCTGGTCTGAGGGAATAAGGATCAAACAAACCCTGGCATATTCTTAGGAGCAAAGGGAAGAAGTGCAGCAGAAGCCGTGTTACATTTCTGAGACCTGAGAGCTCAGCAAGGGAGATGCTGGGGACAAAGTAAAGATAAGATTTCATTTTTTCAATGTCATGACTATCATCAATGGGCAAAACCCAGCTTTGATCACTTAACATGGCTCAGTGGAAATGCAGGCCATTTGTTCTATCAAGCTTTCACAAAAATTACACACAAACCCAAAAAAAAAAAAAACCCAAAAAACGTTATATGTCAGTGGCAGGGGTCTGGTGACGTCATACAGCAGCGAGAATAATGCATGTCGTACGGTAGTGAAGCAGGTTTCTGCATAAAAGCTTTTTAGTCTTTAACCTTGGCTGAAATGGCACTGATGTCACTGCTAGTCTCTATGGCTGGAGAAAACAGCTAGCATGCTCACTCCTCGTTCAAGCACCAGCCCAGGCCAAGTCCATAACAGCAGTCATGAATATTTCAAATGGCAAAGCTCGCTACAGGGCCAGTGGACAGCTTCCAAAAAGCACTCGGAGCTTCTGTGTGTTTAGCTGCTAGTAACAGAAATAGCGAAGGGTACGGTCCAAAAAAAAAAGGTCTGGCCGCAAAAAGCCTCTTATCACCCCATCCAGAAAGGACCAGAAGGAGGCTTCAGGCCAGGAGATGCAGATATAAGAGAAGTGCACGGTGCTGATTACTGTTGTGTCAAAATCTCATGAATCCACAGACTCATTTCCAGGATATTTCCTCACTTCAATGGAGTTTTCTTTCTACCGTTCTCCACCTCCTGGAGTCACTTCTCCTCATGATGTGGAATTGGTTTAATTGTGTGTTAACAAAAGGCTTTACTACTATATTCTTGTTAAAGTGGAAGATGAGCGATCAGCATGTTTTATTTATCTTGTTACATTTTTTCTGTTTTTAGTGGCGGGCTGTTACGGCGAAAAAAGACAGCGTGGTACTTATTTAGTGCCGCCTTCAGCCGAACGCCAGTCACACTTAGAGATCTGAATGAACTGTTAAAAAGTACTATTAAAAATGCTGGCTTCAAATCATAACAACTGTCTGAAATGTTTTTAAGTTAAAGAATTCACTTTTCTTTTACAATAATTAATGAAGGGTATATTCAAACATCATCACCGGTCAAAATAAAAGCACACTAAAGAATAAAACTGTATAATGAGGGTGTCAGAGTTATTATGCTATTGTCTCTAAAAATGCAGAAAATTGATCATGAAAAATTGAGCATCTGCAACACTAATTTTCTAAACTAGAAAAGCAGATAAAACGAGTATTCCAGCCTATATTCCCAAACATTCTGTTCATCAGATTAATAAAAAAGACATTTTCTGCTCTCACAGGAGGTCTGGACTGTGGGACGTGACCGTGAAGAGCTGATCTGTGGTGAAATAAAAGAGGGAGTGGCTGTACGAGCACAGATGCACATCATATCAGTACCGGGGCAGCGGTGGCCTGTGATTCGGGAGTCGGCCCCAGGATCAGAAGGTTGTGCGTTCCAATCCCATACCATACCAGTAGGTCACCCTGAGGTACCCTTGAGCAAGGTACCATCCCCATCATTGTTCCCTGCCTGGACGCTTTAAACAGCTGCCCCCTGTGTGTATGGATTTCGTTGTGCTGTGCTGCGTTTCACAATGACAAGAATAGTCACTTTCACTTAAAGGTCACGAGTAAGCAGAAGCCCGATGCCTATTGGCTGCTGTCTTTAGCATCCTGCTTAGCTAAGGCTGCTGTGAGACCCGATTTATCAGCCAGAATGACAACCACATTGACACTGCGGGTGTGTGTGTGTGTCTCTGTATGTGCTTAGTTCCATCTATCTGTACTGCAGAACAACCTCGAGAGATATCCCTTTGTAAAAAAAAAAAAAAAAAAAAAACTGTTACACATACTCATTTGTTTTTTTCACACCACACTTTTTTCTTTTTTTTTTTTTTTTTTCCAGAAGCTGCATTTCCGTAGGTCAACAGTCCCTTGTGTGAGAGTGCGAGTGTGTATCTCATTCGGGAGATTGACGAGTGTGTCAGGAATAGGCGGTGCATTTTCACCGACTGTGTTTTACCTCCTCCATTATCATTATGACGCAGTGCGCTATTGCCACAGTATCTATTACACACACACACACACACACACACACACACACACACACACACACACACACAACTTGAAAGGAAATGGCTAAAATGCAGGAAAGCAGTAAAAGCTTGTCCATCCTGGGCAGAAAGGTACAGTAAAATTCACCAAGCTGACTAGACATGTTGGGTTTGGTCGGATTCGGATGGATTTTTACACTTTTTTTTACCAAGGTCATACCTGGGTTTTCAAATCACACTTCTCTCAGACTTTATTCTGTATTTTTCACATACTTTTTGTCCTTTCTTATTTCTTCCACTCTACCTGTATCATCGAAAAAGCATTTAATGGATTAAACAAACTGCCATCACATGACAGTAAGATAACAATTAAAACTACATGCTACTTCAGCAAAGTTATATAAGTGTAGACTGTCACTGCCACAGCCTTTTAGCCCTTTAACAGACAAAACCTACTAGTTTGTGTGGGGGGGGGGTGTCTTGGTGAGGTTGGCAGTTTTTGATGCTCAGTGCAGAGTAGTGTTACCTTACATGAAGCAATTTTTTGATTTTTCTTTTTTTTTTTTTTTTACCTTTAGAGTCCGAAAAGCCTTCCTAATTCTGATGATCCAGTGCAATTTGCTGTTCGTATTAAAAGCAACTGTGCCTGAAGCTTTTAACTTTCTCATGATTTCAGTCATCCCCAAATATTCAGACTAACAGTTTTAACCCATCACACCCACGAACACACACACAGCCTGCTTTTCAACTGCTACATTGCTGTGTTACTTTATTCTGATAGCAATCTAAAATCCCGCCTCCAGCACTGGATTCCTCACCAAGACCCTTGACCCCAAGCTGCTCCAGGGGGACGGTCCCTGTAGTTAAGAAATGTAAGTCGCTCGGGATAAAAGCGTCAGCTAAATGCCGTAAATGTAAATGTACAGTCTGTGGGTTTTGGCTTGAAAATGCTCCCCAGACACTTCCAATAGCTGCCTCCTGCTGCATGTGTGTTTATGGGTAAAATGCAGAGGTCTAACTTTGTCGTGGCTTGCTGTGTGCTGTGCTGTGTTTCCCAATGACAAGAATAGTCACTTTCACTTTCATTAATTTTAAAGAGCATAGCTGACTGTTTTACAGTGTCTATAATAAAGAAATCTAGATTAGGCTCTGTACAGCTGTGACGGACAGGCGACCTGTCTAGAGTGTTTCTCACCCCTTGGCTAGACTTCTGTAACGGCCAATCCTAGAGAGGGTAAGAGGTTAAGATGGAGGATGAATGGAGGGATGAACGGATGGACAGATAGATGGAAGGAGGGACTGACAGATGAATGGTTATTAATTCTCAAACGGGCACTGTGTGCTTGAAACACAGCAAAGGAAATAAATACATAATGTGTAAAGGCAGGAAGTGAGTCCATACTGCAGTTTTCTGCTAAACCTGAAGCTCAGCATGTGTTATTAGTGTGGAAATGTGACACCAAATGAAAACAATTCCAACGCATGTGAAATTCAGCCTCATCACACCAATCCCAGAACATTTAGTGTCACATCTTGGGGGAAAAAAGCATTAAATAAGTAAAGTGAAGTGAAAGTGACCGTCATTGTGAAACTTGGCACGGCACCCAATGAACATGCAGTGTTGGGGACAGTACCTTGATAAAGGGTAGCTCAGGGCAACCTACTGGTCTGGGATTCAAACCCAAGACCTTCTGATCCCAGGGACTAGTCCTTAAAGATCAGGCCATCGCTGAGTATTTGGACTTAGTCCGTTGAGTAATTGGAGTATTTGCAAACAAAGCGTCTACACTTGGGTTTAATCAAAATTCAGAAATGGCTTCTTATACCAGGAGAGCGTGATTGTATTTTGGTTTGGAGACTTGGCCCTTGTCTCACTCACTGGGGTCGAGAGGACAACTGGTGCTACTGCCATTTAGCTAATCTGGACAGGCCAGACAACCAGGGGCAGGCTGGGTTTAGTGCTAACCTTGTGCTGTGGAAGTGTGGGGCCTCAAATCTGTGACACTGTTCGTCCTTGCTACTTATTTATTTGATTAGGTATTAATTCATCCGCTTATTTATGTTGTGAGCTGTTGATGTGAGCGTGATAAATGTAGGTGTTTAAATCGGACACCCCAAAAAAAAACCCACACACACTCTGGGGACAAAACTGTCTCCATTGCAGATTAATATCGCTGGGCAAATCTTTCCCAGTCCGGCATGACGGATGAGGTGTCTGGATAATAAATGAACCTTATTCCCACCTCAGTGACGATGATTTATTGAAATGTTCCCTCTTATGCATGTGTGCACACACACATTCATACATAGCTGCATATTTATATAAATACACACGTTTGAGAGATCAAACAGTTTTAATGTCAAGAATAAAAGAATAAAGTGTATTAAATTCTCCTTGGAGGTCCCTTACAGGCTAGAGCGAGAGACAGGGGTTAGTGTAATGGCTGGGATGGGATTTTGTACAGATGAGCACAAAAACGTCAACAAAAATTTGCAATTCGCTCCTTTTCAAAAAAAAAAAGTCCCATTCAATATCCTCAATAATATGAAATCGATTAGGATGCAGATGTTTAAAATTCAAATGTTCATCCTTGTTCCATAGTGTCGAATAACTGACCTTATTAAAAACCTGCAGCCTCCATTAAAGAGTGAAATGTCAGGAACGTTTAGAAAAATGGGAGAGTCCTGTGAAACATTATGTTCTAGAATGAACTGCTTTATGATGTCCCGACATGTGGAGCTGACAGATGAAAGAATTGAAAAAAGGATACTGAAGACCACGTTTAACCAAACCAGAAAATCATTCAATCACTCAACAGGTTTTTACATCTAATAAGGAGGATGTTATGGCCGTGGAAGCAGCCCCTTCAGATGAGCTCATTTGATGCTTCCTAATCCGAAGCTAATGCTGGTAATCAGAGTACTTGGAGATACTGAAGAGGGCATTCATTTTTGCTCAGTTCTGTTTTTGTTGTAGCACCGCTTTGATGTGCATCAAAACAAGTCGCTTTGCATGTCAGTAACACTCTGGTCAAAGTGGCTCTTAGCCACACGGAGTGATAAAACCCACCGGGCCAGCTGATGGAGAGCTGCACACAATGAGAAAGCGATACCAGAATTTAAGAAAATATTAATGTTACTTTAATAATAATTACTTTTTCAACTCAGTTGGAAATTCTCATTTCCAGCCAAACGTACAACACCACCAGCACTGTTAGGGTGAAGACTAGCACATTCTACTAATACCATTGGACAGCTCATTGGAGGAGAACATTAACTGCCAATTCTGTTATGTCAGGTAGAAGAAGCCTGTGCTCACCAGCACTGCCCTGAGGGCAAAGGGGGAGAGGGAGGTCCAGCTCCCAGCCACAGAAAGTTGTGGCAACACCAGAAATTGAACTTGCGATCTCCTGATGACAGAGCCAACACTAGGAGAACTGCCCAACAAATTGAACACATTTAGTGTTATGGTCAGTGTCAGTATATGTGTGGGCATTGAAAAGCCAAGAGCAAGAGAAAAGGAGGTGTTTTGAGGCCTCTGCATGTGTGTGTGTGTGTGTGTGTGTGTGTGTGTGTGTGTGTGTGTGTGTGTGTGTGTGTGTGTGTGTGTGTGTTTGCGTCTGTGTATGAGGTGGAGGCTAAGGGACTGAATAGCAGCAGCACTGAATGACATCCCATAATTAGCTGCCATCAACTTGAAGACAGAGTGTCGCCAAGGTTACAGATGAATGAGAAAAGAGATGAAGAAGTTGTTCACACATTAAGACAGACTTAAACAGAGGCCAACCCCGACTATGTGTGTGTGGAATGAGTGTTATAAGCTGCAGTAGAAGTACCGTGCAGGTCACAATGTTGAGGAACACTCCAACAGAACTTTACTATTTCAAGCCTCAGTTTATCAGTTTATCTTTAAATACATCCACAAACATACACTCAACCCCTCAAACCACAGCCAGCTCTTCATCAATGTGTTAAAGGACCGATCTCTGATCATTCAGGAGCATTTATGAAGTCACAGAAACTGTTTCTAGGTCAGTGCTCCGGCTCCTCAGGTGGTTTGGGTGTGAGGATACCTGCAATGTTCAGCTAGGCAGTGAAGTTTATTTCTTTTTTACCAGGATCGGAAGTTGTGCTACTGGTTAAGTCACATCCACATATCTGGACCACTTTAATGAACAGCAGGATGAGATTTAAGTGGGTTGAGAGAATGTTTTAGGGAGAAATCGACTGAACAGTTTAACAGAGTTTAATACAGGAGCATGAGCTAACCAGAAGCCTCAGTTGTCTTCCTACTTTTGTCCATTTCATTAATAATCGTGTTTCATACAGTGCTGAAAAGTTCAGCTTGACACTGACCACCACTGGAGTAATTCACTCCTCAGTGAGTCTCTTCCTAGAAGTCTTTTTCATAAAAAAAAAAAAAAAAATGACCTGAATAATAATAATAATCATAAACTTACCCCAACATGACCTCTGACCCCCCACTGTCCTTCTGAGTGACCTGGCTGAAGGGACAGAGTGTGTATGTGTACCTGAGAGAGACAGAGAGATAGAAAGAGAGAGAGAATCCATTGTTTACACTTTTAAGTTCAGGGCATTCAAGTTCATAAATAAACAAGCAAACAAGGAAAGTAACAGCACCCGCAAACAAGTAAACAGTGTCAGCATTCACTGTTAAAAAATGACACTCGGCTATCAGGGGAATTCAGCAGCGATCAGCATTACTGCTAAAAATAAAAAAGACAGCTGACTTTATCTGATAAATGCTCTGCTGGGAAGCAGCCGAGTTTCTTCCTGTGACATCTGAACCAAATATTGAACTATTAGATCCACAAAGGAGGACACATCAAGGAAAAAGGGAGGGAGAAAGAGAGGGGGATGAACAGAGTTGAGGAGGGAGAGAGAGGGTGAGTGTGAAAGGGAGAGAGGAGGGGGATCAAACAGAGTTGAAGGGAGAAAAGCAAGATGAAAGCAAGAAAATGAGCATCAGAGAAAGAGAAGGAGACCGTGTGTGTGTGTGTGTGTGTGTGTGTGTGTGTGTGTGTGTGTGTGTGTGTGTGTGTGTGTGTGTTAGGGGGAGGAAGGAAAGAAGTGAGAAGAAGAACCGGTGAAAGAACCCTACAAATGTGTAGTTGTTTGCAACCTACTTAAATCCGCACACACACACACACACACACACACACACACACACACACACACACACACACACACTTTATTTACTCTCATGTTGTTGGAACACATATACATAACACACCCCACCGAACCCATAATGGCCTTAAAACTTAGACAAAGTTCTGAGCTTCCTGATGCTCATATTCAAAACCACAGACAAACCCAACAAATACAATCCCCACACACAAACACCCCAAACCCAACAAATACAACCCCCACACAGAAACACCCTCAAACCCAACAAATACAACCCCCACACAGAAACACCCCAAACCCAACAAATACAACTCTACAATAGAAACACCAAACCCAACAAATAATAAATCCCCCAAAGCAGAAACACCTAAACCTCCAACAAATACAACCTCACAGAAAACACCCCAAACCTAACAAATACAACCTCCACACAGAAAACACCCCAAACCCTAACAAATACAATCACACAGAAACACCCTAAAACCCAACAAATACAACCCTCACACAGAACAATTCTAAACCCAACAAATACAAATCCCCAATACAGAAACACCTCAAACCCAACAACAAATAGCAAACTCTACAATAGAAACACCCCAAACCCAACAAATACAATCCCCACACAAACACCCCAAACCCAACAACTACAACCCCACACAGAAACACCCCAAACCCAACAAATACAACCCCACACAGAAACACCCCAAACCCAACAAATACAACCCCACACACAAACACTCCAAACCCACAACAAATAGCAACTTGGCACACAAAACACCTAAACTCCAACAAATACAACTCCCACACAGAAACAATTCTAAAACCTAAATAAATACAACCCCCACACACAAACACCCCAAACCCAACAAATACAACAACCCCACACAGAAACACCCCAAACCCAACAAATACAACCCCACACACAAACACCCCAAACCCAACAAATACAACCCCCACACACAAAACTCCAAACCCAACAAATACAACCCCACACAGAAACACCCCAAACCCAACAAATACAACCCCCACACACAAACACCAAACCCAACAAATACAACTCTACACACACAAACACCCCTAAACCCACAAATACAACTCCCACAGAAACACCTCAAACCTAAATAAATACAACCCCACAATAATAAACACCCTAAACCTAACAAACATAACCTCTACAGAAACACCAAAACTCAACAAATACAACCCCACACAGAACAAACACCCCAAACCTAACAAATACAACTCCCCAGAAACACCCTAAACCCAACAACACAACCCCACACAAACACCCCAAACCCAACAAATACAACCCCACAGAAACACCCCAACCCAATAAATACAACTTCACACAGAAACACCCTAAACTCAACAAATACAACCCCACAGAAACACCCCAAACCCAACAAATACAAATCCCTCTGGCAGAAACACCCCAAACCCAAATAAATACAACCCTCTACAGAAACACCAAACCCAACAAATACAACCCCTACAGAAACAATCCCCAAACCTAACAAATAAATCCCTCTCAGAAAAACACCCCAAACCTAAATAAATACAATCCTCACACAGAAACACCCTAAACCCAACAAATACACCCCCACAGAAACACTCAAACTCCAAATGTAAAATAAAATCCTCTACACAGAAACACCCCAAACCCAACAAATACAAATCCCCACACAACACTCAAAACTCACAAATACAATCCTACAATAGAAACACCCAAAACCTAAACAAATATAAAACCCTACAGAAAACACCCCAAACCTAACAAATACACAATCCTCTACACACAAACAATCTCTAAACCCATCAAATACAATCCTCTACACAGGAAACACCCAAACCCAATAAATACAATCCCCACAGAAACACCCAACCCAACAAATACAATCCCACACAGAAACACCTCAAACCTAACAAATACAATCCTTACACATGTGAAACACTCCCAAACCCCAACAAATATAATCCCCACACAGAACACCCCAAATCTAACAACATAACCTACACAGAAACACCCCAAACCCAACAAATACAATCTCCCACACAGAAACACCCCAAACCCAACAAATACAACCCCCACAGAAACACCCCAAACCCAACAAATAATCTCCACACAAACACCACCCTAAACCTAACAAATATAATCCCACAGAAACACCTCAAACCCAATAAATACAACCCCTACACACAAACACCTCAAACCAACAAATACAACTCCCACACAGAAACACCCCAAACTCCAACAACATAATCCCCACACAAAACACTCCAAACCCAACAAATAGTAATCCCCACACAAACACTCCAACCCAGCCAACACAACCCCACACACACAAAACACCCCAAACCCAACAACATAACTTCTGCCACAAAGACTCAAAAACCCAACAAATACAATCCCCACAAACACTCCAAACCCAAACAAATGTAATCCCCACAGAAACACCTCAAAACCCAAATAAATACAAATCCCCAATAGAAAACACCCCAAACTAACAAATACAACCTCACACAGAAACACCTCAAACCTAACAAATACAACTCCACACAGAAACACCTAAACTCCAAAATAAATACAACCTCACAGAAACACCTCAAACCCAACAACATAACTCCTACACAGAAACACCCAAACCCAAACCAAACAACCCCACACAGAAACACCCCAACCCAACAACACAACTCCCACACAGAAATTCCCAAACCCAATGTTAAACTCTACAAAACACCTAAACCCAACAAATACAATCCCCACACAGAAACACCCCAAACCCAACAAATACAACCCCCACAGAAACACCCCAAACCCAACAAATACAATCCCCACAGAAACACCCCAAACCCAACAAATACAATCCCCACAGAAACACCCTCTCAAACCCCAACAAATACAATCCCTTCACACAGAAACAATTCCAAACCCAACAACACAACCCCACAGAAACACCCCAAACCTAACAAATACAACCCCTACAGAAACACCCTCCTAAAACCTAATAAATACAATCCCTACACAGAAACAATTCTAAACCCAACAACATACATCCCACACAGAAACACCCCAAACCCAACAAATACAATCCCCACACAAACACTCCAAACCCAACAAATACAATCCCCACACAGAAACACCCCAAACCCAACAAATACAATCCCCTACACACAAACACCCCAAACCTAAATAAATACAATCCCTACACAGAAACACCCCAAACTCCAAATAAATATAATCCTACACAGAAACACCCTAAACCTAACAAATACAACCCCACACAAACACCAAACTCAACAAATACAACCCCCACAGAAACACCTCAAACCCAACAAATACAATCCCCACACAGAAACACCCCAAACCCAACAAATACAATCCCCACAGAAACACCCAACCCAATAAATACAATCCCCACAGAAACACCCCAAACCCAAATAAATACAACCCCACACAGAAACACCCCAAACCCAACAAATACAACCCCACACAGAAACACCTCAAACTCCAATAAATACAATCCTACACAGAAAAGACCCTAAACTCCAACAAACACACAACCCCCACACACAAACACCCCAAACCCCAACAAACACAATCCCTACACAGAAACACCCCTAAACCCAATAAATACAACCTCACAATACAAAACACCCCAAACCCAACAAATACAACTCCCATAATAGAAACACCTCTAAAACTCCAACAAATGTATAAATGTCCTACACAAACACTCCAAACCTAACAAATACATCCCCACACAAACACTCCAAACTCCAACAAATACAACCTCTGACACAAACACCCAAACCCAATACAAATGCCAATCCCCCTACTACAAACACTCCATAAACTCCAACAACACAATCCCCACACAAACACTCCAACCTAAATAAAATAACAACCCACAGAAACAATTCCCAACCCAACAAATACAACCTCACACAGAAACACCCCAAACTCCAAATAAATACAACCTTCACACAGAAACACCCCAAACCCAACAAATACAACTCCCACACAGAAACAATACCCAAACCCAAATAAATACAACCCCACACAGAAACCCTCAAACCCAACAAATACAACTCCCACACAGAAACACCCCAAACCCAACAAATACAATCTCCACAGAAAGACCCCAAAAGCCAGAAAATTAAAAGCTCAAAGATTCTGTCAAACAAGTAAATGAATGGCCCAGATTCCAAAAAAACCCCAGAAAAGACTCTGCCAAACCCAGGGAGCAAAATCCCCAAAGATTCCCTCAAACCCAGCAAGCAAAACCCCTTTAGACTTTTGCCCAACACTGGTAGCAAAAATCCCAAACACTCATAAAGCATAACAACTAGTTTCCTCACAAAACTAGCAAATAAAGCCCCTTAAGACTTCCTCTACACCCAACCAGTAAAACTCTCAAACTCTTTACAAAATGTAGCAAAAACTCAAAAGACTTGCATGAAACTGGCAAAAATACTCATCCAAGACTCCCACCACCCTGGCAAACCGAACCCCCAAATCCTCCAACTGAAGGTTTGCACTTCTCCAGCGTGTCGGGGCTTGAATCAGCCTTGAAGGTTTTCCAGGGTAAACAAGGCTCATTTAAAAGCATGATAATGAACTGTTTAATTGAATAGATAAATAAATAATAACATTATGCCAGGCAGCCCAATGAACTCTGAATAATTAACACAACCCTACAGGTGCCCCGTGTGGCCTGCTTGGTCTGATTTGTTTAGTCTCAGCGCTACACAACTGCTGGATTATTATTTATTGCAAAACACCACAGAATTTTACAGCCTGCCTGACCTTAAACATTTTACAGTTCTAGAATACTACTGTGATTCTAAAACGCTCATGATTAAATAATTTGTAAATTTGTAAAGGATAGTTCTCTTTACAACCTGATGGGTTCTAGATTTTGTATTTCCACCAAGGGTCTGTGTAATAAAAAATATTTAAAAAAGATAATCATTTTTTTTTTGGTCCATTGTCCTATTTTTTTCATTTTTACTCCTTAGCATTTGTTTTATATAACTTCTTACGGAGTTTATTATTTTCCATGCTTGCTTCTTGTTTAAGAAAAGGGACTGACTGCATCATAAGGGTGGGGCTGAACACAGCATCTGTTTGTGATTGGTTGTTGAGGCTAAGCATCAGTGTAAGCCTTTATTCAGCTCGCAGCTGGGTAGTGAGCAACTGAGCCTCTTGGCTCCGAAAGGTCCCATAAGATTAGAACTGTGTTTGTCATCATGACACATCAGTGGCACCGATGCAATTCAGGCTAACAAAAAAAAAAAAGAAAATTACCGGCATGCCAGGCTGAGAAGAGTCAGTGAAGTGCCAGGGATTCTCTATCTTAAGCGGAGATGACAAGCCTCTGCTGTTTGCCATTGGAGGAAAGCGTAACACCCTGCTTGGCCAATCAAGCCAGACCTCGTAAGCATTCAGCAACATCAGTAAACTAATCACCAGCCTGATCATCATTGGACGACTTCTCTGCTTGAATGATTCACGTGTAAATTACTCTTCTGCATAAAAAATACAGGAACAGAAACTGGATTGAAAAAACTTTGTCCTTCCAGAAGTCTGGAGACGTTTTCCTCAATAATACATCAAAAATACAAGAAACAAAAATGGAAAGATTGGAAACAAAATATGAAGGAATGAAGGCTCAAAACTTTTGCACAGCACTGTACACATAAATCTGCTCAGTTCTACACGCAGCGGCATTAAAGAGAAATGCTTGTACTGATGCTCACATTAGTGTTCCGCTCACTCTAATGGGACCTCCTCTAACATAAGGAGTCATTTTTATTGATATTCATGATCCGCAGAGCAAAAAAATAACAGCATGCTGGAAAAAAAGGAAAAAAAATCTTTCCTTCACAAATGAATTCCTTTTATGATCAACTTTTCACTTTTTATTTTGGCCTCGATAGGTCTGAAGGTTGAGCGGATAAAGGTTACATGGACCCTGATATTATGTTTTTGCCATATCGCCTACAGCCAACACAAAACACTCCCTCTCACATTCTTCTGCTTGAAAGTAAAGGCCGATGAAGGCTGTTCTGTTTTTTCAGCTTTTCTACTTTTCCACCAAACACAGATGAAGGAAGCACTGCACGGGAGAGGCTGTAACCCCCTCAAGACCTAATAAACCTCCATGTGCTGGAAAGCCTCACTTCTTCTCAGCACATTCAGTTCATCAGCAATGTGTGTGTGTGTGTGTGTGTGTGTGTGTGTGTGTGTGTGTAAGATCATTTATTAAGAGCATGGCAGGTGCTTGAAAGACAACACACTCCTCTGACCACAACAACAGATGGCGACCCATCAGTGTGTGTGTGTGTGTGTGTGTGTGTGTGTGTGTGTGTGTGAGAATGAATCACTCCTTGCTGCCCGGATCTGGAAACCCCAAGCAAAAGCAGCATATTTTCAGTAAAAAAAAAAAATACTAGCATGATTCCTGTGTGTGTGTATGCGTAATTAAAACACAGTGGCAGCATGCTCATTTTATATATATAAATAATGACCTCTAGAACCCAACTGTGGACTGCAGTCCCTCTTCACTCACTCACTAAACCTGGAATTTATCAGAACCCCATGAGGACCAAAGTTGGGATGCCCTGGAACTGAATAAATGTATTTAAGCTCTTTTAACCAATATTAATGCAGACTTTAATAAGCCTCATCTTAAAAAAAAAGTTAAGCAAACACAAAACATTAAAACCAAGCTTTCACCAAAATGTGAACCAGAAATGACACAATAAGACAGCGTGAAACTATTTTAGGACTTTTTTGTAAAATTAACATTCAATACCTTTCTGCCAAAAGGAGTGTGTGTGCGCGTTGCTGTGCTATCTACTCTCTGCTGTGAGGTGGAGGATGGTGATTTTGAAAAGGTCAAATGAATGGACGAGAGGATCCGCTTCCTCTTTTGTCCTCAGGGGGAGAAGAGAAATGACAGCAGAGAAAAGAGAAAGGAAAGGGGGGGGGCAAAAGGAGAGAAAAAGCGAATGAGACCACCACAGCAGACATGCGAGAGCTGGTCAGTGTATGTGATGAAGGCCTGCATGTTCAATTCTCATCCAATCCCTGGTTTATCTCATTTCTCCTTCATTCATTTCAGTCAGCAGCTGCTGATGGAACTGAATAAATCCATGTAAATTTCTTCATCGTCTTACTTGCAGTATAACATTCCGACCCTGAATACTGATTTTCTTTTTTTATTCTCAGTGTTTTTTACATTGAACAATAAATATTACATTAAGATAATCATCAAACGGGTCAGCGATTTTCATTTGAGATTAAAACGATGGGTAAATGTAAAGATCTGAGCCACAGTCACGAGAACCAAGCTGTGATGGCGAGACAGAGCATCTCCAAACAGGCAGATCTTGTGGGGTCTTTCTGGAATGCAGCGGAAACTACCTGCCAAAAGTAGGCACATGAAAAACAACAGATGAAAAAAGCATATTGTTTCTGATAAATGTTGTCAGAACACACAGTGCAGCACAGCACACTGAGTAAGGGTAACTGCGGACCGGTCAGAGAGCCCCATCCTGACCCCTGTTCACCCCCAGAAGTGCTACAATGGAGCATCAGAACTGGACCATGGAGCAAGAAGTGGGCTTGTTCTGATCAAGACTTCTGTTCATCATTTCTGTTCATGTGAAAAGTGCGTGTGTGATGTTAACTTGGGAAAGAGATGGCACCAAGATGCATTATGGGAAGAAGGCTCTGGGCAATGTTCTCTTAGGGAACATGGGCGATGGTGAAGTTATTTTGACACCACCAACTTAAACAATGTTAAAAATTAAGTACACCCCTCCATGGCAACAGTATTTTCTAATGGCAGCGCTCAAGGTGTTGACATGCCCTTCAAATTCCCTGCTGGGCTGAGATCTTTGGAGGATCTGCTGCTAATATGTTGGTGCAGACAGCACAGCACATCTTCAGGGGTCTTTTGGAGTCCATGTCTCGCTGGGAGCAGAGCTGTTTTGGCAGGACAAGGGGGACTTACTATATCTGTGGCAGAAAGTTTTAATGTTATGACTGAGTGGGGCACCTTGCAGAATCTCACGTCAAATTATTCTATGCAACCTTCTCATTTGAAGCCGCTAATTAATTGTTTTGTCATTGTTTGATCTGAGACTAAGCAACATGCACAGCTGAGATAAAACGGGTAAAAATGGAGCAAATCTGAAGGCTAATGAGACTTTAGGAATCTTTGATGAAAGTTTGAAACATTGGGCAAATTTAAGCAAATGAACGTGTATAACAGCGGGGTTGGTTTTCTGCAGCAGCGTTTATGAACCGCTCACTCGTTCTTGCTTTTACAAGCACTTAAACGCCTTCACCTACACCGTGGAGAAGCAGGAGAAGCTGACACTTCAGAATATGTTTCATACATTTTTTTAACAACTTTGTTTCAAGCAAAGTCAATGTTTTCTGAGCAATTTACTGATGTTGAGGGTCCACTGCAATGTTCCCAAAAACTATGCAAAATCGCCGCAAGAGAGAACAAAAAATTCCCTTGAAATAAAATGAAAGATTGCACACAAGGCAAAGTTAAAAGATGAAGAATTCATCATGAAGAGTTTATGCAGTGTATAAACAAATACTCAGCTGTTGGCCTTGAGGTTGTGGGTTTGAGTCGTTATCACCAGCATCATTTGAGCCCCTGAGCAAAACCTTTAACCCTATTAGCTCCTGGGAGACATCCTGTCACTAAGCAACGCGCACTGCTTTAGATAAGAGTCTGATCAATATTATACATAAATAATAAATATAAATGCCATGTTCTCAAAGGGGCAAAAGATAAAGTGGTGGTTTTCTTATGGCAGTGATGATATGCTTCTGTATTATTATTAATATTATTATATTGTGTAACAAGCACTACACAAGACTCATAACTGAAGCTTATGTAGAGAAAGTCTTCAGTGTGTGATTTGGTGTGTGTGTGTGTGTGTTTGTGTGTGTGAGTGTGCGCGTGTGTGTGTTTGTCTCACACTGGCAATCCCTAATCAGCAGAGATAAGTGTGGGTTTGTGTGGAACAGGCTGTAAAACAAGAGATACAACGGCTAAAGCTGCCAGCTGACACACTTGGTAACACACTCTTTATTTCCCATTTATCACTTTCGATACACTAGATTTTACACACAAGGTCAATACAACCTTATGTCTTCCTTTTTAATTGAATAATAATAATAATATTTCCAAATAAACTATTCACGTTAAATTATCGCCAGACATGCATTAACTCCAGAAAGCCACAAATATAAAGATTTCATGAGATTAAAAGTCTTAAATAAAGGCATGGATCAAGCAAAAAGTGCGGAACAGTCTAACCTTTGCTGGATATGACAAATTCAAGATTTTGACACATTCTTCTACTGAAATTGTCTGGAAATCTTGAAGATTCGGGGTGGCTCTCTTGTGATCCCTGAAGCTTTCCTTGCTGTGTGTTTTGAATTTTTGCCCCGCTTGAAAGTTCACCCAAATCTCCTCGTCATCCTGGTGGAAGGATCTCTCAGAGCATGGCCAAACGATTTGATCATTCCTTCAGTTACACTCGGTCTGTGACTGCAGTCTCCTTTACACGTTTGCCATGTCATTCCGGTGATTAAAAGAAGAAAGGTCGGAAGTGAAATCATGAACACGAAATGAAACAATACAGAAAATATAAAAAACTAAAAGTCATACATTAAGCCAAAAAGCAGGTCACTTACATTAAATGGAAAGATTTAAATTAAGATTTAAAGCAAATTAACTCGTGAATGCAGCTGACTAGCTGACTAACTAACATTTAAGGTAAAGAGTTAAGATTTGAATATTTTATGACTAGTGTTATTCAGAAACAGAATTTGTTCAGATGATGAAAAAGTGATGTCTTATTTGCAACACAACACAAAACAATACAGTGCTGTTCCATATGTGTGCACACTTCCCTCAGAGAGAGAGCGAGAGAGAGCGAGAGAGAGGAGAACATGGGGAAAGAAAGACATAAGGGTAAGAGGGTAAGCGAGAAAATGAGAGGAAGATAGACTGAAGAGAGGTGGAGTGCCTAAAGACAAAGAGAGAAGCAGAAACTATGTTAAAAGCCCTGAGATGCACTTGATTGGTCGAAGAAAAACCAAGACTCGCAGGCCAATTTGCTTTAAGAGGCTTCACAAAGGTACAATAAACAAACGGCACAATGTTTAAACGAATGACCGTTACTAACGGCTTACTCAATCGAAACTTTAGTTCAGTACACTCAGTTTTCACAGCATTGTAGTTTCACATTTTTCATCTGCTGTTAATTTGGAATTCATTCTGTTAGTTCTGCAGTAAAATATCCGTTTATTTACAGCTTCTGCTGATATTAGGCCCAATATTTACTTCTGTCCTGTTCCCATTTTTTCAGTATTTCTCTTGGACTGTTTTCCCATCTGAGATCTCCTTAACATCTACGATTCATGCACAAAAAGTGCACCAAGTCTGAACTTCCTTTTTAGCAGGATGTGTTTATTACTGTCCTTAAGGCTGATATGTGTAAATGAGCTCTATTCAGACTGGCTGCCCTACGCTGGACAGGGTTTAACTGGTGTGATTGAGTGAATGTTAAAAGCTGACAGTGCTGCAGAGCAGGGTTGTAATGGTGAAAGTGAAAGTGAAAGTGACCACTCCCGTCAACTTGAGAACACAGCACAGCACAAAGTGAATCACAACGAAATTGGTCTTCTGCATTTAACCCATGCACAAGCACACAAGTGTGGGCAGCGGTGGCCTAGTAGTTAGGGAGTTGCCCTGCATTGGAAGATTGTGGGTTCGATTCCCAACCAGTAGGTTGCCCTGAGGTACCCTTGAGCAAGGTACCGTCCCCGTCACTGCTCCTCGGGCGCTTTCAACGGTGTTTCAACTGTGTTTGCATGGGTTAAAAGCAGAGGTCTATGGGCAGCGGTGGCCTAGTGGTTAGGGCGTTAGCCACATGATCGGAGGATCGGGGGTTCAAACCCCTTCCCAATAGGTTACCCTGAGGTACCCTTGAGCAAGGTACCGTCCCCATCACTGCTCCCCGGGCGCTTTCAATAGCTGCCCACTGCTGCACGGTGTTTGAGTGTGCATGGGTTAAATGCAGAGGTCCAATTTCGTTGTGGTTCATGATGTGCAGTGCTGTGACCTCGCAATGACAAGGGTTGTCACTTTCACTTTCACACCGTGCAGCAGGGGGCAGCTATGAAAGCGTCCGCAATGACAAGGGTAGTGCTCAAGGGTAACGCTACTGGTAAGGGGTTTAAACCCACAATCTTCCGATTGTGTGGCCAACTCCCCAACCACTAGGCCACCACTCTGCTGCCGCCTACTAATGATTGCGTAATTAAAAAATATATATATAGTACATATTAACAGATAAAAATGTGCATTCACAGCGAATGGACTTTAAAGTAAATCAGCTTACTTTGCAGCGATTAACAGGAAATCCACAGGTCTTTACAAAGCCAGGCTTAGCAGTCTGAACATTCCCCGCAAGGGGGCGCTTTTAATTAGCACTCAAGTTGCTTAAGCTTAGTTCACGCGACATGATTTTAGCTGTGACTTTTCACTGGCAGACAGTTTCTACAGATCGTTGGAAGAAAAAACACCCCAGATCAGAGGCAGATCAGCGTTCTTTCTGAGACTCTCAGACGCCTGACAGACAACAACTCTGTAGTGATGAGGAGTGAATGACAACGCAGTACACAGCCTGAAAGAGTAGAACCCGTCTCACTTGTTTTTTGGTGACAAGGTTTGGTTTGGAGAGCAGACAGACTGGTGGGAGGAGTTTCTTCTTGCGGGCTCTCCTTTCATTGGTCAGTCATGTAATATGTAAACCACACTCACTTCAAGATTCCTCATTACAGAGAGCAAGGTCAGTGTAGGCAGTAAAGACATCTGACCACAGCCATCTTCACCGCACGTCGCAGAAAGAGTTTTCATGCACTGCATGTTCAAAAAATCTAAAACGCAAAACATTTCTAGTATAACTGATGCCGATGAAGCTAATAAAATTTGTTTGAATTCCTGTATGATGCTGATACAAACAACGTAGCACCAATTTTTTAAAAAAATGGTTTTCTGATGATAATTTTGGTTCCATATCAAATCTGACCACAGGCTGCAGTAAGGCATCGCCCCACGGAGGAAACACTTTGTGTAAAACAACAAGGAAAACTTGCACATCATGCAGCAGCAGCCACTTTCTAAAAGGAGGCTCCTTTAATTATTTCTATTTTGACAAAGGCCCAAACAGTGACCTTTGGAAGTAATTAAACGCTTGAGTGACTCATTAAAGCCGGGCTGAGTTTCAGGCGTTAATTCGGCAGCGTTCAGCCCCGACACATCCGTCAGCATTTCAAAAGCCTGAGAATGTGGCCATGGGTTTGTTGTGGGGAGGAAGGAGGGCTAGATAACACTGTATGACATACAGACTGGAATACAGGAGGGACACAAATTAATCAATTATGTAATTAATAAAGGAGTAATTACTCATCATTGAAATGTTAATGACTCGTTCGGATATATCAGATATATTAGTTGACTTGTTCATCAGCAGCGGCCAGAAAAGTGGGTGAAAATTAGAGGGGAAAGCATTGCGAGAGTTACTGTGTGATTAAGGATATTTTATTTATCAGAGCCTGGCGGCAAGGTATGAAACACACCTCCGCGAAGCGGCCGCACTTTAATCATTTCACTTCAAAACAACCAAATGAAAGCAACAGCTTCACTTTCAAATACGGAGTCATTATTATTACAGGCAAGAACAACCAGAACTATCCAAGCGAACGAAACCGACTCTAAATAATGCAGATGCTCTGTGGATTATGTAGTTTTGAGATGAAACTGTCTCGCATAAGGTCCGTTTAATGTCACGCTGTGACTGTAGACTTTATAGAAAGTTTAGTAGAAGTCAAATCCCTTAAACAAGCTCTTTAACAATCTCTCCTTCCCTCTCACTCACACACTCTTGCTCATTTTTGCACATTGGAGCGCTGTAGCTGTGATGTCTGAAGCCTCAGGCGCTCGTCTCACAGCCTCTCTCGCTTACTTTTTTAGAAACGATCCGTGGCTTGACGTCTCTCATCAGGGGCACCTCAAAAACCATTTCCCTCCTCTTTGGTTTTACCAGGAAAACTACACACATGAAAGTATACAACTTTGTCATTAACACTGAACACGTACACTTCTTGAGTTACCGCTGTTTATTAAGAAATGCATCATTACATAATAGCATTATGGCTAACAATGAAAGTGAAAGTGACTTTTTTGGTCACTGCACAGCACACAGTGAACCTCTACTTTTCGCCCATACACGCCGTGCCGCAGGGGCAGCTATTTAAAGCAACCGGGGAGCAAGGATGGGGACGGTACCTTGCTGGAGGGTACCTCAGGGCAATCTACTAATATGGGATTCCAACCCACAACCTTCAGATCCTGGGGCCAACTCCCTAACCACTAGGCCCATCCATTATCCATTATCTGCCGCTTGTCCCAAACGGGGTCGCGGGGGAGTGCTGGTGTCCAACCCAGCGCACACAGGGCGAGGACGGGGGACGCCCCCTGGACAGGTCGCCAGCCCATCGCAGGGAGGAGCGGGACGGGGACGGCACCTTGCTCAAGGGTACCTCAGGGCAACCCACTGGGAAGGGGTTCGAACCCCCGATCCTCCGATCATAGGGCCAACTCCCTAACCACTAGGCCACCATACAATATTTTATCATGAACAAATAATCAAATTGATCAATTATTTAAGGGATCAGTTTCACTTCCGTTTTTGTGCAATGACCAATCAAATAATAAAATAATTCCTCTTCTTTTGAAGTCTCTCATTACTCGGGGAAAAAAAAAAATGCAACCGTTTTTTAGCGTCAGTGTTGTGTTTATAAAATGTGTTCTCCACTTTAGGAACAGAAGAACTCACTGAGAGAACTGGTGCACACCACAGCCATCGGATTAGTCCTTAGTAAAATTCTCAAACACCAATAAGGAAGTGTTCTTGGTCATCAGAATGGATATAAGCAGGTTGAGTTTTATTATAACTGTGTGAACATCTGAGCTGGTCTGAAAAATGAATCATTTTTAGATTGAATTCTCAGCCTGAAAGGTTGAAAGAATGAGATTTTAAAAGGCAAGGAATGCAATTGTAATGGCATCCTACATTCTCCAAACTTGACCATACAGACCTGATGAGTTAAATAAATAACAAATAAAAGATCGAATACATTCTTATCATTCGAACTGGAGGTCCAATACATTACATTTCAAAATCAAGACTCTGTTTAGGGGTTTTTGCTTTTCACCGTGTGACCAAATGGTCATGGGGTCAGAGTGCCATGTGATCTTATTGGACAGCATGGTGGATGGTGAATACTTACTCAGAAACAATCATCTGCACACAGCGACTCAGCAGAAACACAAATTCTCGTTCTGGACCATAATCGATAGTCAGCTTCTCCTGCAGCTCTCTGTCACACAAAGCATCACATGATGGGTTAATACAAGTGTTTATTAGGACACTTAATGACATCATGACAAAAACATTATCAAATCATCTCAACGCCCTGTTGAAGCCTGTAATGAGGACCATTTAGTGAAGCTGAAAATTAAACAATGAACTCATTATTATTAACGAAATGTTGACATTAATACAAACCTGATGACCTCAGGCACCCATAACATGCATTTATATACATATACTACACCAGTATACAGTGTATACGGCAAACTGCACTGCAGGGGGTACCACTGGGGAAGCGGTGGTCTAGTGTTTAGGGATTAGGCCCAGGATTGCAAGGTCAAGGGTATGAATTCCGGACCAGTAGGTTGTCCTAAGGTACCGTCCCCATTACTGCTCCCCGGGCGCTTTCAAGAGCTGTGCTGTGTTTCACAGTGACAAGAATAGTCACTTTCAGTTCTTTCACTTTCATATTACACTCCATGCTTAGACATACTTTATACTGCACCAGTATATACTGTATTTTACACACTGTAACAGCAAGTACTGTATGATGTACCAGTATATGCTTTATACTGCATCAATTTATCAATTTATACTTAATACTGCAGACTCTGATACATACTGTATACTGCACACTATACCAGTATACTTTATACTGTACCAGTATATTTTGTACAGCACACAATGTAACTGTATATACTGCACACTGCACCAGTATACGTTCCATGCCGCTCCTATATATACTTTATTTTGCACACTGTGTCAGTATATACTGTATAATACAAACTGATGAGCCAAAACATTATGACCATTCAAAAATAGACTCAAATAACACGAATTATCTCGGGACAAGGGTACAGTCCTGGTATATTTTTGATAGTAAGGGAACAGTCAGTTCTCATAGCTGACGTGTTGGATGTGGAAAAATGAGTAAGCTTAAAGTTTAATGCTCCAGGCGGTATTCTGCTGAGAAACCCTGAGTCAAGGAATTCTTTTAGGCATCAGTTTGACAGGTGCCACCTACCTAAACATCTCTGTGGATCAGATGCACCCCTTCATAGCCCTGCCACACTGTACACACTGTTCAGGTATGGTTAGAGGAACATGGGCTGTAGGAAACACGCATCATATGGCAAACCCCGATGCAGTCCAGCTGCAGACCAATGTGTGCTGAAGATCACCTGCTGGAGCAGCCAGGTCACACACTTTCCCCTGAACTGAGTTCATTTCTTCCTTCAGTGAATCCAGTGCTTCAGCACATTTTCCAGCTGCAGCCAGGCCGCATTTTCTAACTGTTTTATTTGTGCAAAGGGATAAATGCAGCCCAACTAGGGGTCGGAAATCATCTTTACAGGACTTCAGCTAATGTCTGGGTGACAGATACCACAGGGCAACCTCGGGGGTGTTCATAGAGTCCATGCCTAGGGGCTATTCAAGTTGTCGAGTATGTTTTGGCATGAGGACTTCATACCACTTCAGGTTTCTGTACCATAAAATAGACATCACTGTGAGACCCTTTATGCTCGGGTAAAGCTAATTTTGTGAGCATCATCTATCAATTTAATCAATCAATCAATTTAACTTCAAGTTATGAGTCTGCCAACTTTGTTTCCATAGCTTTACCAGCATTAAAACAGTGGTTTAATACGTTAATTAGTTCAACATAGTACCTTTCCAAAGTATTACATGGAACAAAAAGTTAAATGTGTAGGATATAGACACATGAGTGTCCCAGGAGTCAGTGTTACAGAACTTCCACCTATGACAAATCTCTTAGCTTCCTGAGATGGACTCCAGCACTGCTGCACACCCTACTCAGGATAAGCAGTTAATATGGTGAATTAATGACTAATATTTATGTAAGTAAATAGATTCTTATCAAAGGAGGAATCTAATACACATACAGAAACTGAACAAGCATGTAAACATACTTAAACATGCTCAGACACATTCATACACTCATATGTGTTAGAGTAACTCACACACACACACCCTGACCTTTAGAGAAGTGTATGCGGGAATAAAGCACAGCCTTTCTCTGCAGCGCACATACTCATCACCGCAGTGTGCGTATGTGTAATATACACTAATACTACGCTTCTCACTCAGTTAAATTGGCAGCAGAGATGCTCTCTGGAAAACGCTGTTGTTTATACACATTATATAATGATTTCCATGAACATACTTCAGCCTACAGGATCCAGATCATGTATCATATACTGTATATCTAGTACAGTACTTTGGGACATTGCATACTGTCACTTGCAAAGTTAAGAAATGTGTGTATGTATGAGCTGGAGGAGTTAACACTGTTCCTGAAAGTGAAAGTGACCCTTCTTGTCATTGTGCACCACGGAACAGCACACAGTGGGACACAACGAAATTACACCTCTGCATTTAAACTATACACTCACACAGCAGGGGGCAACTGTTGAAAGCACCCAGGGAGCATTGATGGGGACGATACCTTGCTCAAGGGTACCTCAGGGCGACCCACCGGTAAGGGATTTGAACCCACAATCTTCTGATCCTGGGGCCAACTCCCTAATCACTAAGCCATGGGCTTGTCATGCTGTACTTGCCTGGTGGCCCCTTAATAACCAACGTTCTTTATCTTAATGCTTTCTTGAGCCACACAGCTTCAAAAAAATTTGAAGGAAAACTTCAACCAGTCGGCTGCAGGGTGTTGCAGTGGGTAGCGCCGTCACCTCACAGCAAGAAGGTCTTGGATTCAATACCCAAGCAGGTGCTCCAGTTTCCTCCCGCCATCCAAAGACGTGCACAATCAGATGGAGTGGAGATGCCAAATTGCTCCCTAGGTGTGAGTGTGTGTGTGTCTGCCTTGCGATGGATTGGCGACCTGTGCAGGGTGTGTGTTGGTGTGTCCCACAGAACCTAGTTTTAGCACAATTAGCCAGGCTAACCCACTGAATGGTTCAGATGCGTCAGTGTTGGGCGTTGGGAAGAAGCGGGGGCCTCTAAGACTTGGAACATCAAATATCAGCAAAGTAGATCTCCAGAAGGAGGCTGACGTAAATGCTGAGTGGTTGTGTTAGTGATAGCATCTGTTCTTTTTTGACAGCGTCAGAGTCTCACGGCAGATCAGAGAGGTTAGCTGAGCTCTGTGTATTAAGATATTTTTTCAGAAAAAAACTCTTTAGTGTGATAAGGATTCTTTGCACTAATCTTGAGGCCCTCTAACCTCCCCTCCAGTAGAGCTTATTTCAACAAGTATATTTGCACTTACTGAGCAGGCCTGCTTATTTAGAGCGGCTCAAGCTTTTAATCATATTACAGGTGAAGGTGTAAGGGTGAAGGTGTGGAATTCTTGCAGAAGGACTCTTGCAGGCGTAGACAGTCGTGTACAGGCATACAGAATCAAACTCCATTCAGAAGCACGGAGGGCAGCGGTTTTGTATCCATGAGAGATGCTGTGTTAGATCCAAGCTATAATTCATGGTAGAACACTAATCGGAGACAGAGATGCTCTGTGTAAGAACATGTATGCACATTTTCAGTAATGTACACAGTCCGACAGTGTTGCCCAATGGGGTTTTTTTTTTTTTTTTTTTTTGCTTGGTTTTTAAATATACATTCACATGGTTGCTGTCTCCTCATTTTTGTTTGTGTGTGTGTGTGTGTGTGTGTGTGTGTGTGTGTGTGTGTGTAGGCTGCAGAATGCAGGAGGAAAGCCCCCAAACCCTGCAGGAGATAACCCATCCACTACTGCACAGCAGACAGTCCAACAGCAGTATTCACGTTTGTTCATTAAAATGCACCCTGGGTGTCCGACTGCACTCACTCATTACTGTAAGCTCTCTTAAGAGTGTGTGTGGCGAGAGTGTGTGTGTGTTTGTTGAGAGGGATATTTTAAGGTCTGTTTGTAAAGTCATGCTAGTCAAAATGTAAAAAGGTGAAGCACTGAGAGAGAACATGCAGCAGAGAGAACGAGGAAGAGGGAAAATGAGAAAGAGAATGAGAGAGAAAAAGAGGAAGAGAGAATATCAGAGAATGAGAGAAAACAAAAGGAGATAAGACAGACAAAGAGAGAGAGAGAGAGAGAGAGAGAGAGAGAGAGAGAGAGAGAGAGAAAGGGGGAGAGAGAGAAAGGGGGAGAGAGAGAGAGAGAGAGAGAGAAAGGGAGAGAGAGAACTGGTGTTTTTCTACTACAATCTCAGCCACTTCATCAGAGATTTCTCATTGATGTTAGGGGCTTTAGCTCCTCTAGCCCCTTATCAATAAACAGCAGAAGGAGAACTGTAAATACGCTAGAGTTAGCAATCAGAGGGTTCATCCGCTGATGTGAGCCAATGGCGTCAGGTGTACGTTTCTAATAAACTGTCCAATGAGGGAATCCACAAGATAGGTATTTTTGAAAAAAGGGTCAGTAAGTGTGTCTATGTGTTAGATGTGACTAAAACACGCCTACCTGATCTCCATTTGGACAGCATCATATGCCTCCTCAACCCTCTGGAGTTCAGCTACAGCACTGTCTACAGCTATATATAGAGAGAGATACAGAGATGGAGAGATGGAGAGAGAGAAAGAGAGAGAGAGACATGATTATGCTGCAGTAAAAGGTCAGGCTTGTACAGAGCAGTTGTGGCTGGTATTCAGTAAACTCTGACTGTGTTTAATATTCATCATAAATATCAGCTCCGTATCAGCCTCACACTTCTGTTCCCCATGATGCAACAGGAGCAATTGTAAAGAGCAACACCTGCTAGGCCGAGAGAGAGAGAGAGAGAGAGAGAGAGAGAGAGAGAGAGATGAAAAGCAAGCCAACCAGGGAGAGGGAGAAATAATAGAGGAGGGAGGATGAAATCATGGTTGTCGAGGAAACCCTGTGATAAAGAGGGAGGGTGACGTCCTAATCACACGTTTACAAAAACTATTGAAGGAACCAATCCTCCCACCTGTTTACAAACAAAAACAGGGAAATGATCAACAAACAAAGGCATTTTTGGAGCAAAGAAAAGAGCAAACTATATCAACACAGTATAAACAGATCCATTAAAGGCTACCTCGTCTCAGACTCAATCAAGGTTGAACCAGTGTTGAAGCACCACTGCATATGACCTTAGTCTAGGTTTAGGGTTAACCTCGGCATAGAAAATTAAGTCTAGTCTAAACCAGATGTCTAACTGAGGTTCGCCCTGGTTTATTCTTCGTTCACACGATGCCGCCAGCACTGGGAGGATGAAGTCTGTGTCACATGAACTCAGCCACTGTTTCTTTTTGAAGATCCTTGGATTCCTTGACTCGGATGGATGAGACATCAACAGGGATTGAACTTGTGATCTCTGGCTGACAGGACAAGAGCTTTGTTGCACAACACAAGATTTCAGGAAAGTTTTTCTAATATAGTAGCCACAGAGAGTCAGCAAAAGGTGGGTATTTCTAAAAAGTAGCAAGGAAAGAGGCCATTGAGTGAAGGCACTAGGTAGGTGCTCAGCCACATCCTGTCCATTTGAAAAAGCACTGTGTAGTTTATGCTTGTGAAAAAGCTCATTCTGCCTCATTATATGGCAAAAAAAAAAACTAGACCTAAATCTTTAAATATTTGTCCTTATTGCAAAAGCAAACGTAACACCTTCTCCATACAGAAACACAGAGGCTCCCTTTATTCTTGCACCATAAACGTTTTAATATAATAAGGAAAATGTGCTGACAGACATTGCCGACAGTGAAGATTTTGAGGGAAGTGCGATAAGTTACATGAGTCGAACAAAAAGCTTGCAGGTTAGTTGCTAAGACTGCTAGCTTGAAGCTGAGACTGAGCATGCTGACTGGATTGCCATTAAAAATGGATCTTTCGTGCTATCTCCTTTTTTAAAGTAATTGCTCTGAGAACACAAGAAGTTGAGCCAAAGAAGATTTGACAGTAAATGTTAATGCTACATAAGGTGTGTCCCGATTCTGGGTTGTGTCCTTTAAAGGATGCGGTGCATGTGGCCTTCAGAGGCTGCGACCCAAAGCATTAAAAAAGATGGTCTAGCCTACAAACCAAGCATCGCTCCTGTTGCCTAGCAAAATCGAAAGCTTCAGCTAGTGCCACTGCCTTAATAAAAGAATAGCAAGTAACTCCCCCAAGACAGACTGACGTTATATTTGTTTAATGTCTTAACTGACGACAACAACCATCATGGCAGGCTGCGAAGAATACATCCGGAGTATCCTCCATTCCCACGGAAACGAAGGCTGCATTTGAAATGGGACGGCCCAGTGGCTGCTCTGTCACATTATCAGCTTTCAAATACTGACACATATTACATACGCTATGGCCGGAACTCCCTTTAACAGTAACACACTCTTCGTTCTGCCGTTTTGTCCATATCGCACCATTCCGATTACATCAAGCTTCTAACCGCTACAAACGAACAAGATCTTCAAACAAGAAGTCACATGTTTTTTTTTTTTAGCCTCTTTTCTTCAAAGCTGCTCTCTGACTGCAGAGGAATTCAGACCAAATCAGATCGCAGTGACTCATCCACAACTCAAATAAAAAAAGAACGGAAATTGGAGAGAGGGACAGAAAAGGTCACGAACAATTTTTTTATAGAAAGCAGAAGTTCGAAGAATAAAGGGAAAGCTACAGAAATAGAATGAAAACCGTTAAATAAAAGAATCAAAATAGAAGAGACTAACAATGGTGTCCGAACGTTTGGCACAGTTCTCATTGCAGCTGCATTTAAAAGACAGTCACCTTCACGCTTTTAGAAGAAAGAAGCACAAGGGATCCGCATCCATCCGCATCCATGATACTGAATGAAGAGTTTTAAACTCTGCATCTGAAAGTAAGAAACCATGAAATTTACAGAAGCACCAGTTAAGCTGATATCATTTATTTTTTATGATTACTCTTCTTCTCTTACTCATTTTCTTAGCCGCTTATCCTAATAAGCCTTTCCCAGCTCTCACAGGGCGAAAGGTGATGAATTACCCTTGACAAGTCGCCGGTCTATCAAAGCGCAGACATTAAGTTTGCTTTCTAAGTTTTACTGGAGATAACTGAATCATTTTTTTGATATTTCAAGGTAAAGATGCTATTCTATTATGCTAAAGCCTTATAAATATCTTACATCTCCAAATCAGTCTGAACAGGCAATAAATGGTCCACACTTAGCGAGCGAGCGAGCAAGAAAGAAAACAAACATTAAGGGTCACAGAGAAAGGGTCAATCACACAAAGAGACCAATGAAAATGTCTGGAGCGAGGTAGAGAAATCCATTAATCTAGTATTTTTCTAAGCATTTTATCCCAAACAAAAGAGTGGCAGGTGGTGCTGGGACTCCAGGAAGTTGGAGAACCTGGACAGGCCACAGGTCCCTCACAGGATGGACCACTTGGCCACTTAGGGGTGGTGGTGGTCTAGTGGTAGGATACTTGCCTATGGGCCTATGACTCAAGAGGTAGGTTCAAATCCCACCTCTGGCACTACCACCACTGGGTCCCTGAGCAAGACCCTCAACCCTGAGTGTCTCCAGGGGGGACTGTACCTGTAATCAGGACATGGACGTCGCTCTGGATCAGAGCGTCTGCTAAATGCCGCAAATGTCAAATGCCCAGGCTGTTCATGAAAAATTAGCAAGCAGCTAAGCAAGTGCGTTCTACCTGGGTGCCACCTGTCACCTAAACCACAGGGATCATATCCAGTAAGAGATCCTCACTACACATGGAAAGTCTCCTGGATATTTTCACATACACAGATATGATCAAAAACATTGAATTAACTGTGTTATTCAAAACCACTGATCTCTTCATAGAAGCATTTATTGACATATTTACTGTTATTTTTTTTTTTTTTATTTACTGATATTTACTGTTTTTTTCAAATTCTGGTGAATTTGAATTTGAATGTTTTGCATGCCTGTTTTATAAAAGCAATAATCCATTTGAGGACGCTGAAGTGATATTTCTTTGCTTTACCCCACTCTTAACAGATGGAAACCAGACAGAACAATTATTACAAAGGGCCTTATTACAGAATAAATGAAAAAATTAGGCATCCAAACTGCATGTGTTGTTCATTCTCAGAGTGAAAATAAGAACATTCTTAAATGAATTTTCCGCTCATTTTAGATAACCAGTACTGCCTATTTTTGCTGCATGTTGTCACTATCAATTACCATAAAATATATGCCATGGACCTACACACATGGCAAAGGCCACACTTTATGTTTTATTTGGGTTCATAAAATAAGCAATAACAGTGCAAAGAAAATGTGCACAGTGGAATAATTCATGTTTCTAAGTGGTAAAAAAAAAAAAAAAAAAAAAAAAAGGGAACCATGACTAAGTATGATCATCAGGCTGCCAAATGAAGTCCCAGGAAGATTTTAAATAAAGAGTATCATCGCTGATGTATGGCGTAGGTCCATTTAAATCCATGATTTTTTAAAACAGGCCTTTTTAGTAACAGGTCCACATCAGGTTAAAATACTGTTACTCCAATCACTAAGCAGATCCAGATGTAGGTAGGTAAGTTACTGCAATGACGTTAATGTTACATACTAACTGTGCACAAACAAACACATTTCAGAAGCCAGTGTACTAAAGCACTTCCCCCTTACACACTTCAGAGCAGCCCACACACACGCCAATGCTGTGTGTCTGGGCAGGAGTGTATGACCTCTGGCTGGTTGGCAAGGCTTCAGAGTGTGTGTATTGATGAACCATCGACAGGCTTATCCGCCTCATAAAGACATGAGAGCTGTGCTCATTTCTCCTGAGAAGACTCGCACAATTTCAGAACTAAAGGCTGCAGGAGACGAGCTATTTCAGACAAAAAGTGGGGGAGGAGGAAGATATAGCCTGATTATCTTCACACTCTCAAACAAGATACACACATAAAACAGTTTTTAATCTTTTAAACTGGGTTTTTTTTAACCAGCATTCTGCCCAAGCTAGCAAAAGCAGCTATGACAAAAGTGCCCAACGTGAATATGAACTATAGAAGTTACTGAGTGATTCATACTAGACGCTAAAAGCTGATACAGAACAAATCACAGTGAATTAACCAAAACCCTTAATGCAAACTGAATAATTCACAGTTTATACTGAATAACGTGCTGTATAACGAGTTACTGAACAGTTTATTCAGTTATAATAATTAAGTTCAGATACTGAACAAATAATAGTAGATTCTGTATAATTCATAGTAAATACAAAAAACAAAAAAACAATGGTAGAGAATGTGTTAATATTTATATTGGAATCACATTCGAATCTGAACAGCTCATAGCAACATCTGAATAATTTATAGAGGATAAAGAATCCTTTCTAGAAGCAGCTGGACAATTCAAAGTAGATGCTATTAATTTTAATATAAAAAAAATAATTCAAGTAGCTCATTTTTGTAGATAATGAATAATTCATAGTAGATACTGAACTTAAAGTAGATGCTGAATAGTTTAGAGAATACGTTAAACTATTCAAAGGTGCTGAATAATTCAAAGTGGATACTGACAAATGTATGGTGGCTACAAAATAATTTCTAATAGTTTCTGAATATTCTAAAGGACACACACACACACACACACACACACGATTTAACATTGCACCCAGGTTGGCTCAATCACCATCCATTCTTCGGTCAGCTCAGAGTTCAAAAGGCCATTTTCATGACATTAGAACAGCAGGCTGTAATGACTGCAGCTTTAACACAGAATAATCTCAGTAGTCTCTAGAGAGGGAGCGAGAGAGAAGAACAGAAGAGCTGCTGTTGATTTACTTTAACGTACAAACAGCCAGTGTGCACACACTGACTACGTGTTCCTCCTTTCCTGTGGGGGAGGATGGGAGTTAAAGTGAGTCTAATCAAAAGTACTGGATTCCCTGAATGTGCTTCAGTGTGAGAAAAGTGATTCTCCGAGCGCAAATCTGCGGTGTGGTTTTCTAGTCAGTTGCAACCTCACTTTAATGGATGGTATTAAACATGGTTCATTATGTATACACATATATATCCTCAGTGCCATGTTAAATCATGTGAACTGTAAATACTGGAATCAAATAACATTAACACAGTGATAAGAATGTTCTTTTCATTTTCATTTATTACAGTCATTTTAGACAAATAGGAATCTGAACATATAGTTGCACCGTGTAGTTTGCAGTAACAGATTGTGCTCCATCTGCTTCTCTGAGAATGTACAACTGAAGAATATGCCAGAAGTCCTACATCATAACTTCACAACAAAAAGATAACAGATCCTCAATATAAGAGGACTGAATACATGAACAAATCTTCATAGCCGGATCCGGCTGAGCAAGTCTTTACAGTCTAATCTAATTGGACATGTATGTAATTGTAATCAGTGCAGAAACAGTACACTGTGGGTCTCTCCTGGACTACTAACTCTGCCAAAAAAGCTCAGCGGTGTCTTAATTTCCTCTGAAAGCTATAGAAAGCAAGACCCCCAGCGCAGTGCATTGTGAACACAGTTAAGATGATTACTGAGGCCTTACACCCTTCCCTCTTGGACATTTTACAACAGCCGCTTGGCTGGCAAAGTGACTCCTCCCATCCCCCCTCCACCCTCTTCAGTCTGTCTGCTGTCTGGTAGAAGCTCAGCGCCTCAGAGCCTGCTCCACCGGTCGGAGAAATCAGCCGAGCAGGATGCTGAACTTTACACCTCAAATAAGTCTTTGCCGTAGAGTATTGATTTCATCACTACTGGCAGCACCAGCGATAAGAACAGTTTATAAATATGCAGCATTAACTCACTCACACCCAGCATCAGCCAATCATTACATAATGCTACTGTTTATTCATTCTCTTCATTACATTCTGGAAGACACTAACATTTATATTGCTCTATTTGTATCACTATAGCTGAAAGGTACTGTACAAACTCTGGGATTATTATTATTTAGTTGTTTTTTTTGGTGATTTGTGGTTTGGATAGTGGTTAGTTAGTTTTTAGTAATTTCCACTGCACCGTTCTGGTTCAGCACCATGGACAGCTCCTGCCACAGGCACCATGAGAGGCACCGCCCCCCGGTTCAGCACCATGGACAACATCGGTCACCAGCACCTTGGAGAGCACTGCCCCTGATTTAGCACCATGGACAGCACCACTCCTGCAGCCCGGTTTATCGACCTCTACCCGTTTATCACTGGTTGGTTTTCTCACCACAGGACTATGGTTGAGCAGTTAATACTGTTCTCAGAACTGTTCTTGTGTGGATCATGAAGAGTGTATCAGCTTAAGAAATTTTCAGTTTTACAAACATCAGTGTTACTGCTAAACTGAGAGTGGTCCACCATCCAAAACCATTCGCTTATTGCCAGAAACTGACCCCCGATTAAGGTCTAGCGGAGCGTCCCAAGCTATCAACGGATGAGCTGCAGTCTATTACTGTACACCAGCTTAGCGAGCCGCTCTGGGACCAAACAATCAACTCTAAAAGAAGCTGCTCAGTCACGCATTGAGCTAACTAGTTACATTAGATGCTCGATTTTGTTGTGAAAACAGCCAAGCTACAAGATAAGTGGCTAAACTGTTGTGACTCACCAGCAGTCTGGGAACCAGTGAGTCAGAGAGAGAGAGACAGAGAGATATATAGAGAGACAGACAGAGGGAGAGAGACAAACAGACAGATAGAGAGACAGACAGAGAGACACAGCTGGAGAGAGAGAGACAGAGAGACAGATAGACAGATAGAGAGAGAGACAAACAGATAGAGAGAGACAGACAGATAGATAGACAGACAGATAAACTGACAGACAAACAAAGATAGATAGATAGATAGACAGATAGATAAACTGACAGACAGACAGACAGACAAATAGATAGATAGGTAGATAGATAGATAGATAGATAGATAGATAGATAGATAGATAGACAGACAGACAGACAGATAGACAGACATACAGCAGGGGCAGAGAGATAGAAAACAAGAGGGAGATAGGAAGAGATGGAATGTCAACACTCTGTAAGGCCTGCAGCTGTGTGTGTGTGTGTGTGTGTGTGTGTGTGTGTGTGTGTGTGTGTGTGTGTAAATACACATAAGAAACAATGTACTTTTGCAGGAAAAGTGGTCTTCTCACAAACAAACCTTGAATGACTTTTACTGCATGAAGAAAATTCCCTCAGTGTGCAGCTTGTAAACTCATTCTTATTCATATATAATCCAGATTCAGTTTACACTGCTGGACACGTGTGTAGTGCTGCAATGTGGACCCCATGAAACCATGTTCAAGTGGTTTAGGTATTTGCAACACTTGTTGCTATGGCGACAGCTCCTCTATGCTAAGTATCGAGGTTCTGTTCCTCATTTGCATATGCACGTGTTTACACATTCATAAACCGTAAACAGTGACCAATGTGATTCCAGGAGCTTCAGTATGGACATGCGTGTAAATAGAGGGCAAAAAAAAAGACATGCTTGAAAAACCCTTTAAATAGCTGAAATTGGGTGCACGCGCACACACACACACACTGTCTCTCTGTCTCTCTCAAACACACACACACACACACACATACGTAAATAAACTAGCTCCTCAGGCAGTAAAGTGAGGACAAACACACACACACACTCACACACACAGACACCCACCCACAGTGGGCTGTTGTTAGGCTGGGTGAGTGTTAATTATAATGGAGGATGGCAGGTGAGCACAGAGAGCAAAGTGTGTGAAGCCTGCAGGAGGACAGAGAAACTGATAGAAAAACAAATCTGTCTACATACACTCCTCCATCTCCATGTCTCTTTGTCTCTTTTTATTTCTCTCACTCTCCTTCTCTTCTAGGTCTCTCTCAGTCTTCTTGTTCTGTCTCTCTTTCTCTGTGTGATGATCAAAGTTTTGTGTCTGTTAGTGGTAGTAGGGAGAGAGAGAGAGAGAGAGGGAAAATTCCCAAATCAGAATCACACTCGTGCGCACATAGGCCTGCACATGCACATGCACACACACACACACACACAAACCCAGGTTGTCCCCATGTGCAGTGCCAAACTTGCTGGAGAGAAGTGTAACGGTGTAGTGTCATGGGCTGGACATCAGTGCAGAGCAGAGAGCTTCGTACTGAACTTTAATAACGGAAATAACATGCACAGAACTCACAGACTGAGTATACTGAAAACAACGTGTATAAGATACCAGAAATCAACACACAGAATGACCAGCGCCCTGCTCTGATTCACTGGGGCTTATAACACCTGTCACCCAATGCCCAGGTGTGCACAATCAGAGCAGGGCGCCCTCTACTGGCGCAGAACCGTCACAAGAAGAATGAGTAAACTGGGGACAGTCATAGGCTGATGCAAGTATGAAGGGAAGAGTAGCCCATCTGTTCAAAGAAGAGCTGTTGTACACAGGTGTGTATGGCACTTCATAGCTGCAGGCTGGTCAAACTGCCCATGTTAACCTCTGTCGGGTGAAGGCTGGTCGCAGGCAGTGTGATGCTCTGGGCAGTGTTCTGCTGGAAAACCTCGGGTCCTGGCATTCATGTGGATGTTCCTTTGCACACCTTGGCGACAGCATTCCATAGAATTTCAGCAGCATTATGCCCTCTGCAGACATTGTTCAGGAACAGTTTGAGGACATTGAAAGAGCGCTGGCCTGGCCGTCAAAACCTGTTAGATGTCTTGGACAAACTAGTGCCATCCTTTGAGGCCCGAACCCACAAAAATGCCTTGATTTCATGCCTCAATGGCTTAATATATGTATATATATACACACACACACACACACATTCAGCCATCAATGCATGAACTTGTGAAAAAATGTGGACACCCCATTAAATATTTAGTTCTTTATTAACAAATGTTTACATATCGATGTCTGATCTTCTTTCTGAAGGCCTCAGACAGATCTTTTGATCTCACCATGGTGTCACTCTCACCTCAACAGTCAGGAGCACCAAACTAAATGTCTGAGGTTTAAAAAGGGCAAACCTCCTTCAAAATTAGCAACCATGTTCTAATCATGTGCACCTGATATGCTACACCTGTGTGTGATTTTGTGTGATTTCATTGGGAATAAAGGTGGGGGTGTCCTAATTTATTCTTCACTAGAAATCTCAGTGTTGTTGAATTACATTTTACAGAAGATTTTGAAGTCTTTTCTTCAGTTTTAATTGTTTAGTTATATTACTTGAATCTCCCAGTACTGTTAAAATTGAGATTAAAAATCCAAGAATGTTACAAAAACACGTTTATATATACACAGCCATATCTATCTGTTATACTGTGCAAAAGTTTTAGGCAGGTGTGGAAAAAATGCTGTACACAAAGAACGCTTTCAGAAATATAAATATTGATTGTTTATTTTGATCAATTTACAAAAGGCAAAGTGAGTGAACAAAAGAAAAATCAAAATCAGATCAATATTTGGTGTTTCTACCTTTTGCCTTCAAACCAGCATCAGTTCTTCTGGCCCCACAGAGCCCTGATCTCCACATCATCCAGTGTGTCTGGATCACATGAAGAGACAGAAGGATGTGAGGAAGCTACATCCACAGAAGATCTGTGCTCAGTTCTCCAAGATGTTTGGAACGACCTACCAGCTGAGTTCCTTCAAAAACCGTGTTCAAGTGTACCTAGAAGAATTGATGCTGTTTTGAAGGCAAAGGGTGGTCACACCAAATATTGATCTGATTTAGATTCTCTTTTGTTCATTCACTGCATTTTGTTGATTGATGAAAATAAATGATCAACACTTCCATTTCTGGAAGCGTTCTGTTTACAGCGTTTTTTCCACACCTGCCCAAAACTTTTGCACAGTAGTATGTGTATATATATATATAGACAATAACATATAGACAGACAGATAGACATACAGACAGTTGTTAAATCAGATCACCTAAAAATGCCCTATTAGCGTTCCTGAAACAGTGTCATTCTCATGCACACTCACACACACACCCACACACACACACACACACACACACACACACAACCCTGTTTTGCTGCATGTCAGGGGAAGAGAAAAGCTTTAGCACTTTGCCTAACACAAACACACCCGCAGATGGTTTCACTCTTCACTGCAAGGCAAGCAAACAGGGTGCTGTTTACTGATAGGGAGGTGTGACTGATACACACACACACACACACAAAATGGTGCAACACATACAGACACCCAGATCTGGTGCACTTATGTTACTTAAGGTTATAAGGTGCCTGAAACTCCATCACAGTTTACAGTTGGAAGAATAATACAGTCCCAACGGCAAGCAACCCATCTGATTTTACAGTGAAAGTGAACACAATGAAGCACAATGAAATTGGACCTCCGCATTTAACCCATGCACACACACACACCGTGCAACAGGGGGCAGCTAGGAAAGCATCCGGGGAGCAGTGATGGGACGTTGACCTTGCTCAAGGGTACCTCAGGGCAACCTGCTGGTAAGGGGTTTGAACCTACAATCTTCCAATCCTGTGGCCGACTCCCTAACCACTAGCCCTAACCACTCTTTTTCACAAATCAAAAATCAACTACAGGCACAATGTGGATGTGTGCCCATGTCCAATCAGCAGGTGTGTTTACTTCTAGTTAGGGTCGGTTTAATGCCGTCTTCAGATCTGCGGTTCACTCCATCGCTTTCGCATTGCATTTCCATCCATTTTGCACACTCACTTTTACATCCGCTGTTTATTAGTCATCTCAGCTGTTCGATTTTATTTATACAGCCTACTCAGTCTAGCTCCAGCGTTAGCCTGACTAACAGATTAATCACAGCTCTCTTTCTGCACGGAGCTTAGAGGCGCTGGCAAAAACGAGAGCTAGTGATGTTAACTGTCTAGCAGTAGTGAGCAGTAAAGCCTGTTTCACACATACCACCTCTTCATGGCGAAGAGATGCAGAGCTTGCTTTTCATTTTGCCGCCCATGTTAAGAAGTCTGGGCTGCACAAGCACAGGGACCTAAAAGGAATTGCCTTAGAAGCAATAAATAAACCATGAAAGTTAAACAGAAATTTATCGAAGATGTTAACAGAATGTTAATTCTACTCACAGACACATTTCGACAAAATACAAGTTTCCTTTCACACACGTTTCCTGCAAACTAATGCAAAGCAAATAAATATAGACGCACTGTGACTGTGTGGTTTGGGACTAGGCCCCAGGATTGGAAGCTTGTGGGCTTGAATCCCAGACCAGTAGGTTGCCCTAAGGAGCCCTTGAGCAAGGTACTGTCCCCAACACTGCTCCTCAAGAGCTGGATATGGCTGCCCACTGCTGCACGTGTGTGCATGGATTCAGAGGATGCATTTCGCTGTGGTTCACTGTGTTCTGTGCTGTTTCACATTGACAAATAGTCACTTTAGTTCATGAAAATAAAAACCCTTCGCTTTTGTCACAGCAGCACAGATTCAAAGCTTCCTTTCCAGCATTTAATTGGAAATCATTTGCATCCAAATACCCCAGCACCTTGTCAAGCATGCAAGGTGAGAGAGAGAGAGAGAGAGAAAATGTACTTTGAGAAAACTTGGAAGAATTACCCTGATATAATGACATTTTGATCAATGGCATCAAAACCTGATGATACTGTGTGATAATGTGGACGAAGCCTCCAGATCTCCTCCCTGAAAACACCACCGGACCGTCACTGATCCGCCTCCATGTTTCACTGCAGGAACAACACATTCTGTTCTGCGCTTTCCCCATCCACCACCAGACCCTTCATTAACCTGCAAATATGTAATATTTCAAATTTTATAAATTAGTGGTTAGGGATTAGGTCCCAGGATTGGAAGGTTGTGGGATGGAATCCCAGACCAGTAGGTTGCCCTGAGGCACCCTTGAACAAGGTGCCATCCCCATCACTGCTCTCCGGGTGTGGGTTAAATGCAGAGAATGCATTTCATTGTGTTTGACCGTTTGTGTTGCTGGGATCACAGTTCTCTGTATAAGTGTAATGTAACGTAATAATGTAAGGCAATAATTAACTCAATGAAACATGCCATAGTGCAGATGCTGCAAGTTTGGATACCCAGCGTATCTGCGGTCTAGGCAGTGTGTGTGAAACAGGCCTGACGCTCCAACGTCACCGTTCAAGAAGGATTTTAGAATGTACATGTCTAGTTACATCTTCAGCTTAAAGATTCTCACCGTTGCGTTACCTACCACGCAACCCGTCAACCAAGGAGCATGAGCAGGGTGACGACTCAGCCGTCACTTCGCCTTACTCTCAAACCATGGGGCTTCTCATGTTTCTTCTCTGAACTGTAGCAATAAGCTCTCACACTGACTTCCCCTGACAGCCTGTCTCTGTTTAAACCATCTCAGACACAAAAATAACATGAGCAGCACGCAACTAAAGCCAAGCTGAGTCGATCCCACGACTGAAACTTGTCCCGTCAGTGTTTCTAAAAGCGGTGTCCGCCGGTGTTGGTGAACATGGGGGAAACTTTCATCTACTCGTGGGCCGTCGATGCTGAAGAATTTAAACGTCGGACAGTGGAGTCGGAGCGCTGCTTTCGGTACATGTTTAAAAGTGGCAAACACCCTCCGTGTATAGAGATGTAATTCTGTGGCGATTGTCTAAGGCTGCTTAACGTTGCTCTGAGAATAAAAGTGAACAAAAGAACAAAAGTGGTTTTGAAGTTACAGATGAAAGTGAACATGATGTAGGATGAATTATAATATTGCAGCGAAACGATGATGAGAGGAGTAAAGATGTGCAGACAGTGGTTGGAAGCTGAACTGTAAGCCATTAAAAAGCTCTGCCCTGTGACTGTGGTCACGGCAATCGCATATGAGCATCATTTCCTTTCATTTTCAGCCATTTAAGTCCTTTTTCACAATTTAGGTCCGAAAAAAAAACTGCGTACAGGCCCTGATTTTCTCAATAGAGGCACGGCTTCTAATTTTCACTGGTTGTTAAAAAAACGGCATTTCATTCAGCAGCTTTTTACCAAGCTGTAGATGCAGATGCTGTGTTTTGAAGTGTGAGATACTCACAGCAGGAGAGTTAAACACTTACATTTGCAGCATTTATCACACATTAGTGTTGCCCCATTGAGAATTCTTATTTTTAAACGGTTTATTTGACATCTATTTATTATATTCACTGCAGTGGGTAGGGCTTTTTGCTTCAAAGCGAGAAGGTCTTGGGTTCGATTCTCAGGTGGGACAGTCCGGATCCTCCCCGTGTCTGTGTGGCTTTCCTCCCAGAGTTCTGGCTTCCTCACACCTTCCAAAGACAACGTCAGGCGGACTGGAGATGATAAATTACCCCCTATGTGTGTGTGTGTGTGTGTGTGTGTGTGTGATAGATTCCAGCACCCCTCACGACCCTAACCAGGACAAGCAGCTAAGAAAATGAGTCAGTGAGAGTGTGTTCACGTTGTTATTTGTCGGTCTATCTAGCTGTCTCTGCAGCTATAACATAAGCAATTTCCTTCCAGATCAATAAAAGTTATCTGATTCTGGTTCTGATAGTCTTATCCAGAACATTGCCCTCTTCCCAGTGACAAGAGGTCTCTCTGGAGCTAATGAGGTTAAGGGTTTTACTAAGGAGCTGAAATGGTGCTAGAGACGAAAACAGGCGTGAACCCACAAACTTCTTGGTCTGCAATTTAGTATCTTATCCAACTTTTTTCAGATCTATTTCACAAAGTTGCACTCTCAGACACTTTAAAGCCACCTGACATCACTGCAAGTTTCAGAGTCTTTACTTTTCAGAGCTCTCTGTTTAGCAGCACCTGCTTTTTTCGACCAGTTCGCCACATTAGCTTGTCTTGGACACGCTCTGTAGTTGGTGGAAGTTTGCAGTCAGGCAGTAAGAGGTTTATAAGGCCGCTCCTCTTCATCAGCCCTTATTTGTATGGTGCTGATTTCGCAGAATAAAGGTGGAAATCCATCCATTCAAAACTAGTTTGATGATCATCTTCAGTTGAGAAACGGCAGGATCGGTATAAGCCGCAGGTTTCAGTACTGGATTTGGAAAAGTGAAATTGTGCCATTTGAAACATTTCACACCTTTAGGCTGTGCATTATGGCTGTCTTGACTGGTTATTTCATTAATCTTGCTTTAAAGTTGAGCCAGTGGTTTATAAAGTGGCTAAATATCAAAAACAAAACAACACTGGTGAAATGTTACTTAATTTTCTTTACGTCACAAACAAATGAGGTTCTGTGAAAGACAAGAAACAAAATCCCACCCCCAAACACACACGGTAGATTCTATCTGTGCATTTCAATCTAAGGGGCAGCGGTGTCCAAGTGGTTCGGGCATCGGCCGCATGATCGGAGGATCGGGGGTTCGAACCCCTTCCCAAGAGGTTGCCGTACCCCATCCTCGCCCTGTGTGAGCTGGGATGGACTCCAGCACCCCCCGCGACCCCGCTTGGGACAAGCGGCAGAAACTGACTGACTGACATTTCAATCTAAATCCCTTGCTTTTCATTCATAACGCGTTTTATCAATAACGTAACTCACTAAAATCACCGACAGCAGGACCTTTCCTTTCTTTTCTCTGAATGAATACACAGCAAGTGGGGAGACAAACAGATACATATAAAATTAATATAAATGTTTTGATTTGCTTGATGTTAATTATTGTCAAGTGACTGTAAAGATTGTTTTTATCATAAATTTGCATTTCACACTGACTGAACAAAGGGCAAGAGAGAGGGAGAGGGAGGGAGAGAGAGAGGGAGGGAGAGAGAGAGGGAGGGAGGGAGGGAGGGAGAGAGGGAGGGAGGGAGAGAGGGAGAGAAACAGGCTGTATTGTCAGAATGTTTTCAAACCTATTTTTAGGAAAAATAAAGATAATTAGATTAGATTAGAATTAAACAGAATAAATTGGTACAAGATTCGACCATGAGGTTCTCAGCTGCTCTGAGCAGATGTCCAACTGGCCTTTACTTTCTGATTTCTGGATTGCATCTGGTGTCACTTCACTGAAAATCTTAACAATAAGTCAGACCGGTTTTCGCTGTTAAATGGCCGATGACTGGGTAGAATTTTGATTAATTAAGAAAAGTTTGTTTCTCATCTGACTGATATAAACCGCTGCACATAAGCATGCGCTTTCATATAAGAAGTAAAAGTAAAAAAGTATAAAAAGTCATTTTTATACGCAGGCTGTCAGCTGCACATCAACAATGTCTCAACCCCTGAAGAAAAGAAGCATTCAGTCTATAAAAAAAACCTAAAATACACCAGCAGATACAAGGTTCTCACTCTTTCACTATGCACCGTGTGTGTGTGTGTGTGTGTGTGTACATCCCTGCATAATGAAGGCTGGTTGAATAAAAATGAGCCTGGGGGAAACACATAGGCACAACACAAATAAAACACACTCTTTAATTAAAGGGGCCCATTAATGCCTCAGACCTCTCTCTCCCTCACTCCCTCCTCTTTCTCTCTCAAATTCATTAACGCTTCACCAAATCTCATCCTTCACTATGAAACACAACCTTTGTCCATTAGACGTGATCATTCTCCATCAAACACCATCGTTCTGGCTACCTGTGGCTGCTAGGATCCTTAACACTGGCCTTCAAGGCCAAGAATGGACTTGCACCTTCATACTTGTCAGAACTGATCAAGCAATATGTCAGGCCTCGACCACTCAGAGCATCAAGCACTGCTCATCTTGCATCTCCGCTCCTCAAAAGAAGAGGAAGACATGCATTGAGTTTTTAGTTCTGGCTCCTTTCAACACTGAGGAGCAGCAGCTCTGAACTCCATGCTTCTGGGCCACCCTATGGAGGAAACTCTGATCTTCTTTCCATCATTACCCGTGTTGCATATGCACATCGGCGAGGGCTGGAACGAAGACGGACGTGTAAACTGAGAGCTTTGCCTTTCGACTCAACTCCCACTTTACCACATAGAGGGTCACAGCTGAAGGCCGCCGCCACTTCAGCAGTGGAGGCTTTGAGAGAGAGAGAGAGAGAGAGAGAGAGAGAGAGAGATAAACCAGTTCAACCTCACTACCCGTTTGGCACAGAATGCCTTGCATCCAAGGACAAAACACCGCTAGGGTTTAGATCAGGTGGGCTGTTCCTCCCAGTCTCCCCCTCGAAGACAGAGCTTTGCCCCGTGCAACTCACCTTCATGCCACTTCACATGCTGCATAACTCCAGAGAAGAAAAGAGTCGGGTCCATATCTAGGATTTTGATTCCAGATCCAGAGCGTAAAATTTTTTTAAAAAGTCCAACCATCTCTAGTCTGTAACACTCAACCAGCTCTTGCACCTTCCCCCACAGAGGTGATGTTCCAAAAGAAAAACACCTTTCTATACCATGAGTCCAGTCCCCAAGGGCCTAAATCCAACAGGGCCCTGGGCCCCAAGGGCCCTGTGGCACCTCATCCAGGCTCTTGCAGGGGGGAGACGAGAGGGCAGCTCCACATATCGTTTTTGGCCCCGTGACCACCAGACGCTTGCCTGCCAGCTCCCCCTCCAGGCCCAGCTCCAGTAATGGACCCTGGTTTCCCTACTCTGGTGAGGTGTCTATAAATATATCCAAGCTTCCCATAGCAGCATTGTGAGCATCTTCTCAATACCGTAGTGTAAATTCAACACCAACATTCTCCACCAAACATCATCGTTCTGCAGAACACCAACATTATCTACAGGTCATCGTCATTTTAAAGGTCATGGTCAGATTACAATGATAGCACACCATCCCCGGTTTTGTATTTAGGGTTTTTTTCACTGGGCAATGCTGGTTAATCTGGTCATCACAGGTGTGCGGGTGTTTGTGCATCACAAATTTTGTTTGGTCAGAAATAAATATTTTGGTTTTCACTCACAATCACACACACAGAAATGCCTCATAAGGGCATTTATGGGCCTCATGCTGAATGTGAAAGTGGCAGCTGCGGTTAATGCTTGAGTGGAAATGGTGTGTATAAAAGGAGGATTTTTTTTTTTTGGAGTGAAAGCTAAGACAGAGGCAGTGTGGATAAAGCCAGCGTGTTTTGGACAGAATCACACTGGCACCTGATGTGGAGGATCCGTGTCAATGACAGGCAATACCATCTTAAACTTAATCCCATTACTTAAAGAAACGGTGTCTCATTTAAGACCCTCCGCAAGCCGCAAGAGTGTGAAGGAAAAGCAGCGTGCTGTAAAAAAGGCAGAAAACACACTAATTGTTGTTGTTTAAAGGGCGATTTTCTGAGGAGAAAAACCCATTTGGCTTGTCAGTGGGAGGAAGAAAGCTCAATAAAAATGAGACAAAAGGTACATTCATCCATACAGGAATGCTAAAGCATAATTAAAGTGCGTCTCTGAAAATAAGAGAGAGTGTATCTCTGTGTGTGTGTGTGAGTGAGAGATCGAACTGCTACATTACTGCAGACAAGCATCTATTTATTTTTGAAACACATTTAACAGCTCTGACGTTAATGAAAATTGATTCTTGGTCTCTTTCTTTTTTGCTCTCTTCTGCAAAAAAGTGTTTGTTTGAACACACACCGTGATGTCTGCAACCCCAGTTTAATTAGCTAGATGCAACACACACACACACACACACACACACACACACACACACACACACACACACACCCACCCCAATTCCCTGCACTGGTGCCACGCTGGCTAAGAATCAATCACCAAGGAACCCGTTGCCCTAGCAACGGTGGGTTCCATCGCCAAGGAGTAAGTGGTGAATGATTGCGTGTGTAAGTCATTGGCGAACAAGTGCAAAAAAAGGAGAGAAAGACAGAGAAAGTGAAAGATTTTTTTTTTTACTCTCTCTCTCTCTTCTCTCGCCCACCGTTAAGTTTAAGATGCTGAAACAGAATACATGCAAAAATCCAACAAATAAAATGCAAAGAACAAATTCAAACCCCAATATCAGGGCAAGGAGAGAGAGGGAGCGAGACAAAGAGAGAGGGGACGAGGATGACAGAATCCACGGACACTTGTTTGAGGGGGAGACTTTGGACGGCTGTACAGTTGGGACGTCCTCAAGTGCTTAAGCTGGACTGGAAGTGATCGACCCTGATCGGAACAAACTCAAGATTTTCTAAAGCTTTCCGGAAGAACACACACACACACACACACACACACACACACACACACACACACACACACACACACACACACTACAGGTCAAAGGTTTTGGTCCACTCTTGGATTAACAACTGATATACTGTAAAAGATAACAGCCTGAAGTAGAACTTTATTTAGCCATGAAGGCTCAAACTGTTTGCTTTGAAGATGATTTGTTAGGTCTGACTTCAATGCAAAGACTTTCACTTTGTGTTGGAATTCTTTTTGCCCGTGTCAGAACTGGTCTTGCTGCAAGAAAACCTTTGTATTCAACAAAAACACTGGAGCCTTCAGGACAGAGAGGCCTTGTGGATGGATTAAAGTACTGTATTGTTATTTTAAAAGTCTAAAAAGTGAAAGTGATTATTTTACACAGTACACAGTGAACCACAACGAAATCCTCTACATGTAATCCAAGCCCACCGTGCAGCAGGGGACAGCTCTATCAAGCACCCGTGGAGCAATGATGGGGACAGTACCTTGTTCTAGGGTACATTTGTTCCCATGGCCTTCTGATCCTGAAGCCTGAGTTCCTAACGTGGTGGAGGGGTTTGCGTGTCCCAATGATCCTGGGAGCTATGTTGTCCGGGCCTTTATGCCCCTGGTAGGTAAACAGGTCCTAGGTGAGGGAAGAGACAAAGAGCGGTTCAGAGGACCTCTGATGATGGACAAAAACTTTGGAAGACGTTCTCCCTCGCCCGGACGTGGGTCACCGGGGCCTCCCTCTGGAGCCAGGCCTGGAGGTCGGGCCTTCACCCATGGGGCCCGGCCGGGCTTAGCCCGAAGAGGCAACGTGGGTCCCCCTTCCCATGGGCTCACCACCTGTGGGAGGGGCCAAAGAGGTCGGGTGCATTGTGAGCTAGGCGGTGGCCGAAGACGGGGGCCTTGGCGGTCCGATCCTCGGCTGCAGAAGCTGGCTCTAGGGACGTGGAACGTCACCTCTCTGGTGGGGAAGGAGCCTGAGCTAGTGCGCGAGGTTGAGAAGTTCCGGCTAGATATAGTTGGACTCACCTCGACGCACAGCTTGGACTCTGGAACCAGTCTCCTTGAGAGGGGCTGGACTCTTTTCCACTCTGGAGTTGCCACCGGTGAGAGGCGCCGAGCAGGTGTGGGCATACTTATTGCCCCACGGCTTGGCGCCAGTACATTGGGGTTTACCCCGGTAGATGAGAGGGTGGCGGCCCTCCGCCTTCGGGTCGGGGGACGGGTCCTTAGTGTTGTCTGCGCTTATGCGCCAAACAGCATTCTGGACTACCCACCCTTTCTGGGGTCACTGGAGGGGGCGCTAGAGAGCGTCCCTCCTGGTGACTCCATCGTTCTGCTGGGGGACTTCAATGCTCACCTGGGTAATGACAGTGACACCTGGAAGGGCGTAATTGGGAGGAATGGCCCCCCCGATCTGAACCAGAGCGGTGTTTTGTTATTGGACTTTTGTGCTCGTCACGGATTGTCCGTAACGAACACCATGTTCAGGCATAAGGATGTCCACATGTGCACCTGGCACCAGGACACCCTAGGCCGCAGTTCACATGATCGACTTTGTGGTCGTGTCATCGGACTTGCGGCCCCATGTCTTGGACACTTGGGTAAAGAGAGTGGCGGAGCTGTCAAGCGACCATCACCTGGTGGTGAGTTGGCTTCGTTGGTGGGGGAGGATGCCGGTCAGACCTGGTAGGCCCAAACGCATCGTGAGGGTCTGCTGGGAACGTCTGGCAGAGTCCCCTGTCAGGACAAGCTTCAACTCCCACCTCCGTCAAAGCTTTAACCACATCCCGGGGGAGGTGGGGGACATTGAGTCTGAATGGACCTTGTTCCGTGCCTCCATTGTCAAGGCGGCTGACCGGAGCTGTGGCCGGGAGGTGGTCGGTGCCTGTCGCGGTGGCAACCCTAGAACCCGTTGGTGGACACCAGCGATGAGGGATGCCATCAAGCTGAAGAAGGAGTCCTACCGGGCCTTTTTGGCCAGTGGGGCTCCGGAGGCAGCTGATAGGTACCGACAGGCCAAGCGGAATGCAGCTCTGGTGGTTGCTGAGGCAAAAACTCGGGCATGGGAGGAGTTTGGAGAGGCCATGGAGAAGGACTTCCAGACGGCTTCGAGGAAATTCTGGTCCACCATCCGGCGTCTCAGGAGGGGAAAGCAGTGCACGGTCAACACAGTATATAGTGGGGATGGTGCGCTGCTGACCTCGACTCGGGACGTCGTGGGTCGGTGGGGGGAGTACTTCGAAGACCTCCTTAATTCCACCAACATGCCTTTCGAGGAGGAAGCAGAGCCTGGGGACATCGAGGTGGACTCTTCCATCTCTGAGGTCGAGGTTGCCAAGGTGGTCAAAAAGCTCCTCGGTGGCAGGGCTCCGGGAGTGGATGAGATCCGCCCAGAGTTCCTCAAGGCTCTGGATGTTGTAGGACTGTCATGGCTGACACGCCTCTGCAACATCGCATGGACATCGGGGACGGTGCCTCTGGATTGGCAAACCGGGGTGGTGGTCCCCCTCTTTAAGAAAGGGGACCGAAGGGTGTGTTCCAACTATCGAGGGATCACACTTCTCAGCCTCCCGGGGAAAGTCTATTCAGGGGTCCTGGAAAGGAGGGTCCGTCGGATAGTTGAACCTCAGATCCAGGAGGAGCAATGTGGTTTTCGTCCAGGTCGCGGAACAGTGGACCAGCTCTACAACCTTAGCAGGGTCCTGGAGGGTGCATGGGAGTTTGCCCAACCAGTTTACATGTGCTTTGTGGACTTGGAGAAGGCATTCGACCGTGTCCCTCGGGGGCTCCTGTGGGGGGTACTCCGGGAGTATGGGGTATCGGATTCCCTGTTAAGGGCTGTCCGGTCCCTGTACAACCGCTGTCAGAGCTTGGTCCGCATTGCCGGCAGTAAGTCGGACCTGTTCCCGGTGAGGGTTGGACTCCGCCAGGGCTGCCCTTTGTCACCGATCCTGTTCATAACTTTTATGGACAGGATTTCTAGGCGCAGCCAGGGCGTTGAGGGGGTCCGGTTTGGTGGGCTCAGGATTGGGTCTCTGCTTTTTGCAGATGCCGTTGTCCTGTTGGCCTCATCATGCCGTGACCTTCAGCACTCTCTGGATCGGTTCGCAGCCGAGTGTGAAGCGGCTGGGATGAGAATCAGCACCTCTAAATCTGAGGCCATGGTCCTCAGTCGGAAAAGGGTGGAGTGCCCTCTCAGGATTGGGAGTGAGATCCTGCCCAAAGTGGAGGAGTTTAAGTATCTCGGAATCTTGTTCACGAGTGAGGGTAAGAGGGAGCGGGAGATCGACAGGCGGATCGGGGCAGCTTCTGCAGTGATGCGGGCTCTGCATCGGCCCATCATGGTGAAGAAGGAGCTGAGCCAGAAGGCAAAGCTCTCAATTTACCGGTCGATCTACGTTCCCACCCTCACCTATGGTCACGAGCTGTGGGTAGTGACCGAAAGAACAAGATCGCGAATACATGCGGCCGAAATGAGTTTCCTCCGCAGGGTGTCTGGACTCTCCCTTAGAGATAGGGTGAGAAGCTCAGCCATCCGGGAGGGGCTCAAAGTAGAGCCGCTGCTCCTCCGCATCGAGAGGAGTCAGATGAGGTGGCTCGGGCATCTGATTAGGATGCCCCCTGGACGCCTCCCTGGTGAGGTGTTCCAGGCACATCCCACCGGAAAGAGACCCCGGGGAAGACCCAGGACACGCTGGAGAGACTATGTCTCCCTGCCGGCCTGGGAACGCCTTGGGATCCGCCCGGAGGAGCTGGAAGAAGTGGCCGGAGAGAGGGAAGTCTGGGCATCCCTGCTGGAGCTGCTGCCCCCGCGACCCGACCTCGGATAAGCGGAAGAAAATGGATGAAAATTTATGATTATGGCATTTAGCAGACACTCTTATCCAGAGCAACTCACTATTCCTGATTACAGAGACAGTCCCTCTCGAGCAACTCAGGGTTAAGGGTTTGCTCAGGAACCCAATGGTGGTAGTGCTGGAGGTGGGTTTCCAACCTGTGACCTCTTGGTATGTAGGTGAGTATCTTACCACTAGACCACCAGCTCCCCAACGCGGTTATATTTGTTTTCCAGACGTGACCCCTGGTTCCATTTACCAACGCTGTAAAGAAATTCTGTTTCTCAAAAGTGAACAATTTCACACCAAACCCATTGGAGTGACTTTGTTTACGTCTCAAGCACTGAACAACAGGGCAATTTCGAAAAAATTCCCCTTGAAGGAAAAGACAGGCATGTCTCTTCTGAAGTTTTTCAGCCTTATCTCTGCAGTGCAGGACTGATTATCGTGGACATAAAAATGTGTAAACAGTAATAATCATGGCGGAGAGAAAGGTATTTTCTGAAGTTCAGTGGATCATACACAGCAGCAGGAGACAGAGTTTACTTTGAAGAACACTGCAGCATTCCATTACCAGCGTTTTGTTTTTTCCCCCTCACACTGCTGGACACAGTGGACAGGGCGAGGAGGACTGATTTGCAATTCAGGGAGTTCCTTTGCTGAAGCTTCAGGGCAGCACTCCAACACTCTTCAGCACACCCCAACACACTCCTCTCACCACCATCCAACAGACGTTCTTCTCTCACTGCTCCCTGGAGTCTTCACACACATCTGTCCAGCGTGCGGGAGCCAATTTCAGTCAAACTCGCTCTGAAGCTCGGCGAGCTAACCGGCCTTGGCAAGGGCACGTAATGAAGCGACTCAAGCTAAGAGAAAAACTGAAACATGATGTTGAGTAATGTGTCTTCAGGGGAAAGCGCTGCAGATCAGGAGTGTGATGTGTAGAACGACATTGCGCAAGAAAGCCGCTAGAGACGAAGAGACATTTTGAAGTGAAAGTGACTATTTGTCATTGTGAAATGAACAAAACGAAAAGCCTCAGACACATGCAGTGGGCATCCATTTCCCGTACCCGGGGAGCAGTGATGGGGATGGTACATTGCTCAAAGCTACCTCAGGCCAAGCTACTGGTCTGGGATTCAAACCCATGATCTCCTGATACTGGAATCCTAAACACTTGTGGTCCTGAGCCATTAGGCCCCTGCTGGCCCACAGTAGGGGGTTTTGAATCGAGGACGTGCTCCTTTGATGGAAAAAGTGGAAGTGAAGGTCTAGCCATTTTTCCTTATAAGGCATAGGGCAAAAAAGCAAAAATCGGAGGCTTATAATATAATATATAAAAAGTTTAATTAGTTCAGACCTTTCTGAGATGGTTTTATTCTCCATTTTGCAAAGCTGAAAGTTCTCCCTCACGTACGTTTTTACATGGAACGCTTAAGAAGATGCTTCTTGGCACCAGTTACATTGTTTTACCTATTTTGAGAAACCGTTGACATGAAACTAAACCCATTCATGGTGGAGGAATACTTGTAGGGTGTCATGGGGCAAAACTTCAGATTCGGATTCGCTATTTCACCATCATCGACATCCTATCTAAAACATGCGAAGCTTCACTGGTGGGTTTGGAAATGCTTGTTGACAGGAATCCTTTTCACAGCGCTCAAAGAAGATTTCAAGACAGATTACAGAGTGAAACTATGGCTTCACTACTCTCTGTATAGTTGCCTCTTTTTTAAATGAAGATAAAATGCACCTCAAATTGGACAAAGGAGATTCAAGGCCACCACGACCACTTTTACTCTTTACAACGTACATGCAAACATTTAGTCAATTTTTATGGATAACAGTTGCAAGAAGAAGCAACCAAACCACACACTCTGCTATTTTTAGCGATTTTGGCACGGTAGGGGAATTATTAATAATTATATTATTCCTTATCTAATAGCAAACCATAGTGTTTTTTCCAAATGTAATGACTCAGTACTTACCACTGTCTCACTGTCTGTAATATTTTTCCCTCTTCACAATCACATTTTTGCACTTTTTGTTTTCCTGTCCACACGTTTTAGTCCCTAACTGTTTTGTATTGCATCATGGGGGGTCAGCGGTGGCCAATTGGTTAGGGACAAGGCCCCAGGGTCAGAAGGTCATGGGTTTGAATCCCAGACCAGTAGGTTACCCTGAGCTACCCTCGAGGAAGGTACCACTCTCATCACTGTGTTTCACAATGAAAAATTGTCAATTTCACTTTCACTTTCACTACGGTCCCCATAAGAATGCTGTTTCTTTCCACTCTGTTCTGGTTTATGGTTGAAATGAGCCTCTTGACTTGACCTGACACTGCTGCTGGACTCCGAGAGAAAAGTGTAATTTAGATTTTTTTATCCAATCTTTCACCCTAAAATCTCTGGAGCATCCAGATGTCGAACGGCACATGGGAGCAATTCCAAAGCGCTCACTGTCCTGCTGTGCTGAAAAAGCCTGCAGCTGCATTCTAAAGGGAGAAGAAGAATCACAAGCATTTGTTCAGCTACTATCGCACTAAAAAACGGTGGAGGTTTCACTTCCTCCCCAAGTGTCTCTTCACCGCAGCCTCTCAAAGCAGGAAAAAAATAAAACAGTAATGAATTCCAATTGCTTTTGGGTTTCTTTTTCTTCGTATTTCAAACAAAAAAGGCTAAAAAGGAGAAACTGCTCAAGCATCAGACAAGAAAAGCCTGGAGTCCCTTTTTACAAATATCCTACAACCCAGAGGAGGCTGCAGTTTAGTACATCTAAGATGACTATGGCATCATGGGAAAGTTAGCGGAAGATTGAATCAGGCTCATATTTGAAGTTTTCAAATGGCCCAGGAGACGCCTGTAATCCTCTAAATGTTCAGGGTGTCCATCTGCCCACCAACACTGACTGCATTTCTACTGGGGTCCTCATCCCCTTCTCTCCCCTTTCCCCCCGTCCCGCACTCTTTTCATTTAAAACTTATACTTTGTGAGGTGTCCAGACGGCAAGAAACACACCGCAAGCTTTTGGATGACATTGAGTGGCTGCAAGTAAGGTTGTACTGAATACCTGGGTAGGAAAGATGGTAACTGAATTTTCTGTCTCTCTAATTTATTTCAAGGATGTACCAGGACTGTCTGACAGATTGTAATACCCTACAGGAAATCTAAGACGCATCTATTGTTTCACTATAAAAGTGCTCTATAATGTTCATGATCCACACAGTCATTCTGACACTATAATACACTACAGAAGTGTAGAGGGTGACAAGGTTTCTATTATTTCATTTTCAAAGAGCTCTGTAATGTTCATATAATCCACACAGTCATTCTGACAGACTGAAATATATTACGGGAAGCATAGGCTGATGACATTTTTTTTTCATATAAAATGTGCTCCATAATATTATATGGTCCACATGATCAATCCGACAGATTGTAATTCACTACAGGGAGCGATACGGCTTCTATTGCCTTACTTTTTTTTGGTCACTGCTTCTATTTGATGCATGTTGCACATATCAGGTACTGTATGTACATGTATATGTTGCTTTATGTTCTTTTCCTATTTTAAAGCTTCTGCTCTTTTAATACTGCACTGCAAAGCAAGATTTATTACATAGAGGAACTATATGATTATGATTACTTTGCATGGTTTTAAAGCTGTACTTTACATTGTGTGAAAATGTTATGATAAATGGCCAAAATCTATATTCAGTTTCAATCCCTCGTGAGTTTACCATTTTGGACATGAGAGAACTACGACAGAAACGATATGCGAAGCACAGATGGCTTTTAAAAACGGAACATCTTTGGCGCACCCATTTAAAAAGATGGCTTAATTGAAGCATCACAACAGGTCGTTTGCTGGTTACAGGAGTCGATAAATGGAAACAATAGTGGACAGGCGAAGTGATTACAGAAATAATGTTTAGCTGCAGCCTTAGATGGTGGAGAAAAACAGGAGTGCAGCCCAACAATAGAAAATGAAGACACTCCTCAGCTTCTCCTTCTGCAGGGATACGGTGCCAGGATGCTCCCTGAAGGACGTGTTAATTATAGGACCAAAGACGTCAGAGCTGTTGGTCCACATTTGGAATGATCTGCGAAGAGTGGTCTGGAGCTTTGCTGAACGCTGAAGGGCTGTGTTTATAAGCTCAGGCAATTCTGAATTAGAGACAAGAGTGTTTATATACAGTGCCTTGCAAAAGTATTCACCCCGCCTTGGCTTTTTACCTATTTTGTTACATTCCAACCTGTAATTTAAATGTTTCTTACTCTTATTTTATGTGATGGATCTGCACAATTTTTTATTTATTTATTTATTTATTTGGTTGAAAATTTGCATGTGCATATGTATTTACCCCCTTGCCATGAAGCCCCTAAAAAGTCCTGGTGCAGCCAATTATCTTCAAAAGTCACATAATAAGTGAAATGAAGTCCACCTGGGTGCAATTTAAGTGTCACATGAGCTGTCAGTCAGACCTTTTCTGAAAGGCCCCAGAGGCTGCAACACCACTAAACAAGAGGCATCCCACCATGAAGACCAAGGAGCTCCAAACAAGTCAGGGACAAAGTTGTTGAGAAGTAGAGGTCAGGGTTGGGTTATTAAAAAATATCCAAACCTTTGATGATCCCCTGGAGCACCATCATCTTCAAATGGAAAGAACATGTTACCACAACAAACCTGCCAAGAGAGGGCCACCCACCAAAACTCACAGACCGGGCAAGGAGGCGTTAATCAGAGAGGCAGCGCAGAGACCAAAGGTAAACTCCCCAAATGTAGGAGGAAGGTCAGATGAGATAAAAATTAAACTTTTCGGCCACCAAAGAAAATGCTATGTCTGGCGCAAAACCAACACATCCCATCACCCCAAGATCACCATCGCCACAGTGAAACATGGTGGTGGCAGCATCATGCTGTGGAGATGTCTTTCATCAGCAGAGACTGGGAAACGTATATGAGTCGAGGGAAAGACGGATGGTGCTAAATACAGGGATATTCTTGAAGAAAACCTGTTGGTCTGCCTGTGATTTGAGACTGGGAAGGAGGTTCACCTTCCAGCAGGTTTAGCATGCCGCTAAAGCAACACTCGAGTGGTTTAAGAAGAAACATTTAAATGTGTTGGAATGGCCTAGTCAAAGTCCAGACCTCAATCCAATTGAGAATCTGTGGTCAGACTTGAAGATTGCTGTTCACAAGTGAAAAACATCCAATAAGGAGGAGCTGGGGCAGTTTTGCCTTGAGGAATGGGCAAAAGTCAGAGTGGCAAGATGTGGCAAGCTCATAGAGACCTTTCCAAAGAGCCCTGCAGCTGTAATTGCCACAAAAGGTGGCTCTACCAAGTACCGACTTAAGGGGGCTGAATAGTTAGGCACGCTGAAGTTTTCTGTTATTTTGTCCCATTTTTTGTTTGCTTCACAATAAAACAAAAAAAAAAAATACATCTTCAAAGTTGTAGGTATGTTCTGTAAATGAAATCTGCAAACTGTCAAACAATCCATTTTAATTCCACGTTGTGAGGCAACAAACCATTAAAAATGCCAAGGGGGTGAATACATTTGCAAGGTACTGTATATAACATTTCGGACACTGTGTTGATAAGTAGATCTAAGTAGATCTGATCTATAATGGTTGCTTCCACTGTACAGAATTCTCAACAAGTATGAACCCATTTCTGGAGATCAATTTAAATTCTCAATTCGTTCATTCATTACCTGCTAAAGCTACTTATTCTAAGCAGAGTGGTGGGAGGTGCTGGAGCCTTTCCCAGAGTTCATAGGGCCAAAGGCGGAGAAACACCTTGGGCAGGTCAATTTTAAATGTGTCTGCCACATCCAGGAGTTTTGTACTGAACTGAGTGAGTTGTAATTTATTTTGAGAGGTTCTTGCATAGAAAAAGATTGCATGCTAAATTATAGAAGATTTAAATCAAAGACAAAGACAGCCATAACACCGTTACACCACTGACTATGTCAAAGCTGGTTGGTTGGAAAATCAACCCAAGAAGACAGCAGACACAGTAAGTTACTTACGAACATGCTTGGAATTTGAAAGAAAATTGCCTGTTGATTCTGACAAATCATGACCGAAGGAGAAACTGAAAGGTGTATTAAAAAGATTCCAAGCAATCTCTTGTCCTATCGAGTCAGTGGGAGGTGGCACAAACTCAAGTGTGTCTAGCGAAGCAGTCCCAGTAATGAGAGTTATGATATATATGAGGATTTTTAGAATGGAAGCTCATCTGGTAAATTATATATATATATATCTTCACTAAAAGTAAATGGAAACTAAACAATATGGCAAAAATACTAATTACACATTTTAGGTAAAAGCTGCCAAAATAGGATATTTTCATTTTTTCAAAAAATGATTTTTCATAATTTCAATATCTCTGTATCAATGACATTAAAAAACAAAATACCACAAAAAAAACTAAATTTTTTTCGTATTTTGGAAGGAGAGCAAGAAAAGACAGGACAAGAACCACATCCTAACTACGAAACTCATACTAACAGCTGTTAATTTTCAGAAACCCACGTGCCTTTATCCTTGGCAATGAGAGTTAATCACTATAAAGATAAATGAAAGAAAAGGAGCTTTCTTTCTCGTTTGGTGGGGGAAAGAACCGTTTAGATAAGCATAAACTTGAACCATTCTGGTCATTTTAGCAGAACTTCGAGCCGCTGATTTTGACGGTCGTGCCCGTCAGTCCTGGTGTGTAATCTGTTCAGACTGATGTCAGCAAAAGGACACAGTAAAAAGAGATTTTAATGCACCATCAGCAAAATCAGATGAAATAGCAAAGTGGATCTGAGCCACATTAACTGGCGGTCTTTAAATGGAATCAGTTGCATGAACTAATAAATGTAACAACACACAGCTGGCCAAGAATCATTGGGACATACAACTGTCTAATTCTTTCTGGTCCTTTACAGCAGCAGGGAAAAAAACAGCCGCCACTGCTTTTCCGATCAATATGAAGCCCTGCTCCAAAGACTGGCAATCAGCACTGTTTTCTGCAGCGTTTCCCTAGAGACTGGACAGCAGTCACCATCCATCAATCATCACACGCTCATTACTCTCCAAACAGCTTCCTCTGTGAGGAACATAAAGCACCGGTCAAGCTAGCCTACAGACACTTTAGCTTTTATGCTCTACATGCTGGCCGTGTAGCTCAGTGCGACTGAGGAACCGTCACATCGGCAGGTGAGGGGAACTGACAACAATTCAGAACATTTCCCACCATCTGGGCAACATCTAATACCTTAATCTACCAAAAAAGTGGATAAATCTAAAAGAAATCTTATTGTGAAACAATCAGGATTCTCGTCTACATTCAGTAATAAATGGAGCCCATCTCCAAGCTTAATCGCTACTAGGTTCTTCTGGTGAGCTGTAGTGAGTAACTAAAATATTATTTTCAGATGTTTTATTAAAAATAGTGTTGTATTTCTGAATAAGGGATTACAAAAGACCAAACAAATCACACCGTTGACTACCAGAGAAAGCTGCCATTTCTGGAGGTCTACAGATATGAGCGATAAAGCCCCTATAAATAAGTAGCAAAGCATTCTACATCCTACAGATGAAATCCACACAGTATTTAGCGTTTGATTACCATCTATACTAGTCTTAAACATTTCAATAGAAGTATAGTACGGTGCAAAAGTCACACACTCCCCCATATTTTGCGAGGGAACCAACTTGTTGGTCTAAAAATATTTTTTATGCCTGTCAAACGGTCTTATCCTCTGCATATTTAGTAGATTAAATGAAAGAAATGGGAGCGAATGTTCGATTGCAACAGACTAAAATTGCCTAAAGATACAAGGTGTCCAGATAACGGCTTTCCAACCACTCAGGACTCAGCGTCACCAGTAAACTAATTCCTCAAGAACCATTAAAAATACAAGAACATCTTGCCCTGTGGACTTAGACATGAAGGAATGAGGGGAAGCTCAAGACTTTGGCACCATAAATGTTAATATTCTTCTGCCCAGCATGAACTGTGACGCATTCAGTCACACATGAACTGAGCTTTTATTCAATGACAACTGGTGTACTGACGTGTAGCAGATTCTTTACTCTTCCAAATACTTTAGCACATGATATGATTTTAGCATGCCTGCACAACGGTAGCCTCAAGAGTCTTAAAGAAAGCAAGGGAAAAAGTGGTATGCATATTAGCGCCAATCTGTGGTTGTGTAGATCCCCAATATGCAATATGACACATCTGAAGCCTAACTCCAGCACCGTGATTTAGGAATGCCATCAAATCCTCTTGGGATTTCGACTCTGAACAGCTAGACAGGGATTATCACGGCTGTATATCAGTTTTGGTGGGACTTTGCCCATTGCTGGCTCCTCTAGAAGTGAAGCCATTGTGAATTTCACCTTCTTCTTCACACTTCCAGCCCATGGACCCACCACGATTGCACTGATACGCTAATGAGAGTGAAATGTGCCAGTAAGTGCATTTAAATTTTAATTAGTGGTTCTCAGCTCTACCCCTCTATCTGTTTCGGCTGGTTAGCATCCAGCCGCAGCTCTGCAGAGAAAAGCATAAGGCGCATCGCTGGGAAGATTCAGTGTGTAACCAAAACCGAGTGTTCATAAGGGACGCCGGCCGTGCCAGGCAATGGCTCGCTTTCAGCTGGTCTCTGCCATCTCTTTCAGATAACAAGCAAAGTGTTTCAGTGGTGCTCTGTGAATAATTCAACGCTTCACTTTTCAAGCTGCCAAAGGACTGGACTTAAAAATATCTCTTCTGTTACACACACACACAAAAAAAAATTACCTGCACTGAAGATTCTAGGTGTTTTTCTTTTATTTTCCAGCTTATTTTTAGCAAGGTTAAGAAATTTGACTTAGTAACTCAGCAAGTGTCTCTTGAGGTACAGTAATTACAGAAAGTTGCAGTGCTTTCAGGCCAGACAGCCCATTTCAGCCTTTCAGGCCTTACAGCCCATCTCCAAGCTTAATTACAGATGAACTACAGATGTTCTTCTGGTGGGCAATAATTCACACAGGTGACAACCGGAGAAAGCTCCCATTTCTGGATGTCTATATACATGGACAATAAAGCTCCTGCAGCTATAATGAAGCATGCTACTGCTTGAAAAAAGTGAAAGTGACTATGCTGCCATTGTGAAGCACGGCACAGCAACACAGTGAGACACAACGAAATTCAACCCATACACACCGTGCAGCAGGGGGCAACTATTTAAAATGGGGAGCAGTGACGGGAATGGTACCATTCAAAAAGGGCAACTCAGGGCAACCTGCTGCTCTGGGATTCAAAACCATGACCTTTAAATGACCATGACCGTGAAAGTAAAGTGAAAGTGACAATTCTCATCATTGTGAGGTCACAGCACAGCACACCGTGAACCACAACGAAACTGGACCTCTGCATTTAACCCATGCACGCAAACACCATGCAGCAGGGGGCAGCTATGAAAGCACCCGGGGAGCAGTGACAGGGACGGTACCTTGCTCAAGGGTACCTCAGGGCAACCTACCGGTAAGGGGTTAAAACCTACAATCTTCCGATCCTGTGGCCGACTCCCCAACCACTAAGCCACCGCTTTACCATCTATACTAGTCTTAAACATTTCAAAATTCAATGTTCAACACTTCATATTTTGTTGAGGAACCAACTTGGTGCAAAAATATAATCTTATGTCTGTCAAACTGTCCTACCCTTGGCAAATTAGGTAGATTAAATGAAAGAAATGAGAGCAAAAGGCTGCAAAGTGCCTAAAGATACAAGGTGTCCAGATAACAGCTTTCCAGCCACTCAGAATTCAGCAAGTATCTCTTGAGGAACAGTAATTATAGAAAGTGGATAAGGTCATTAAAGGGCATATATCCTATTTTCTTTTTTTTTTTTGGACTTTCTTTTATCCAATTGGTGCTTTATTTCATTTCTACGTGAACATTTTCCAACCACTCATTTTCCAACCATCTGTTGTAGTTACTGTGCTTTAAAAACCAATACGGCTTAATGACGTCTGATGGGCTGTATTCTCCATGACGGAATTGTGAATGGACAGAGCAAAAAGAGGTGAATAAAAATGGGGTGAAATCACAAAACAAAATCCACGACGATGTTCAGGCAGATGTGTCCGTTTCCTGAGCTTATCTGGCTGGAAAATGAACATTTTTATGCTTTCGCTAAAACGTAAAAGGCTCCATACTTCGATCTCATGTCAAAAAAGCAAAACGTTTCCTAGGAATTGAAGTAAATAATAAATGCAAGGGTTGAGTCAGAAAGAAATTAACATCCTCCGATTCCTCTTTCTTTTGGTGCAGTATGTGCAGGCGTTCGGCGGCAAGCAAGCGGCTGATTCTCTTGCACCTTACTGCAACCCTCTGATAAGTGCCAAAGCAGCATTTCTATAGAAGGACAGAGGTGATAATAGAGAAGCTAATGGGCTTTGAGAAAGTGCTGTCTGCCTCTGTGGACCTGAATATAGCACTGATGGGTCCACTGTGAACCGCAGACGTGATATTTTTCATCCCAGCGAAAGGAAACTCTTCACCCGCAGAAACACACACACACACCCAGACGCACAGCTCACGGCTTGTCCTCCTACTCCAAGAGCGTTCTTACATGACAAGCCGAGCGCGTTTCTGGCAGCCCCGACTCCACACCAGTAAGCGAAGAGAAAGATCACTCAGACTCACTGACAAGTGAACTTTTAAGTATTTGGACAGTGAGATGGTTTACAGTTGCCAGTTTATTCAAAAACTGCTTCTTGTAACTACCTTTAGCTGCTTTTTTTTTTTTTTTTATGAAAATGAATGTGTCCTCTGCATTTAACTCATCGGCAGTGAACACACACGTGGGAGCAGGGGCAGTGAGCTGCAACCTCTGCAGTCGGGGAGCAGAGCTGGGGACGGTACCTTGCTCAAGGGTACCTCAGGGTAACCTGTGTCTAGAACTTAAACCCACACTTCTGCGGGCCAGTACCTAAACACTAGGCCGCTAAATCGGAAAGAGCCACCATACACGGCAGCATTAATCCAACACTCAAGTAGATTCAGATTTGTTTAAAAAAATAATAATAATAATAATAATAATAATGTCTTCATTTGTTACATCTCAGCTGCTCACTCATTGGTTTTAAATCTGAAAGTCAAATAGGATTTAATTTTCAAAAATATACACTGTACACAGTGAAATGAAACATCCTCCAGGATCATACACGAAACACAACACAGAACATGATTAAAACTGTCCAGGTTCAGCTAGGAGAGAGCAGAGGCCGTGCTGAGTCTGGACAGAGGATAGGATTTGATGCAGTGAGAATACTTCTTTTTCTTTCGGCTGCTCCCGTTTAGGAGTCGCACAGCGGATTTCGCCTTGTGCATGAACCTCCTCTTTGGTCTTCCTCTTTTCCTCTTTCTGGCAGCTGCACCTTCAACCTCCTCCTTCTAGTATAATCCTCGTCTCTCCTCTGGTCTCCAAAACATCTAACCTGAGCTGTCCCTCTAATGTACTCATTTCTAATCCTGTCCATCCTCGTCACAGCAAACGAAAATCTCAGCATCTTTAATCCTCCAGCTCCGCCTCCTGTCTTTTCGTCAGGGCCACCGTCTCCAACCCATACAACATAGCTGGTCTCACTACTGTCCTGTAAACCTTCCCTTTCACTCTCGCTAGCACTCTACCCGTCTGTCACATATCACTCCAGCCACTCCTCTCCACACATTCCAAGCTGCCTGCACTCTCTTCCTCACCTCTCTTCCACACTCGCCGTTAATCTGAACTGCTGATCCCAAGTATTTAAACTCCTCCCCCTTTGTTACCACCACTCCCTGCATCCTAACCACTCCCTTTTCCTCCCTTTCTTTCCTCACTTTCATTCCTCTCCCCTCTAGAGCAGATCTCCATCTCTCCAGGTTCTCCTCAAGCTGCTCCTTACTCTCGCTGCAGATCACAATATCATCAGCAATACAGTGTTATATATAAACGCTCAGTCAATAGAAAAAGTGCAAGGTGCAAAAATTAAACAGTAACGAGAATTGAAATGATAAATAATATGCAAACAGAATCGCTGTGTAAATATGGACAAGACTTTAGTGTGCAGTTCAGTAAAAGTGTAACTCATTCCTTTTCTTTGCCGCTTGTCTTGATCAGAATCACAGGCAGTGCTGGAGTCTATCCCAGCTCTCAAAGGTTGAAAGGTCGTGAAACACCTTAGACAGGTCTCCAGTCCATCACACGCAAAAAAACACACACACACACACACCTAGGGGATAGTTTATCTCCAGTCCACCTGATGTTTTCTTTGGACGGTGGAACAAACTGGAGCACCCGGAAGAAACCCACACAGACACGGGAGAACATGGAGCCTCCACGCGTAAAGAACCTGGTGTGTCCGAGCTGGGAATCAAACCAAGGACCTTCTCGCCCTGAATAACCATGTTAAAAAAACTCTCACACACTTCACTGCCCTTAGAGCAAGAACGTGGTAGTTATTGTATTTTTACTGGTGGCTAAACTGAGGTTTCATACTGACATTAATGATATATTGACTGATACGAACATTATTATTATTTCACTCACTCCTGTACCTGTTGCTGCACAGCTGTTATGTAACCGAGCAGCTCTGTACTGAACCAAACTTGCTCATAAAATGATCATTTTGCCCATATGCTAACTTTAGCTAGATCGTGCTGAACGATATCAGACCTTTCTCAAGCGCGGACACTAACACACAACCTTGAATGGACTGTCCACAAAAATAGTTCATCCAAAAATGGCTGCTGAAATAAGCTTAAAAGAAAAACTATTTGTGTAGCTTGTTTGCTAATTGGATCACCAGAGGAATGCTGTTGGCCAGATATTGTTAGGTGGCGGACCATGGTCAATCTGGCTGACCTTTATAAAGAAAGTGAAAGACAAAGTGATCATTTTTTTCATTGTGAAACACAGCACACACTGAACCACGATATTCAACCTCTGCTCTTCCCCCATACACACCATGCAGCAGGAGGGCAGCTATTTAAAGTGCCCCGGGAGCAGTGATGGGGATGGTACCTTGCTCAAGGGTACCTCAGGGCAACCTACTGGTCTGGAATTCAAAACCATGAGCTGAGAAACCACGAGGCTGAGAATGATCCACCAGAGGAGCTTCTTCATAAATCCTTCAGTCTGATCAACAGCAACAGCATCTGCTTAATCCTGACATTCAGCATATGTACAGAACTTACATAATAAAATGTGCGAAAGTGAGCCTCTATAAAAAAAATGCAAACTTATGGACATTATGAAAATCAACACTGTGTCATTAAACCACAGGTGAACTTTTATCAAAATGATTTTAAATGAACCTCATTTCAAATCTCTCACAAACACAGCTTAAGGACACTGTAAGAGCACTCGCTTCATGAATTGCAAGGACTCTGTTTTCATTTGGGACATCGGTGGTTACATAACTACCCTAAAATAACAAGAGGAAATTTAAAAAAGTATCCAACAAGGCAAAGCCTCTGCATTATTAATGATTCACGTGTCATAACCGTGAACCAATTCATAATAATAACACATCTATTCATTAGAAGGACTCTTTATTTTAAGGATTAACACAAGTTTGTAAACAGAAACTGAATTAGTGACATATGATCAAGAAAGTGAAAAGCTTTATGAAGCTGAAAGTGAAAGTGACTATGTGCTCATCGTGAAACACCGCGAAATTCAACCTCTGCATTTAACCCACACACACCGTGCAGCAGGGGGCAGCTATTGAAAGCGCCTGGGGAGCAGTGAAGGGGACGGTACCTTGCTCAAGGGCACCTTGGGGTAACCTACTGGTCTGGGATTCGAACCCATGACATTCCGGTCCTGGGGCCTAGTCCCTAAACACTAGGCCACAGGCTGCCCACTAGACCTGCTGAGGCAAAGCTTGTAAAGTAATAAAACAAAAAACTTGAGTTTGTTCTTTACATGAACATTAACTGTATTAATTGTATTCATTAATAAATTAATGAAATGTAACCTTTTGTTAACCATTTCAAACCCATTAGAATTGTACAATTAAGCTTATTGAGCAGGATCATAAAGAGTGACTGACTATTAAAAAGCAAATAAAGCGAAACAGTAGCCTTTGTGTTGTACTGAGTTTTTTTTGTTTTCCACCTGGAATGCTTTAATTTCTGAGATATACTTTGAAAAGCCTGGGACTCAAAACAACCCTGCAAGGCTTTACCTGCCCTGCATGACCACATACAGGAAATGGGAGAATGACATAAGTGATCTTTCACCAATATATAAAATCAATTGACAGGGTTTGGTGAAGATTAGGAAGTGAGGCTTTTTAATAATTACATTTAACGGCTGCAAGGGACAGGCGTGAGAAAGCGCTGGCTCTGCAGCAAGAAGTAAGGTGAAAGAGAAAGTGACTATTTTGAACCAGCACAGCACACAGTGTACCACAACGAAATGCCTCCTCTGCGTTTCACACGTACACGTGTGCACCAGTGGGCTGCCATATCCAGCACCTGGGGAGCAGTGGTGAGGATGGTACCTTGCTGCCACTTGATGACGTGCTGTTATCTATAAGCATGGACTAAAGTACTGACCAAATACAAGCTCAATAATGGCAGGTAATTCTATCTAGCATTATACTTATCTTAACATTGGAGCCCCAGCGCAAAAGCAAAGAAGCAAACTTCTGACACCAAGCATGTCTTGGCTGACCAGCTGCATTTGGTGTAAATGCTATACCTGTAGTGAAGAAATCTAAAGAAATGTTAGAAAAGCTATAACTTCTGCCTGCTGTGAATCATGTTCAGACCTGTCTGGATTTCAAACCAGACTTCTTGCCTTTTGCTGACGTTAAAGGGCTCAGGCTCTGAAAGACCATGGATTCATAGATCACACAAGGAACACTGGATTGCGTCAAGTGATTGACTCGGTTTGTCAGTTAGAGAGTGAGGCTAATAATGCCAGATCCCCGTATGGGCTGATCGTGTCGTGAAAGCTGTGTCATGGCATGCTTTGAAAGTCTCGGATGGTGGTCGTCTGGTGGTAGGGTACTTGTCTACGGACCTCTGGATCAAGAGGCTGCAGGTTTGAATCCCACCTCTAGCACTACCACCACTGGGTCCCTGAGCAAGACCCTGAACCCTGAGTGTCTCCAGGGGGACTGTCCCTGTAATTAGGGCATGGAAGTCGCTCTGGATAAGAGCGTCTGCTAAATGCTGCAAATGTAAATGTAACGCATGGATCTCACATGCCCATCAGCCACAACATTAAAACCACGGCACCTGGTAGCAACTACAAAAAAATTGCAAAGTCGTAGCAGGCTACAGCGTGAAAGACAAGGGCTTGTTGTGATGGTTAGATGATTGGATCTTCAAAACTTGTGGGATGTTCCTGGGTGTGCAGTGGTTAGTGCCCAAAAGTGAGAACCTTTGAACCATCAACAGAGTCAGGGGAGTGGCTCACTGTTGCATGCGGGAAGCTGGTCTACTCTTGCTGAAAAACTTCATTCACGCTTTGATAGAAAGGTGTCAGAAGGCGATTTGTAGCACAATTTACTGCCTATGGAGCTGTGTAGTTGCAGACCGGTCAGAATACCCATGCTAACCTACAAAGAGCGAATAAGCATCAGAACTGAGCCATGGATTAGTGTAAGAAGGTTTTCTTTAACCTTATGGGATGGCTGAGTGTGCGTGTCACTAACCTGGGAAAGGATTGAAGCAAACTGGACTGATGAACAGAACTGACGATGTCCCTGATATCAATAAACACGTCGTCATGAAAAAACGGTGTGACATAACTATGGAAAAGGATGCAGGGTAACCACGGAAATGGCTGTGATGTGAACTCGGCTTCAGCAGCCTCAGTGAAAAGGGTGCATCACTGTTCTAGTTGTAGCTTACGCATGGAAATTGTTGTTAACACAACAACATAAAAGAGTGCAGTGCATCCATCAAAAGCTATATAGTGTAACCATGGAAATAGCTGTTGTGTAACCATGGAAACAGGTGCAACCACTGATTCAAAGTGGACTCTTTTTCCCTAAAACCCAAGAGGAAGAGGGGGAAATGGATTTAGAAATGTAAGAACTAAAGGTTTGCATGCTCCCCCAAAAAACACTGTCATGGCTAAATTTTCACCAAAACATTTCACCAACTTTTTCAGAGGTTAGTTTCTCAGTGGTTGTACTTACATTATAATATATATATATACTACTATATATAATATATTTAAAATATATTTCAGATAAATGACTCAGGATGCTGAGATTCTAAGAGATGTTTGTGCCAAAATAAATATAGCATGCCCAATACTGATCTATGAGTAATGAGTTGTTAACTAGTCGCTTAGTTTGGGGGGAAAAAGCGCCCTCAAAATACAAAGCAAAAAACATCTACTTCTGCTCGTCTTTCACGTGGGTTTGCTTTGCGTGTGGCCAAAATGGTCTTCTTCCAGGAGCAAATCTCTGCAGTTCCTGCATCATAATTTAGTCACCACCTCCATCCATTATTTACAAAGAAATGACTAAAAATGCTTCTCCAGGAAACACTCCTGGAGCTGGAGCTGTGACTCCAACACAGGAAACAGTGTCACTTCAGGACATCCCAGGAAAACTGGGTCTTTACGAACACACACACACAAAAGATGTGCCTTCAGTTCGGCTTTTTCCTGTTTATCAAGGGTAGAAAGTAGTACCGTTCAAACATCTGATTGATCAAGTTCGAGAAGTGGAACAAACCCCTTATTCAGTGTTGAAGAGACACTCCTACCAGAAGCTATACAAAATTCTGAAATCTTATGTTGTGTAGTCACCATGACAACCTCAGTTAGAACTCTGTTTAGGACAGAAGTGATTACTAAGTTCATTATCTTTTTCTCGCTCCACATAAGAAGAGTCCTATAGGAGCATCCTAACTACACACGATATTTAAAATAAGTAATTGCACAACACAACTGACTCAGCTCGGATGATCAAGCACTTGGATACGGACCACCCAAGAAACTGTGCGGTCGCAAAACGTAGTAACAATAGATGAAATGTACCTTATTTTAGGCAGCTCTGACTATAAGCATAGGTTGCACTAGCACTGATAATATATCAAGTCAAAAAGCAAAATGGTTGATTCTCTTGTAAGCGGGACCTCCTTCAGGCTCTTCTTCTGGACACCATCTCCAGAATCCTTGAGAAGCTCTGGTGATACATCACTTAAGGTGGGAACTCACCCCTTGCTGTGTAAGGAGTTGTGTAGCTACAGACCGTTCAGAGTGCCCATGCTAAACCTTTCCCCCCTGGAAAAAAAAACCTACAATGAGTATCAGAACTGGACCATGGAGGGATGGGAAAAAGTGGTCCGGTCTGACGAACCATGTTTTTGGTTCACATCACAGATGGCCAGGTGTGTGTGCTTCACTTGAATGGGGAAGAGATGGGATAAATTCCTAACTTAAACATTGCTGCAGACCAAGAGCATACCTGCATGGTAACGATGTTCCCTAATGGCAGTGATACAATCCAGCATCTGTGTGATGCGCTGGACAAAGTAGTCGAATGCATGGAACCCACACCTCACCTAGAGCACGAAACAGTTCTGTTGCTAATGTGTTGGTGCAGAAACAACAGCACACCTTCAGAGGTCTTGTGGAGTCCAAACCTCACTGTTTCGGCAGGATGACGGGGAACTACACAATATTAAGCACATGGTTTTAATGTTGTGGCTGATATGGTGCATCTTACAGAATCTCATCTCAAAAAATAATTTATTCAAACTTGCTCATTTGAGGAGGCTAATGAATTGTTTTATCTGTTACTTAGCAACTGACTACACATGCACAGCTGAGATAAAAACAGGTAAAGCTGGAAAAACAAATCTGTCTAATGAGTCTAATGAGCCAGAGGTTTTGGGAATCTATTGTTAAAAAAATAAAAATAAAAAAAAAAAAGGTAGAAACATTGCGAAGGCACCCCCCCACCCTGTTTAACAGGCTCATCACTGCTCTTCAGTTTTTTCCGTTTTCTTTTCCTAAGCTGAAGGGACCTGCTTTCTCTGCATGCACTGTATTATTACAATGCAGAGACATGTTTGACTCCGTCTCCTTCTTCTTTCTTCTGATCCCTGCAATAATTTGTCTTGTTTCGTTTGTCTTATTTCAGCTAGAGAGCCAAAAATCTCTTGAACACATGTAACAGTATTATTCCAGGCTGCCTACAATCAATATCAAAGCATTCTCCACATCAGCGGTGGCCTGGTGGTTAGGGAGTTGCCCCTGGGACCTGAAGGTCATGGGCTCGAATCCCAGATCAGTAGGTTGCCCCAAGGTACCCTTGAGCAAGGTACCGTCCACATCACTGCTCCCCGCAAGCATTAAATAGCTGCCCCCTGCTGCATGGTGTGTATGGGCAAAAAGCAGAGGTTGAATTTCGTTGCATCTCACTGTGTGCTGTGCTGTTTCACTATGACAAAAAATAGTCACTTTCACTTTCTTTCCCTTTCAAAGGGGCTGAAAAGGCACTTGGCCCACCACTTTTTTAAGCGCTTGGGTGATGTCCCACTACTTTTAGAATGCAGACAAAAAGGCAGCGGTGTCCTCAACCGGGTCTTTTCCAGACCCGGTTGAGGAACAATTTCATTAAGCTGGACGGGACTTAAGAAATCAGTGATGCTTGTTTTTTTCAAACATTTTTTCTGCCACATAGTTTCCATTTGTTGAATCAAACAATGTTCCCTACTGCTGCGCTGTTACTGAATGTTTAAAGCTAATATTTAATGCCCTTTCATGATGTCAATTTGCTGAAATTAGTAGAGAAATGATGGGATGCTGTTCTTGAGAGCATTCACTGGGTTATCACTGATCTTCTTTTACTTCTGCCCGCACGCACGTATGACAAACACTGTGCGATTTGTGGTCACTCCGAGGATTATCTGATTTTTCTGACCCGTCCTGTTGGATGCTCCCCTGTGTTAACATGCCGTTTTCAGTGACAAGGCTGACGGTAGCCAGACCAGAAGTTAGGGGTTATCCTAAAGTAAGAACAGCGTTTAGGAAATTGAGTGTAGTAATTTTCTTATCTTTTGGGGGATAAGACACGCAGCAAACGCCATTCTGTTAAAGCCTAAATTCAGTCCTAGCTGAAGTTTTCATGAAGACTAAACAGATTAGACGAAATATTCATTCAGGCAGCAGGCTTGAGAGGATTTCAATGTAAATTTCATTAAAAATAAAAATCGGTTCCGCTGCAAATCCGCAGTAAAGCCTCGCCCTCCCTCGTCTCGTCACTCTGGCTGGAAGGACATCACACGGCTATTTTTAGCTCGAGGTCCTCCACGCTCACCTGCTCTTTCTTCACTATCCCTCTAGAAGCTTTACAGGATCAATTTTGGCTCTATATCACTCTAGAAGTTTTACAAGATCAATTTCTGCCTTTGCCGAGGAGACGCTTGCTGTTTGCAGGTTTTAGCGTCTGGGGGATAATTGCTGTTTTCTCCTAGGCTGGAAACGATTCATGTGGACACATGGAACACACGCTCAGAACTCTGAACAATACACACCAGAGCTTTAGACACAAAGGAGAAAAGAGAGGTACAGGTACCAAAAAAAAAACATACTCTTGACAAGGTTTGGAACAACACACACCTTAACAGGACAAAGGGAAAGAAAGAGAATCGAAACAATACACACTAGCTGCACTAATTGGCCCCCTGGCTTAGCTTCAAGGGGTAGAGAGAGCGAGAGAGAGAGAGAGCGAGAGAGAGAGAGGGAAAGGAGGCAGAAATAGTTTCTCTTTTCTCCTGCTGACCCTCAGTGGCCTGTATATAGTATCTTCCAGCCTGAGGCTTAAAGCAGACAGTATTACAGAAGACTGCTGGAGGAACCAGATAACAACCTGCTGTCTTTTCAGGTGGAACGATAATCACTCCTACTCTTTTTCACATTCTCCGCTAATCAAATAAAGCTACCCTTTGACCAAAAAAACAACAAATTTATCTATTTCCTCCAAACGTAATTAGCAAAGCCGACTACCTGAATGTAGAAGTCAAGACTTCACTGCATGCTGCCGACTGTACCAGCTTCAGAAATGTCCAAAAGGCTTGTTTAGGTGACATTGTACAACTGTCTAAAAACGTGTAGTTAATGGTTCATTCATTCATCTTAACCGCTTTTCCGGACTAGGGTTGCAGGAAGTGTTGGGTCTCTTCCAGCACACACACGGATGAGAGACAAAGAAACACCATGGACAGGTCACCAGTCCATCAGACAGATAGAGACAAACACTCACACACTGTCTCATCCAGGGGATAATTAAGCATCTCCAGTCCACCTGTCACGCATGTCGTTGGACTGTCAGAGGAAACTCGAGCTCCCAGAGGAGACCCATGCAGACCCGGAGGAAGCTCCACACAGAAAGGACCCGGGAATCAAACCCAGATCTTTATGTCTGTGAGGAGGCAATGCTACCATGCCGCCTCATACTTAAACAGCGCAAGCAGAAAGCCGTTGCAGCCCATTTTTAAACCCAAATGTCCTCGCTGTGGTCCCTGTTTTTAGAAAACAGTATCTCCGGCGCGTAAACTAAAGAAGCAAATCTAAGACACCAAACATATCTTGAATGACTGTCTATTCCTGATGTAAGAGGGGCAAATTAAATCGTTTGACTTTTACTTAAGTCAAAGCGAATGGGAACTCGCAGTGCAGTCCAGTGATGTGATATGGGACGTGATTTGTTGGAGTTAAAAAGTGTTTTCATCGGTTACTAATATTTTACTCACTCAAAAGACTGGGCACATGAAATTACATTTTGCAGGAACTATACAGGAAAACAAGCATTTGTAGACAGTGATGCCTAATGTTAATAACGTATCCCTATTTCACTTTCTTTATGCTGTCTCTCTGAACAGCAGCCATCTTTGTTTTATTAAAAGATTTACACAAAAGCAATGTATGACTATTATTATTATTATTATTATTATTAATATAGAAAGACAAAAGCAGTAGGAAAAAAACTGTTCTGGAAGTGTGTGTTATTCTGGTATGTGTGCAGTACAGACCGCTGGTTCTCACTGTAGCTCCCTGTCAATTAGTGAACAAACTCAGGAGATGTTCCCAGCATTGTGAATCATCAGACATGCTTTATAAAGTCCAGCTCAGCTGGTGTCCATCTCTACACTCACCATGCAGAGCAGAGCCACACACAGCCACTGAAGAAAATCAACCTCTATAGTACCTCTACAGTCAAACAGCAGAGGAGTAAAAAACCTTCTCTCTCACTTTCCCTCTCTCCCTGAGACCATGTCTCAATCCTTACATAATATTTATGTCAAAATACATATAAATAGGTTTAAGTAGAAGTTTAAGATTACATAAACAGTGGGAAGAAGCGAGAGATAGACAGAGATTGCAGCAAAAAATGGGAAGAAATATGAACTAAAAATGACCTCCTGTTATCTTTCCTATGTACTTCCTGCACTGGTTGGTGGATGTTGTAACTAACTGGTTGTTGGTGGATGATTTATTGGTGGTGGATGGTGGCGCTCGTTGGTGGCTTGTGTTCGTCTTTGGTGATTGTGATGGTGGTGCTTGCTGGTTTTTAGGCATCAAAAGTGAATGCTTTTGGTCATTGGTGCTGGTTTCTATTGGATGGTGTTGGTCAGTGGTGTTGGTATTTTGGTGACTGGTGCTGGTCACTGGTAATGGTTTATAGTGGATGGTGTGGATCTTTTGTTTGTTTTGGTGGATGGTATTGATTATCGGTGGTAAGTTTGGTGAGTGGTGTTGAGTGTTGATGTTAGTTTTTGGTGGATGGTGTTGTCTTTGTTGGTTTTCGGTGTTAATCACTAGTGTTGGTGGTTCTGGTGGATGGTGTTGATCACTGGTGCTGGCTTTTGGTGGATGGTGTTGATCACTGATTCTGGTTTTCAGTGGAAGACGATCACCGGTGCTGGTTTTTGGTGTAAGGCGTTTATCATTGGTGCAGTTTTTTGGTGGATGAATGATCATAGGTGCAGTTTTTTGGTGGATGAATGATCATAGGTGCTGATTTTTGTAGATGGCGATCACAGGTGCTGATTTTTGGTGGACGGCGTTTATAACTGGTGCTGGTTTTTGGTGGATGGCATTGATCACGTGCTGATCTTTGGTGAATGGCGTTGATTAAAGGTGCTGGTTTTTGGTGGATGGTGTTGATCACTGATGTTGGTTTTTGGTGGATGGCATTGATCATTGGTGTTACTGGAATATAGATCTTTTTGTCATTATTTGTTGGATAGTGCAGGTCAGTTCTCGGTAGTTACCAACATGCATAAACAATTACTTGTAAGACGTCATTTCTGTCCGTTTTTCACTCTCTACCTCCTACCACACATCTACCCTCACTGGGATTAAAGTATAACATAACTTTTCTTGTCTATTCTCTCCCTCTCTCTCTACAACTCTTTTTCATCCTTCCCACCTTCTCTATCGCACTCTTTTCTAGAAGAGCTTGGCTCCTCTCTCTTTCTGTATATCCCCTTTATCCCCCCACACACTACTCTCTCACTCCCTGTTTTTTTTTTCTTTTTGTTACCTTCTTTCTCTCTCTCTCTCTAGCTGGAGTGTTAAGCTGGAGGTGTGTTGACTGGTGAAAAGGGAATCACTGGAGAGAGTGGTATGAATATTCCACCTGACAAAAGCATCTTGTGCTAATTTTGGTCATATCTAACATCCAGAGGGCAATTCAACACTTCTGATGCAAGAATGGCCCCCTGTTATCTATGTGAGACAGAGAGAGAGAGAGAGAGAGAGAGAGAGAGAGAGAGAGAATGAGGGAGAGAAAGAGAAATACGCACACACATACGAGGCAGGAGACAGGCAGTCTGGACAGGTCCTAAACGCTAAACAAATTACCCACTCAGTTTTAATTCAGCCAGTTTGTCAGAACTGTTCTAAATCATGCATGTGTGTCTGGCAGCAAATAGTAAAAAAGTTTTATTTTACTCATAAATATAGCTGTGTGTGTGAGAGAGAGAGAGTGTGTGTGTGAGTGTGTGTGTGTACATAATTGCTAAAATTAAGTGTGCCAAGTGAATACTCTGGCCTTGCAGTAAAGTTTACTTGCTCAAAGATAAAAAAGTAACCAAAAAATGTCTAAAATGAACACTTAGACTTTTCACTCCACTGATGTGATTTTTAGGAGAAACTTGTAATTGTGAGGGCCTCTTGTATAGGCCTATGATCTGACAATGCTGTACCAGATTCAGAACGGGTCTTTTAATTGAAAAGCTTCATCTATGGCATTTGCGTTAGTGTCACTAAATCACACAGCGGCATTTAGATGGCAGTGGAGTTTCTTACCAAATTGTTAAACACAATCTTGTTTGATAAGATGCCTGAGGAGTGGAGCCAAAATACTGATATTTTTAAGAATAAGGGTGATGGGCAGAGCTGTGGTAACTATAGAGGGATAAAGTTGATCAGCCACAGCATGAAGTTATGGGAAAGAGTAGTGGAAGCTCGGTTAAGAAAAGAGGGGAGGATCAGTGAACAGCAGTATGTTTTTATGCAGAGAAAGAGCACCACAGACGCAATGTTTGCTCTGAGGGTGTTGATGGAGAAGTGCAGAGAAGGTCAGAAGGAGCTGCATTGTGCCTTTGTGGACTTGGGGAAAGCCTAGAGGGTGCCTAGAGAGGAGTTGTGGGTTTTGTATGAGGAAGTTAGGTGTGGCTGAGAAGTATGTCAGAGTGACACAGGAGATGTATGAGGGCAGTGTTACAGTGGTGAGGTATGCAGTAGGAGGGACAAATGTGTTTAAAGTAGAGGTCGGATTAAATCAAGGATCAACACTGAGCCCATTCTTGGTTGCGATGATGACTGACAGGTTGACAGACGTGATCAGACAGTAGCCCACGTGGACGATGATGTTTACAGATGACATTACAGATGACACACCGAGATTAGGGAGTTGTTTGAGGACCCTGGAAAGGCAGAGATATGTTCTACAGAGGTTAGGAATGAAAGTGAGTAGAACTAAGAAAAAACACGAGTGCAAAAGAAAATGAAGACCATGGAATAGTTAGGATGCAAAGAAACAGAGGTGGCAAAGGTGGAGTTTAAATACTTGGGGTCAACAGTTTAGAGTAATGGCGAGTGTGTAAAAGTAGTGAAGAAGAGAGTGCGGGCAGGTTGGAATGGGTGTGGAAGAGTGGCAGGAGTGATCTGTGACAGATGGATACCAGCAAGAGTGAAGATAAGTAGGACAGTAGTGAGGCGAGCTATGTTATAGGGGTTGAAGACAGTAGAGCTGACAACAAAGCCAGTGGAGCAGGAGATGGCCAAGTTAAAGATGCTGAGATTTGCATTGGGAGTGACAAGGATGGACAGGATGAGGAACAAGTTTATTAGAGGGACAGCGCAACTCGGACGGTATGAAAACAGTCAGAAGTGAGATGACACTGATTCAGACATGTGGAGAGAAAGGCCAAAGAGGAGGTTTAAGAATGTGGTGAGAGAGGACAGAGGCGGTCACTGCGAAAGAGGAAGAAGCAGAGGACGGGATGACTGATGATCTCCCTGATTCTTGAAAAATCAGTCCAATACTTTGTCTCCACTCCTCAGGCATCCTCTCATCATCCAAGATTGTGTTAAACAATTTGGTTAGAAACTCCACTGCCATCTAAATGCCACTGTGAACACTGTGTTGCCAAACCAGTGCATCCACCTGGTTCACCTAATTTTAGCCCTTAAGCATTATATACACAAATAAAAACTTTTTTTTTTTCAATATCTTGAAAAGTTTTTTTTTTGGTTTTTTTTTTTGGCAGAACACTGTGTGGATGTTCCTTAATCTGTAAAACAAGTCTTTACACTCACACATCTCACTGATAAAAATGATTGTCTAAAGAACAAGTTGTTCTTCTATGTGGAACGAGCGACCTTATTTTTAGAAAAGGGATTGCATAACTTCAATTTTATTTGTTTGGTTCCCAGCTGGAGTATTTCATGCAAGAACCCTGGCAATATTAGTTTGCATGTCCTTTTCCTCATGTAGCACCTCTGTTGAGGTCACCTCCTTACATTACAGTGGCTCAGCTCCAAACTGGTGGAAAATTCGACTGATTCAGCAGACAGCACCAAGGTTCAATTACTTCTAAATGGCACTGGTTCATGAACTGGTACCCGGTTGGAGGAAAAGGGCTATGAAAGAACCCCATACTCTAAAGAAGAATCTAAGAGCACAAGAAAGAACCACTGAAGGAGAAGGTCTCTCAGTGTATGAGGAATTATAACCGATGGGAACCAATGCTCAAAAGAACATGATCTTGCTGAGAATGGGGAAGATTGACTCATAGCACCCAAGATTTAAAAGAGGCACCCATCTTCCTCTGGATCGGAGCAGCCGGTGTAGTTAGGACATAAATGATGCGAAATTCAGGACACAAAAGTTCTAAAAAGGTACTTGTCTGGGACAGATTTATTTCTTAGTGCAGGGACTCCAGTGACATGACTCCAGTGAATCATTTCTGTAAAGAAAAAGTGCTGACAGCTACCTAGTCATGCTGGTGTTGGTGTTTGGCAGGCTGCTACATGGTCCACATGACTGGAGCAAATCTTAAGCTACCTGACAGAATTTAAGAGAGGATTTTCCTGAAGATGACTGCAGTCAGAAAAACAGCCTCCATCTAGCAGAGGACAAGATATCAGGACACATACACCTGCTTTGCTGCCTTCAGTGTCAAAACACATTAAACACACACACCCACTCGCCTGCGTGCGCATACACACACACAGTGAGATTTACATATTTCCTATTATGTATAGCAAAACTAAAATCTAAATGGTCCATAACTTCGTGGTTTTCAACAAGTGTCCAAGCTAATATTTGCTACTATACCCTGCCTGGTATATACCCGGTATTATGGGAGGTCGGGGTGAGACTGGTATCGTGTCATAACATAATCCATTATTTGAGCCACTTATTCCAACCAGGGTGGCCGGGGGTTGATTCCTAAAACCGAAAGATTCAAGAAATTCCAGCATTAAAAAACCTCCACATAATAAAAGGGACACTCAGTGTGTGTGTTCGGGAGTGAGAGATTCCAAACATAAGACTTACCATTCTGTGCAGCTCTTACAATGGGGTCGTCATGGGGAGGGGTCTTAGCTGGGTCAGGCTCTTCTTGATAAGTCTGCACATGCACACAGAAAGAGAGAGAGAGAGAGAGATAAAGAGAGAGAGAGTGTAAGTGAGAATGGGGCGAGAATTTCCATAAACAACACTTTTTCTATTCAATTTTGACTGAAAGTGCTAAGCAGATTATTTATTATTTTTAGGCTGTTAATTAGTGTACTGCCCTAAAGATATAGACCTACAGTCAGAAACACAGCATCTTATTGGTCCACGGACTTAACCCAAGGCATCAACGGATTGCTTGTAGAGGATAACAACAATACTAGCAATAAAACAAAGTGTTTCCAAATCTGAGAAATGGATCAATAATCCCAAAAATTGATCAGTGGTTGGTCATGATGTTTGATCATTATGGACTGCATTTACAAAGTCCCTAAAAATACATTTTAAGGCTAGAAAACGGCTAGAAGTGTAGTTTTAAGGCTGGACAAACCTCCTAAAAGAGGTACAATCGCAACTGATCCCTCATGAGAACAGCACAACACTGTCCAGCAGCCCATCACATTAGAGCTTTAAAACAGTTTAACATCATGTTTACGAACCATTTCACCACCTAAAGAAACACACACAGCCACATTTATCCCAATATTTCTCACACAGATATCATATTTGTGCACAATAAACATTAAAACTGAGCTTTTATCTCATTGTATTTGGTTAACAGGCTCTCCGCGTCTTTCATTTCCCTTTCCGTTTAGTTTTTTCAGGAAAGTCAGAAATTATTCTCTTGTTCTCGAAGCTTCAAAATGCTGCTACAGAAAATATGAAAAATGTGACCCAGAGAAAAATCAGCATCAGTACAATGAAGCAGAAACCTTCCAGACTGGGAATCATTTCAAGGTCACTATTTAAACTGAAGCACTGGGGTGATCTTGTTAACTTCCATGATCAGAAACGAGTGCATGTTTGGGTTTCCTCCCTTTCACTAAATTGTGTCAGACGACTCTCTGGTGGATCAGATCTGCTCATCAGAGGTTTCTGCACAAACTGGTGGTCATTGAAGCAAAAAAGATGACAGAAAGAAACTCTGAACACACACTGCCTGATAAAGTGCATTAAAAGTCTGGCATTAAAAAAAGGAAAAGGAAAAGGATTTCACTGGTACTCAAGCTTTTGACCCACATTGTGCCTAATACAACGGTTTATTTTGCAGAAAGCAATGATTCTGAACTTTTTGACAGGTATATAAATAAGGGATGCATTGTTGGAAAAGCGGTTTATTTTTTAGTTTCAGTTTGTGTTGGTGTTTTGAGGTCATGCAAGTTCAATTGTTCTGATCAGAACATCAGGATTTTGGTGTGTTCGCTGGTATCTGTTTAATATATTCCACAGCACGTGACTATGAGGATGTGTTTCAATCTTGGTGCAGAGATTAAAAGATCTGTGTTTAGAGTGATAAATCCTGATTTTTAGGCAATATAAGTATCAAAACAGGAGCTATTCACAGTTTAAAGCAGCAATAGTAGAAGAGATGCAATGTTCTAGAGCTGCTTCGGGTCCATCAAGAACAAGATGCTCAATGAAAAACAAAAATTACCCAAAAACGTGCAGGTGAACGTTCAGAGGGCAGAACATAGATCTAAAAAGCAAGGCTACTTCTATCTCTGCTGCAACAACTCTCGCTCTCTTTCGCAAAACATCTGCACCCTTCTCTTTTTCTTGATGCCTGTTTCTCTTTCCTTCTTATCCCTCTCTTTATTCCTTCAGATTGTTCAGATTGTTAACTGTTCCTGTCCTTCTGCTTCTCTGGACCTCTCTGAATCCCTCCCTCTCTCTCTCCCTCACTCTGTATTTCCTTTCCTTCTCTCTCTCTCTCTCGCCCTCTCTCCCTCTCTCTAAAGCATAACTGTATCAATAAAAATCATGAATAAAAGGAAGCATAGGAAAGCAAATTGCAAAGGAAACAATGTTAAAGAACACAGATTAAGGTGCAAGTTTATTTTAGAAGGAGAACTCTAGAGGCAGCTCTTCTTCTCTCTCTTCTTTAAAACTGGTAACAGTTTGGAGCAGATCTGATCTCCATGGGGAGGTGGTTCCAGCAGGAGGCAGCATAATGACTAAATGCCTTTTCGCCCTGTTAAATTTCAGCTCTGGGCACCACGGGTTGATCTACCATCTACCAGTAGATTCCCCAAACATTTTAGAGAGATATTTAGGGCAAACCACTAAGTGATTTATAAACAATGAGTAGGGCTTTTAACTCTGCTGGACTACAGCGATATGCTCTCTTTTCTTGGTTTTTCACAATAATTAGTTAGAAATTCGATATAGTTTTAAATAAGCAGTAGCTGTCCAACTGTCTTTCTGGAGAAGCCAGTGAGAACAGCATTGCTATAGTCAACCCTGCAGGATATCGAGACATGAATACATTTCTCCAAATTTCACTTTAATACAAATTCTCTTACCCTAGCTCTGTATCTGAGATGCCAAATTGGTACACGGATCCCCATCCATGCTTGCACCAAGCCTTTTTAAACTATTTAATTTTTTGCATCCTACCATTTCCTTTCTCAAAGCATGAACACAAACAGTGAGAGTGAAAGGGAAGGTTTTCAGGAGGGTAGTGAGACCAGCTATGATATACGGTTTGGCTGACGAAAAGACAGGCGATGGAGCTGGAGAGTTAAACATGCTGAGATTTTAGTTGGTTTTGACAAGGACTGACAAAGAGTAAGGCCAAAGGTTTATGGACGTGGTGAGAAAGAACATGAAGGTGGTCGGTTTGAAGGAGGAAGATGCAGAGGACAGGAAGAAATGGAGACTGTTGCTCCTCTGTGGCGACCCCTAAATGGGAGCCAAAAAGAAGACAAAGAAGAATAGATCCTTGTGGGACTCCATATGACCAGTTGGTTTTCTTCAGATTTATGTGTCAGTGCAGACAAAAGAACTCCATCTTTATAATCCTGGGCCACCTGATAGCTGTTCCTGAGAACACCCAGTTTCCTAGTTGCTAGAGTTATTTCATCACCCAAGTGGGGGTGGTGTTGGTCATGTGGTAGGATACTCACCTATGGACCAAGAGGTCACAGGTTTGAATTTCACCTCCAACAGCACCGCTGGGCTCCTGAGCAAAACCCTTAACCCCAAACTGCTCCAGGAGGACTGTCCCTGTAATAAGGAACTGGAAGGCAGCACCAGGACAGTTCTTTTACCACAGTCTCTCAGATGGATGTCTTTTAAAATCTCTATGAGAACTGTGATGTTGGGGAAAACCGGACTGCGGGGCACCAAAGTAGCCATTTAAATTCAAGAAAGTACTAATTCAATTGAAAACTAGTTTTTCAGTCATTTTACATATGAATGGGATTTTGAAATAGGCCTATAATTTTAAGCGTGGAGGCTTCTAGGTTCCACCTTTTCAGAGGGGGTTTGATAACGGTGGTCTTTAGTAATGCTGTGAATATACCTGAGCGAAGTGCATCTGTCTTTCTCTATTCTTTTTGCTCTTTCTCTCGGTCTCTCTCACTCTTTCTCCTTCGGTCCTGCTTCCTCTCTCATTATTCCTTCATTTCTTACTCTGTTTTCTCTCAGCTGCAGGAGTGGAGCTCTGTAGGGAACAGTTCTCAAGATTAAGCAAGACAGGAACATGATTTCCAAAACATTAATAAATTGACAAGCAGATTTGTTTTCCCTCTCCCGTTTATAATGATCATCAAACAGACTTCTCTCTGCATATAGCGAGGGGAAACTTTATCAGATAAACAGGGACACCATCAAAAAAAAAAAAGAAGGGGGGGAAAAAAAAAACCAAAAAAACCCCACACACACACACACATCGCAACCTGTTCGCAACAGAGAGCGAGACAGAAGAGAGGGAGGTGTGGAACATTGTGGATAGTTAAACTAAACTTATGAATCTGGGTTTCCATCTGTCATTGTTCATCAACACTGAGGGAAAATAACTGTTCTTTTTCATTGCCTTTCTGTCGTTCAGTGTTTCTCCAAGGGGCAGCAGGCCTAGATGTGTCAGCTCAAACTCCAACTAACCAGTGACAACCTCCCAGCCATCTGATTGGACAAAACTTCCCCTACAGCCCCCGTCTCATTGGTGCAGGCCCGGATCCAGGTTGCATGTGGCCGACAGTGAAGGGAAGCTGATAGTTATGAATAATCATGGTTCATCATGCCTGAAGTTGGCTTTTTTAAACACGGGCACTACAAACTATTGCAAAAGCCTCACAAATGTACATGTGGCTGACTGTGTGCCGAAACACATTCCTCTCAAAGCATGTGGAGGTGTTAAGTAACCACTAATAGACTTGCTTATGTGGTTTATTACTATGTGCATCTCAATTTAAGCCATAAATATGGATTTAATTGGAGCTAAAATCGCTTTAGCTCTAGCATAAAGCAACAGTTCCATCTTAAACCTGAATTTTGCACTTCGGTCCATGTTAAAAGAATAGTGTCTCAGAAACCATAGAAGCATATTAATTAACTGGGTAGGTGGATGGATAGACAGACAGACAGACGGACAGGACAGATTTATAGTAACGTGCTCAAAGTTATCATAAATGTTATCATGCTAAAAGTTCTGCATGTGATTATAACTAAACTATAACCCAAAACCTACCTTTCTTTTCATAAACACTGATTTTGTTGTGAGAAGAAATTTCTAATAAATTGACCAATGAGAGGAGGGTCCCTCTTATACACTTTCAATCCAGCAGGAGTAGGACACAGATAAAAGTCAGGGACAGGACATGTAGTCAATAAAATAGGGTTTGTATTTGTGAGTAAAAGAGACTAAGCGATTCTTAGGTAAATAAAGCGCTAAGAGGAAAGAAGGTTCAAAAGAAAAGAAGTAAACTGTCAGATACACGTGTAAAATCTCCATCCACTGTTTACGTTTTTAAGAGACGAGGCTTCTTGTGTTGCTGTGATTGGCACCTGAAACCGATGCAGCACATCAGAACCTAAACGTTCGGTATTGAGTCTCATTCAAAAAGAATTTGAGACCTCACACAGAAAAGTTAAGGGAACCATCAAAGCTTTCAGTGTTGAAGGAACTGTTGCGGAAAGCACTGTGTGTTTTGGGGTGTGTGTATTAAATCACTGTGTGTGTCCTCAATTGACCTGCAGCGCACGCGGAAGGGAACAGGTCTCTTCTATATTTCATCGCCGGAGCTCCGGTAATGGGCTTAGATCGCCAGAAAGCCCTGCAGTGCTGCAGACACAAACCCATCCAGCTACAGCGGTTTAGCCTGAAAAAGGATTTTCAGGAACCTGTTACACCCTGAAGCAGTTCCAGTCTTGCCTGCGATAGCATGAAGGCTTTTGTTTCGTTCCATCCTCCCTGTGTTGTATCCCATATTGTCGCATGCGTGGTGATCAGTATTGTGGCCTGCCGGTGTGTGTGTGAATATATTAACAGATGTTTATTTCAGCTTTAATGAATAATCTTGATTTGGTCGGAGTGCCCAACTGTGCTCCTGGAGGGCTGCTGTGTGCGTTTGTGAAGACAAACCGATCTGGACACCAGTCCTCCAGGACCAGAGGTGGAAAGCTTCCCTCAAAACACAATATATGTTAGCAATATGAGACGTATGTGAATGTTTAAAAGGGAATAAGAAACGTCAAAGAAAGTAGCACGAGAAATGAAAAGCACAGAAGTGAGAGAGAAGGAGAGAAAGGTGCGGGAGCAAAAACGGCAAGGACAAAATCCAGAAATAGAAAAAGAGCGAGAGGTAAAGAATGTGAGAGACACAGAAAAGAGGGTAAAAAATAGAGAGTAAAATTAGAGATAAAGTGAAAGATAGTGAGAAAAGGGAGAGGGTGGGCCAGAGAGAGAGAGAGAGAGAGAGAGAGAGAAAGAGATCCTGATGTGAAAGTATATAAACGGCTGTGTGTGACTCCAGTCTTCCTCAAGGGACTGAAAGTGAGGTAATCTGCCTGATGAAATATTAATTCAAGTTTTCTTAGCTTTGAATAAAATGGAGGGAGACTGGAGTTGCAAAACCATACTGACATTTTGTCCTTAACACAGATGCGCACACACACACACACAAACACACACACACACACACACACTTTCTGCAGAACATACAATGGAAGGAGGATTTAAAAGTGCTCTGAAGCATTTTTTTGTTTGTTTTTTTCCTCACCGGTTTGCAACTGTGAGCATTTTGAGCTCCAAGCTGTGATCTGAAACTTCCATTCAAATATTATTTGTTGCCTACTCAACCACACACAATACAAAAAGAAAGGCCTTTTTTTTTTTTTTTTACTGTCTAATGAGGCAAACAGGGTCTGCATGAAAGCAGAAAACAGAAAAGAGGACAGCGCTGCTGTTCTGGGTCTGATTTCCAGGGTTCTTTCCTTGTGGAGTGTGTATTTTCTCCCGGGGTGTTTTTCCTCTGGGTGCAAGAGCTCCGGGGATACTGACGTGCTTCTTGGTGACCCCGGATGATATACGTGGCTCAGATAATAGGTAGAGAAAGAAAAGAGCAATCTGAAATATAAATCTAAGAGGAAAGATGGAAACAAAAATATGGAGCTGGCCTGGTTGCAGCAAAAAAGTTAACAATGCTATAAATATATTAATAAATACAGGCCACGCTGTGTTGCCAGGTCTGCTGTGCAGAGAAATGCAAGGTCTGTGTTTACGTGTGTATGTATGAATAAACAGGTGCAATCTTGAGCAAGGTACCGTCCCCAGATCTGCTCCCCGGGTGCTTTCGATAGCTGCCCCCTGCTGCACGTGTGTGTGTGGGTTTAATACAGAGGCTGCCTTTCGTTGTGTCTCACTGTGTGCTGTGCTGCGCTCCCCAACGACAAGTTGTTACTTTCACTTTCTTCTTCTTCTGCTCCCACTGGTTTCGCCACAGAGACACAATCTATTTCTTCCTGTACTCTGCATCTTCTTCCTTCAAACCAACTGCCTGCATGTCCTCTCTCATTGCATCCATAACACATCATCTAAACACTTATCAATGGATGGGTGGACTTTCTTTTTATCATTCGCTCACATTAAAGATGAACCAGTAATGAGCCATTCTGATCTCCGATGGGATGTGTTCTTTCCAAAACGTGGTAGAAAACGAACAGACGGACACTGTGACATGCTGAATGTCGCTGTAGAATACATACTCTTTAAAAAAAGTAAAATTAGTTTTTGATTTTTAAATTTGCATCCCAGTCCTGGTTGCCTCTCGATACCAGAATGATGCTCCTCAAGTTTGAAAGACCCTTTCAAGAGGTTTTACATCATGTGGAGGTTGTTTATTCCCAATGTTCTTCTCTCTCGAACACACACACACACACACACACACACACCTCATTTAAAACAAGAGTTCTTTAGATAACTAAAATAGCTCCTTCAATAGCATCATGTCTGTGTTTTTTGGGGCATGTGTCTGTGTGTGTGTGTGTGTGTGTGTGTGTGTGTGTGTGTGTGTGTGTGTGTGTGTGTGTGTGTGTGTGTGTTATGCAGTCACTTTGTTTGAGAGAGAAGGGCTGTCTGCAAAAACATGAGTAGAGTAAATATGATAATGAGGTGGAACTAGGGCGGGGATGCAAATCAGAAAAATCAGGACAAAATTAAAAACTCAGTTCAGTACTTTTTTTTTTTTTTTACAGAAACATTCAGTTTGTTTCAGACAGGATTCATTTGCACCTAGTTTTGAAAAGAACACATTTACACTAAGGCCATCTTTCACATCACAGAGAGCCACTGAAACACACACACACACACACACCTCATTTACAATAAGGGTTCTTCTGACAACAAACATAATTCTTCCACTGTATTGTGTCTGCCTTTGTGTGTGCGTGTGTGTGAGTGTGTGTGTGAGTGTGCGTGTGTGTGTGCGTGTGTGCGTGTGTGTGAGTGTGCGTGTGTGTGTGAAAGAACCTTTTAATGGAAAACAGAACCCCTCATGGTTAAAATGCAGTATGGAGCAGGTTCTTACATTAAACAATTTCCCCATTTGTGTTTTCCTATCAGTGTTATTTCACTCACGAGAAAAGTAGAAACTAAGTTAAACACACTAAAACTTCTCAAGAACATCTGAGAAAACAACTCAAAAAGAGGCCATATCACCTCATAGACCTGATCTGGTCTTGGATGCTGCTTTTTGGGACCAACCATCATAAAAAAAATAATAAAAAAAAAAACTATCCTACATTGAGCTTGTAACAGAAGTTGGTTTTCTATCACTATGGCTTCTATCGCCACAGCGAATGAACGGTTACCATTTCTTCTGGTCCTCTGCATCTTCCTCTTTCACATCCACCAGCTCTCTCCTCTCTCACTGCATCCATAATCCTCCTCTTTGGCCTTCCTCTGTCACTAATACGCAAGTAAATTACAAATGTTGGGCGCAGTTACAAGAAAAAGCAGAGCTGATAACACAGCATGCCGCCAGGTCTTTCATTCATTCAATCTATTCCAGCACACAAAGATGGAAAGGTGGAGGAACCTCCTGAATAGGCTGCCAGTCCATCAAAGGGAAGACAAACACACACACACACCCACACACACACCCACACACGCACACACACACTCAGACTCACCTTGGGCCAATTTAGCATCTCTGATGCACCTGACATGCACGTCTTTAGACTGTGAGAGAAAAACCGGATGCAGACATGGTGAGAACATGCAAACTCCACACAGAAAAAGAACTGGTTGCCAATCAAGCCCACCACCTATTTGCTGTGAGGTGACCGTGGTAACCACTGTGGCACCTGTAAGCTCGTGAAGAGGGCAAGTCCTTACCCCTAGTAACTACATGTGCCTTACCAAACGCATCAGTGCGCGTGAGAGCTATAGACAGGTGCCAGAAATTCAGTCTCGGCCCCATAATAAAAACACTTTTTGTACCAACTCACTCTCACACACACACACACACACACACACACAGACACATTATTGCTCCAGACATGTCGGGATGTTTTTGTCTCTTACCTACATAAGGCTCGTCCTTGCTGTCTGATGTTGCATTGCATCATACTGACCCAAATTCCCTCACTGTATTAACCAACCCTCCGCTTCACTGGACTTTCACTCCCAGAGTCTTCAGTTGTTTAATAAGAGGATCTTTGGTCTTTGGTCATTTACACAGAGAGTGTCTGGACATTTATTCAAAGTGCTTAGTTGTTTACTATTAGCATCTTTGGTCTTCTCCTCAGTCAATTTACATTAGTGCTACCTTTTTGCTAGATTTCTGCTTCCCAAAAAGCAGATGCAGGTGTAAATGTAAGACATTTAACTTTGAAAAAAACATTTTTAGTGACACAACACACTGTGAAACTCCAGCATCTACATTGCCAAGGGAAGAGTGGGCTAGATTTGGAGTCATGTGAAACTGAGTGATAATTTTGAGGATTCTGAGGACAAAACGTATCAACACCAGTGACTCGGAAACAACTGAAATGCCAAAGTGGAAAAAAAAACAGAGTTGCTGCAGGCAACATTCTCTATAAATGGTTTATTCCCATGTAAACCTGTCTCTTCATCAGTAACTATGGTGACCATTTGGATTGAACAAGTCAGACAAGCTAAAGATTCTTCAAATGCAACAAAAAAACTTAAAGAAAACATTTTCATATCATTTCAGCTGTGCTTTCAAAATGTGTGGTAATCATACACTTTGTTTATTCCCATTATCGCAGTTATACCAGTATATACATGGGTTTTAGAAAAGCATTTAAATAATTACTTTGTAATTCAAATATACCAAATTCTTTTTAAACTGGCTATTTTAACATCAGCCTGAGTTCTGTGTTCAGCGCTCTCCCTTTGTTTAGGACTCAGACTCCGTTGTCCATCTGAGACTTTCCTATAATTACATGGGACTCTTTCACAGACCCTGAGTATTGATTCAATTCTTCAGTTGCTTGTTTCTACGTCGTGTAGTCAGTGCTCCTTATGGCATAACAGCATGTTTTCTTTTTATTTACCATATATAAACTAGGTTTTATTATTTTTAACAGAAAGTCTTGTATGAACATAAATGAGTAGCATGTAGAAGTCATGCAAGTTCTCGAAGCTGAGGTGTTGAAAGTATGAAAAATGGTGAATGTGAATGGATCTGAGCCACTTTGAAGTCACTGTGATGGCTAGATGACTGGATAAGAGCTTCTCAGAAACAGCATGTGTTCTGGGATGTTCCCAGTACAGTGGTTAGTGCTTACCAGAGGTCCCAGGAAGAAACATTGGACAGGTGACAGTGTGAATGGGCTCCAAGGCTCATTGATGCACATGGGGATGGAGAGCTAGCACAACTGGTTTCAGCCAACATAAAAGTTGCTGAAAACGTGGTGGCAAGTGTGAAGTGCGAGTTTGAAGCTCTGGACATCGTTCTGTTTGGGCCTGGCAATTCAATGAAGCTGTGCGACAGACAAACCGATCCAAATCATGGAGGAGCAACTTCTCAACTCACAGGACTTAAAGGTACTGCTGTTTGGCTTCTTGCTTCATGCTGCGAGAGAAGAAATTTGCTAGAATATATTTGTTACAGAATCTGATCCGAATATTCTCTTGTTCCTTGCATGTATGATTTGGGATTGAAGCAGGAAGATGCAGAGGATCGGAAGAAATGGAGACAGTTGATCCGCTGTGGCGACCCCTAAACAGGAGAAGCCGAAAAAGAAAAAGAAGAAGAAGATATATGATTTGGGATTGGATCTGGGTGATGCCTAGCCTGTGTCCTGCCCACATACACTAGAACACATTCTGTATCACTGCCTAATTGTGGCTGCTGTGCTTGTACACATGTCCTTGCACAACTGTTCCAAACACTCTGACACGCACCATTTGGAGAACAGAAATAACACTCGCCCACTGCACCGCTGGAGACTTTAAATAATTCACACTGTCTATTCAACTCACAAATCTTCTATTAATAACCACTGATAGAGAAGGGGGGGGGGGGGGGGGTGGAGAAAAGAGAGGAACTGATTTTGGTAGAGAGAAAGAAGAAAAAAAGGGAGAAAGAGAAGGAAAATGGAGAGTGAGACACCAATAAAAGAAACGGAGAGTGAGGGAGCAATTGCGAGAGAGAGGGAAAGAAATGAAAACAAAAATGAACGAGGCGTAAACGAAGACAAAAAGCAAGGGGAGAAAAAAGCAGAGAACAAAAAGTGAGAGGAGGAGACTGAGAAAGAAATAGACAGATGGGGAGAGAGAGAGAGAGAGAGAGAGAGAGAGAGAGAGAGAGAGAGAGATCTGTTTTATACTATAGGGCATGAATGGCTGAAGAGGAAGTTGTGTATTTAAAGCATGTCCCCTTTCTGCGGCCTTTCTATTCTTCACAAAAGGAAGTGACTCATGTTGATTTCACTCTTCGTGCCACGAGGCCGTTTTTGAGCTGTAGTGACAACTGCTGTACTGAATTTATTTGATTCAAAAGTGTACACGACTTCCTCGGCAATAAAATATGCTACATCACTATGTTTTATTTCCATTTGCTTTCTTTTGCCAACTTTATCAGTAACTTCTTTCTTGTCAATCCTCCTCGTACAGTTACAGACTGCAGGTCATCCGTTGAGGCCAAGTGTGTGATGCTATTTCCTAAAGATAGCAGGATTGTGATGTGGTGGACGATTCTGAACTTAAAATCTCAAATGAGATAAAAATCTCATCAATGTGAATCACGATAATAAACCAATACCAGCACCACACACTAGGGCTGAATGATCTGAATGTTATATGTTCTTTAAATGTGTCTTTTTTACCTTGAAACTTAACATGTACTTAACAGGTCAGAGCCCCAATTCAAAAAAGTCTTAGATTTTATTATTATGAAACTCCCCTGAAATGGACTTATCAGTATTGAAGAATGTAGGATGTGAACAAGCCTGCAGCCTTTTTGATTTAAAAACTGGACTTTAAAGCTCAGTACAATACAGATTCAATACGAAAAGATGAACTGTTCAGCACTGTTGTTGTAGTAGGAGTAGTAGTAGTAGCAGATGTACTAGTAGTAGCAGATGCACAAGACGTAGTAGTAGTAGTAGTAGTAATAGTAGTAGAAGATGTACTAGGGATCAAGTCCCTGTTCAGGCAAGCTGAAGACTTTGGTTCTCATTAGTGAAGACTTATTGGGGTGGCGGTGGTCTAGTGGTAGGGTACTTGCCTACGGACCTCTGGATCAAGAGGTCCCTGGTTCGAATCCCACCTCTAGCACTACCACCACTGGGTCCCTGAGCAAGACCCTCAACCCTGAGCTGCTCCAGGGGGACTGTCCCTGTAATTAGGACATGTAAGTCGCTCTGGATAAGAGCGTCTGCTAAATGCCGTAAATGTAAATGTAAATGTAGTAGTAGTAGATGAACTAGAAGCAAAAGTAGTAGTAGTGATAGATGTAGTAGTAGTAGATGTACTAGAAGTAGTAGAAGTAGTAGTAGTAGTAGTAGCAGCAGCAGCAGCAGCAGCAGCAGATGTACTAGTAGCAGTAGAAGGTGCAGTAGTAGTAGCAGCAGTAGATGTACTAGAAGTAGTAGTAGTAGATGTACTAGAAGTAGCAGTAGTAGTAGTAGATGTACTAGAAGTAGTAGATGTACTAGAAGTAGTAGTAGTAGTAGTAGTAGTAGCAGCAGCAGATGTAGTAGTAGTAGTAGTAGATGTACTAGTAGCAGTAGTAGGTGCAGTAGTAGTAGCAGTAGTAGTAGTAGTAGTAGATGTATTAGAAGTAGCAGTAGTAGTAGTAGATGTACTAGAAGTAGTAGATGTACTAGAAGTAGTAGTAGTAGTAGAAGTAGTAGATGTACTAGAAGTAGAAGAAGTAGTAGTAGTAGATTTACTAGTAGTAGAAGTAGTAGATGTACTAGAAGTAGTAGTAGTATTAGATGTACTAGAAGTAGTAGTAGTAGTAGTAGCAGCAGCAGATGTAGTAGCAGTAGTAGGTGCAGTAGTAGTAGTAGATGTACTAGAAGTAGTAGATGTACTAGAAGTAGTAGTAGTAGTAGAAGTAGTAGATGTACTAGAAGTAGTAGTAGTAGTAGTAGTAGATGTACTAGAAGTAGAAGAAGTAGTAGTAGTAGATTTACTAGTAGTAGTAGTAGTAGATGTACTAGAAGTAGTAGTAGTAGTAGATGTACTAGAAGTAGTAGTAGTAGCAGCAGATGTACTAGAAGTAGTAGTAGTAGTAGTAGCAGCAGCAGCAGATGTAGTAGTAGTACTAGTAGCAGCAGCAGCAGCAGCAGATGTAGTAGTAGTACTAGTAGCAGCAGCAGCAGCAGCAGATGTACTAGTAGCAGTAGTAGGTGCAGTAGTAGTAGCAGCAGTAGATGTACTAGAAGTAGCAGTAGTAGTATTAGTAGTAGTAGTAGATGTACTAGAAGTAGTAGATGTACTAGAAGTAGTAGTAGTAGATGTACTAGAAGTAGTAGTAGTAGTAGTAGTAGTAGTAGTAGCAGCAGCAGATGTACTAGTAGCAGTAGTAGGTGCAGTAGTAGTAACAGCAGTAGATGTACTAGAAGTAGTAGTAGTAGTAGTAGTAGATGTACTAGAAGTAGTAGATGTACTAGAAGTAGTAGTAGTAGAAGATGTACTAGAAGTAGTAGTAGTAGTAGTAGTAGTAGATGTACTAGAAGTAGAAGAAGTAGTAGTAGTAGATTTACTAGTAGTAGTAGTAGATGTACTAGAAGTAGTAGATGTACTAGAAGTAGTAGTAGTAGTAGTAGTAGTGGATGTACTAGAAGTAGCAGTAGTAGTAGTAGTAGATGTACTAGAAGTAGTAGATGTACTAGAAGTAGTAGTAGTAGTAGAAGTAGTAGTAGTAGATGTACTAGAAGTAGAAGAAGTAGTAGTAGTAGATTTACTAGTAGTAGAAGTAGTAGATGTACTAGAAGTAGTATTAGTAGTAGTAGTAGATGTACTAGTAGAAGTAGTAGTAGTAGATGTACTAGAAGTTGTAGTAGTAGTAGCAGTAGTAGTAGCAGCAGCACTAGTAGCAGCAGTAGATGTACTAGAAGTAGCAGTAGTAGTAGTAGATGTACTAGAAGCAGTAGATGTACTAGAAGTAGTAGTAGTAGTAGTAGAAGTAGTATATGTACTAGAAGTAGTAGTAGTAGTAGTAGTAGTAGTAGATGTACTAGAAGTAGAAGAATTAGTAGTAGTAGATTTACTAGTAGTAGAAGTAATAGATGTACTAGAAGTAGTAGTAGTAGTAGTAGTAGTAGTAGATGTACTAGAAGTAGAAGAAGTAGTAGTAGTAGATTTACTAGTAGTAGAAGTAGTAGATGTACTAGAAGTAGTAGTAGTAGTAGTAGTAGTAGTAGTAGATGTACTAGAAGTAGCAGTAGTAGTAATAGTAGTAGTAGATGTACTAGAAGTAGAAGTAGTAGTAGATTTACTAGTAGTAGAAGTAGTAGTAGTAGTAGATGTACTAGAAGTTGTAGTAGTAGTAGTAGAAGCAGCAGCAGTAGTAGTAGTAGTAGTAGTAGTAGTAGTAGTAGTAGTAGATTTACTAGTAGTAGAAGTAGTAGTAGTAGATGTACTAGTAGTAGTAGTAGTAGTAGTAGTAGAAGCAGCAGCAGTAGTAGTAGTAGTAGTAGATTTACTAGTAGTAGAAGTAGTAGTAGTAGATGTACTAGTAGTAGTAGTAGTAGTAGTAGTAGTAGTAGTAGCAGCAGTAGTAGTAGTAGTAGTAGAAGTAGTAGTAGTAGATGTACTAGTAGTAGTAGTAGTAGTAGTAGTAGTAGTAGCAGCAGTAGTAGTAGTAGTAGTAGTAGTAGTAGATTTACTAGTAGTAGAAGTAGTAGTAGTAGATGTACTAGTAGTAGTAGTAGTAGTAGTAGTAGTAGTAGTAGTAGTAGTAGCAGCAGTAGTAGTAGTAGAAGTAGTAGTAGTAGCAGTAAAGCCAAGTGTTTAAAGGTTTGGTGACTGGCTTTACGTCACTCAGATGAAGTACGCGTTTGCCTTTTCCCTTCCAGCGTGGTGCTGTGTGATCAGGGAAGTCCCAGCTAGAGGGGGAACAAACATTAAGGGGGATATAATAAAAACAGTGCCACTTATATTACATCAAAGCTCAGAAGTGGCTCACAGCTCATCATATACTTTCACAGGGGACAACAAGACCTGCATTTACATGACATCTTGTGACTTCTCAAAGTGCCCTAAGCGTGATGGAAAGAGACTGAGAGAGTGCTATGGAATAATTGACTAAGAGCATGAGGAAGAAGCACTGCAAGGAACCCGAATCTAAAAGGATAAAAGTCTTCTCCTGCACCAACAGTGAAATACAGTGCAGTATTTTGTTCACATTGTACTTTTCTAAACAACGCGACTTTATGAAGCAAGCCCTGTCAGAGTTGGGCTAGACTCCAGCACCGTCCCTAATCAGGGCAAGCGGCTAAGAAAATGAGTGAACGAGAGAGAGAATGCGAAATCATCTGATGGCCTGCTCTGGCGACCCCTAATGGCAGCAGCTGAAAGAAGAAGAAAGAAGCAGCACTTCTTCCGTTCGTCCTGCGTGACTTTTCCGTGCAATGATACACACGCAACGCCTGTTCTCAAACATTCCTTCCTTTATCTCTGCATTAAATATTCAGTTCGGACCCCTCCCTCCTTCCCCTGATATACTCGTGTGCCTAACAGTCGTGTTTACTCCTTCTTCTTGTCCCATTCATTTCACTATCTTACCAACAAAGTGAAAGTGAAGTGAAAGTGACTACATGCCATGGTGAAGTACAGCACACGGTGAGACACCAACGAAATGCAGCCTCTGCATTTAACCCATACGCACGCGTGCAGGAGGGGGGCAGCTATTTAAAGCACCCAGGAAGCAGTGATGGGGATGGTACCTTGCCCAAGCATACTGCAGGGCAACCTTTTGGTCTGGGATTCAAACCCATGAAACGTCTGATCCTGGGGCCTATTCCCTTACCACTAGGCCAACGCTGCTTCAATCATTCTCTGCATTTAACCCTTACACATGCGTTGCAGCAGGGGACTGCTATGGCCAGTGGCCAGGGAGCAGTGATGCAGCGGTACCTTGCTCAAGGGTACCATAGGGCAACCTACTGGTCTGGGATTCGAATGCACAACCTTTTGATCCCTAACCACTAGGCCACCGCTGCCAACAGAATATAGCTGAAGTGAACTAATGAGCCACGATCTACACTCCATATCTTTTCAGTCAGCTGCACTGCTTGCGCAGGTGCACTGCGGAGTTTACAGGTACAGAGCCAAGTTTGTATCTCTCTGCATCATGTGTCCTCCCTCTTTACCCCCTTCATCAGAGGTCAGAACCCCACAGGACCACTAGTGGGCAGCTATCATTTATGTGGGTGACCTTTCTCAGCACAGCCTTAGATCACCACACACTTAGACATGCTAGTGTGTGTAGATGTGCTTTTCTTCGCCTAATTCTAATCTCAGGAACAAAGAGTATAGAAGAGTCTTCTCTCTGGTCTGCCACAGTCATAAATCCAGTTTCCTAAAACACACACACACACACACAGCGAGCGCTGATGTTGGGCCTGGCAGTGTTAAAGCAGTCTGTCAGAGACAGCAGTGAAAGGGCAGAGCACGAGGACGGCAGAGAAAAGGTCAAAGGTTTTTTGCAATAATGTATACTATTATTATTATTATTGGTGTACAGTCGATCTTCAAAACAAACAGAGAGACCGAGAGAGAGCGAGCGAGCGAGCGAGAGAGAGACCGAGAGAGAGAGAGACCGAGAGAGAGAGAGCGAGAGAGAGAGAGAGAGAGCGAGCGAGCGAGAGAGAGAGAGACCGAGCGAGAGAGAGACCGAGAGAGAGCGAGCGAGCGAGAGAGAGAGAGCAAGAGAGAGAGAGAGAGAGAGAGAGAGAGAGAGAGCGAGCGAGCGAGAGAGAGAGAGATAGATATAAATATTAGATTATCAAACGTTATAAAAATACCTACTCTGAGTCATCCTCAACCCACTGTCTCCTGATGGGGTGATGTTCAGGTGTCACACACACACACACACACACACACACACACACACACACACACACACACACGTGAGGTACTGAACAGTATGCCACAGTGAATGTTAATTAGCAAAGCCCCAGCCAGCTGATGTTAGCACTAACGCTAACAGGAGATGCATCATTTCCCCACTGAAACACTCCAGAAACATGATGATGATACACTCTTAACACAACTGTGGCCTTTATGACTCAATTACTTCCATGAAAGTTTCTTTTGTTGACGGATCAGCAGGTATTAATTGGCTCCAAATTTTCCGGCAGGCCATTCGAAAATGTCTAAGCCCATTTCGGTTTGGGATTTTACATTTTTGAAAGCTTCATTATTGCTCACTTAAGTTCAATTAGAACAAGTTTAATGGTCTTTCAAAACCATCAGAAAAGTCGACTGAATAATTAATTTGTAAATGACTGAATATCAACGATTATTACAAAAGAGCTCAAAGCCCTAATTATAATAAATAACACTTTCAGATTACACTCAATGACGTTTACTAATTTTTCAATTCTTTTGAATCTTTTAACATTTTCGGCAAGTTGTTGTTACGGAGTGCATTTTTCTAACTTTCATTTATGTAAAAATGGTTTGATTCCTTTCATTTATTAGCCAAACAGAAGGTTAAGGGGCTCTGGATCTCATGACTCATGAAACATGCATCATTGTCTAGAACTTAAAAGGTCATTGATTCAAGAACTCACTAGCATAGCATTAAATCCTTAAGGAGCGCACACACACACACACACACACACGCACACCGACAGATCAAGTGAATGATATTGATTATCTCAGCAAGTAAACAGTCAGTCTAAGATGTTAATGTGTTGGAAGCTGGAAAAATGGAAGTGTCAGGATCTGAGCTACTTTGAGGTCCAAAGACCACAATGCAGCACAGACTGCAGCTGCAGACTGACCCGTCCACATAAGAGGGCCGATAACAAGCATCAGAACTGGACCACATAATAGAGTAGATAACCTGGTTTGGGGAGGAGGTGGGAACAGGATGCACCATGGGAAGAAGGCAAGCTGGCAGAGCCAGTGTGTTTCTCTGGACCATGTTCTTCTGGGAAACCTCACCACTTGGCCTTTATGTGGTAACTTTGACACAAAGCACTTTCGTCAGCACTACTGTTGGCCAAGTAAAGCCCTTCAAGCCAGGTTCCTTAATGGCCTCTTTTAACAGCACACACAGTCCCACCTAGCAACTCCAATCCACCTGATGTTCATGTGTTTGGAGTGTGGGAGGAAACTGGAGCTCCCAGAGGAAAACCACACAGACACGAGGAGAACATGCAAACTCCACAGGCCGCCTACCCACTGCAGCACCAGCGATCTAACCATCGCAGAAACAAGCGTTGTGACTCATGATCCTCTTCATGATCCTGAAACAGCTTTATTGCTTTAATGCTGATCTTTTAATGGTATCTTTTAATGGCGTCCTGTTCTAGCTAACATCAGTTATCAGTACAAACCAGCGCAACCTTGCCTCTCTAACTTTGTCTCCAAAACGTCCAACCTGAGCTGTCCCTCTAATGTACTCATTTCTAATCCTGTCCATCCTCCTCACACCCAACAAAAATCTCAGCATCTTTAACTCTGACACCTCCAGCTCCGCCTCCTATCGTTTCATCAGCACCACCATCTCCAGCACATACAACATAGCTGGTCTCACTACTGTCTCTCCATCATATCAGCTAATTCTCTCCCTTTACCAGTCAACATTCAAGGATCCTACCCTCACTTCCCTTCTTCCTTCTTTCTCTCCTCCTCCCTCTGGACATGCCTTCCTCCTTCTCTTCTTCTTCTTTGGCCAACAGTAGCCCAGTTTCCACCTGCACCCTGTAGGCTAACAGCACTGGTGGCGGTCGTTGTTAACCCGGGCCTCGACCGATCCGGTATGGAAGTCTGTTTCTGTGTATTGATTTGGCAAAGTTTTACACCAGATGCCCTTCCTGACGTAACCCTCCCCATTTATCCAGGCTTGGGACCGGCACGGAGAAATGCACTGGCTTGTGCATCGCTAGAGGCTGGGATAGCTTTTTTTTTTTTTTTTTTTTTTTTTTTTAAATGCCTTACATTCATTTCCAAACCTGGAATAAAGCAAAACACACTTTACATAACCCCAATGCTCTCCAAGGATTTTTTTTTTTTTTTTTTACAGACAGAAACACTGATTGAAAAGAGAATGAGAACGCATTTATGTTTTACTGCACACACAAAAAGCATAAAAATGTTTTTTCGTTTAGGACACTAATTCAACTATAATGCCTGGACACAGAGCACAGCTCTTAAGTATATTTTGGTTGTAAGGGCTTTTTTAAGTGTCAACTCTGCCTCCACACACAAACACACACACATACACAGGGGATGACATTTATTAATTAAATATGGTCTTATGCTGCAGGACATCATCTCATCTCCAGACTCTAATAATTACAATGGCATTTAACTTGATGATGAGATGACCTTACTGCCTAGATGAAATCTCCTCAGCCAGACAGAGAGAGCTGAAAACAGAGACAGAGTGTAAAAAAAAAAAAAGATTGGTAGATAGCTATAGTGAAATGAAGAAGGGAAAAGTGAATGGCAGCTCTTCACAGTCTATCAATCCAGTCCACCCACACCATCAGCATTGCCGTGCTGTTCTGTTAAAAACAATGGAAATTATTACAGCTTACTGCTTCAGCAGCAGCTGGTAGACATGAGGACTGACCTCTGAATTGCTCCTTTAAGTGTGTGCAGTTTAAAAGGAAACAGCTTCACTCTTTCCCCAAATGTAGTCAACTAGTCAAGACCAATTTGCTTTAATGTAAAAAAATATCAATGTCGCCCACACCCCACCAATGATGACTGAACACATACCTGCAAGTGGTTTCTGAAAGGGCTATTACTAATACTAAGCATATTAGCACACATTTGTGCGGTTCTAGATAGCGCACATCTGTTATCAGTGTCAGAGACCACATTAGCAAGTGTGTCAGTCTGTTGAACATCTCCACACACTTTATTGAGCCTTTGTGTCAACCACTGAAGCCAAACAAGTACATTTTAGATAGCACATCTTGGTTGTCCAATGGGGTTAAATAAGCTTTTTTTGGCTAAAATATTGCTTTAAAGCATTCCTAAGCAGTGCGTCAAACCAAATTCAGTCCTAGTTATTGACTCCACCTGTTAACCTGAAAACGAAGCAAAGGAATTAAATGATTGTTTTCAACAACAAAAAGCTCTACTGGTTCCAAAAGAACCAGCAGTAATGATGGAGGCCTGCCGTTTGGAAGGGACATGTTAAGTCTGCTATGCTGTACTGAGCTGACCTGGTAAAAAAAAACTTAAAAGTGACACACTAGAAACTGGGCAATCCCCAGGGCCTTGCACGGTGCCTGAGGGCACTGTGGGACGCCGGAGTCATTTTGTGCTGGGCTCGATCATTTGTATGACACCTGAGGGGAACTGGGAATAGGGCGGATATTTTGCTTGCTCACTCTCTCTCCTTATATGTCAGAAAAGTGAAGACATCTACTGATGAGCTAGCAGGAGCAGGAGCAACCAAATTCAAAAAGGATGAAACTCCATGTGCAAACTAATGTGGGAAACATTACAAGTGCGATTGCTGGTTCTACTTCCTCATCAGACTGCCATGTCCAGTCTGTTGCAACATTCTCGAGCAGTTTAGAGGAGGACGCATTAACGGCCTCTTTTTAGGACCCCTTAGCTTGTACTCCCACTAACTGGTCACTTTATTGGAAACAGCTACCCTGTACTTATCTTCACTGGCCACTTTACTAGAAACAGCGCTGTGTTTTTACTAACTGGCCACTTTATTAGAAACAACTACAGTGCACTTAACTTTACTGGCCACTTTATTAGAAACAACACTGTGTTTTCACTCACTTTTTGTGGCCTTTGTCAAAAAGGAAAAAAAAAAAAAAGCAGCTTTATCAGAAACACAGAACTTGTACACTTCCTCAGTGGCCACTTTATCAGAAACACAGAACTTGTACTTTCTTACACTGGTGACATTTAGTTTTTCTCTATTGGGGAGCATGGTGACAAACCTGTAAACGGGCATTCTGTCGAATAAAAACAAAATCAAAAGCAAGAAAAGGTCAGTTAGAACTTGAAGCGTCTCCAGGCTTGTTTTTAACTGTTGATAACTCATGAAAAGCACACACTGAACAAAGATGTGCAATCAATCCATCTTCCTACTAAGTCCTCAATGCATGTAAATAACTACACACAATAGGATAAAGAAATGAGAAATATCTTTTTACAATTGCAGCTAAGCCACTGATAGCTTCTCATTTAAGACTCTGAAAACAAACCCGGCTATGATGAGAAAGTACATATAAGAATTAAAGATTGAAGCTTTAAGAGCCGGCACGTTGTAGTGTAGAGCATCTTCACTGGTATTTTAAGAAAAAACAAACCAAAAAATGCCTCTGTGCTATAATTGTTGAGGACCCACAATGCACTTTTGTTCTGAGACAGCAAAGTCCCTGTGCACTCGTGCACGACCAGGGCGATCAATAAAACAAGAGCAGCAAGTGTTCATCCAGTAGGACAAAGAAAGAAAAAAACATGTTGAGGGATTTAAAAAAGGCTCTTGCATTCATGGAGGTATAAGACAAAATTTAGAGCTTTTTTTTTTTTTTTTGCTTGCTTGCCTGTTAAACCAAAAAAAAAAAAAATGAGCTCCATCAGTGGACCTCAGACAATAAAGATTGTTCAAAATGTACAAAACTAGTCCTGAAACTAGTTCTGAAGTATCTTCACTGAAAATTCAACAATGTACCAACTGGGGGCAGCAGTGACATAGTGGCTAGGGAGTTGTCCCAGGATTGGAAGGTCATGGGTTACTTGTGGGAGCCTTGAGCAAGGTACCACCCCCATCACTGCTCCCCGGGCACTGGCCATGGCTGTCCCCTGCTGCATGTGTGTGTAAAGGTTGAATGCAGAGAATGATTCTGGCAGTGGTGGCCTAGTGATTAGGGAGTTGGTTCCAGGATCAGAAGGTCGTGAGTTGAAATCCCAGAACAGTAGGTTGTCCCTGAGGTACCCCTGAGCAAGGTACCGTCTCCATCACTGCTCCCTGGGCGCTTTCAATAGCTGCCCCCTGCTGCGCGTGTTTGTATCACGTTGCGTCTCACTGTGTGCGGTGCTGTGTATTCACAAAGATAAGTAGTCGCTATCACTCTCACTTTTTCATTTGACTGTGATCAAAAATCCTTTATGAAAGAATTATATTTTTGGAACTGGTGCACAGCAGGAACTATAAGAGAAGATATTTGTGGGCGGAGCATGGAAGGTCCAGAGAAGGATGCTTTTTCCAGTTCGACAGATTTCAAGCAGTTCTGCAAAGCAGCCAGAGTGAACTGAGAATGAAATGCACAACTGCACTGGTTCCTCAAAACAATGCATTCCTTCTCATTCAGAACCATCACACACACTTGATTATTATCGATTAATTCTGCTCTAGTGAGAGCTTTTTTGTGACTCTTGATAGAAGAGCGCGGAGATCTGCTGTTTAGCAAAAACACAGACTGACGAGGCCGTGAGGATTCCTGCTCATTTAGTAAGCCACAGTAATGAGGAAGGAAGTTGCGAATATAAATCCTTGATTGGCTGTGCTTGTCCTGTTTCATTCTTTGAAAGTGAAGTGAAAGTGACTAAGTGCCATTGTGAAACAGCACCGCACACAGAGAACCACTACAACATGCATTCACTGTATGTACCCACACACAGCGTGCAGATGGGGGCAGTCATATCCAGCACCCAGGGAGCAGTAATGGGGGACTCTACCTTGCTCAATGATACCTCAGGACAATTATATCGTTTCCCATTACAGTATAACCACTATAACCAGTACAGTTTAGCACAGCAACCCGTAATCAATTTAAAATCTACATTTAAACATATTTTTTAGATTTTATCTGCCAATGCTGATATGGTTCTGGTATTCTTGTTCATCGTTAGCGTGGGATTTCTAGCTGGCTGTGTGTAACATTTACAGAGCCTAATAGCTTAACGTTCATCATCAGGAAATGATGAAACAGAACATTGTAGTCAGTTCACTTCGTATCCCGCTTTCTTTATTTGAAAGACAATTGCCTATTACAATCCCGATGCCCCTCCGCTTTCACACCTGGGTTCACAGCTCTTCGCTGATTCTATTCATTTGCTGTTGTCATATTGAACAGGACTGACCTTTAAGACGCCACCAACTTGTCTCTGTAATTTTCTCCTGGTTTTATATTAAAGCATTGCATTGAAAACACTGACAAATGAAACCGCAACTCTGAAAATTGCCTGCCTTCCTAAAGTGTGTGCCAGACTTCTGGAGGTTTAAAGCAATGTCCGAGAAAAAAACCATGTGATCGACTCGTCGTCAGATTGAGTGGTAAAGACGGGATCATTTGAAATAATCTATTATAAGAAAGGATATAAGCAATACACCCCCCCACCCTGCACTGCCGATATTTAGAAGACATGCACGGTCATGTTCAACCCAAAAGATTCTCACCAAGATGCACAACTGCCTGAGCCCTTTCCCTGCGGACCGTGTGCTCAGTTTCGATGGGTTGGTTTCTCCAGAGGAGAGCCGTTGTGGGAAAAGGTCATTTATGAGATTGTGGTTTACTATTTACAGCAAACACAACAGCAAAAAAACAGCAGCACAGCACTGCTAGCCTAATGGAAATGTAAAGGTCAGCACAAAGACTGTCTGTCTGTGTGTGTGTGTGTGTGTGTGTGTGTGTGTGTGTGTGTGTGTGTGTGTGCACATAGACAAAAAAAAAACAAATAACTCTAAGACCAGTTCTTAGAAGAATTTTGGGAGTAAAATGCCACCGTCCTGCCACTGTTATCTAACCAAGCCACAAACAAACACACACTCACAGATCTCAGGCTCCACTTCAGAGATCACTTAGATAAGAAAGAGGTACATGCACTGCACAGTCACACACACACACACACACACACACACACACACACGCACGCGCACATCACCTAATTTAATGCAAGTTCATTACAACTGTATTCGGAACAACAATATGCCACAGTTGCATTATTGATCTGTAAATACTGGGACAGTCCCCCCTGGGTCCAACCGCTTGGTCCATAGGCGAGTATCCTACCACTGGACCACCAGCTCCCAGTAAACAGGGTAAATGTTCCCTAAAAGGTTTAACATGTTCCATGAGGAACTGTTTTAAAAAATGTTTCTTAAATCTGTTTGTTCCAGATGAGGTGGCATATTTTTTTTTTACCTTGGCAAATCTTTGTGCTTCTCCAGTAAGAATACTCTGACCATTTCCCCAAAAATCTTAATAAAAAAAAAAGACAACAGGCAGCACCGTCACAAAGTTGAGCTTCCTTTCTGAGTTGCCCCAGTTCTCCCAGCACCTTTTGTCATGCACCTACCCAGAAAATGGTGGATGAAGTGAACCCAGCCAGTTCTCTTTTTTTCCCCACTCCATCCCTACAGAGCACTCCGTACACTCCGAGACAGAAAGTGACTGATATCAACCTAAACCCAGACTAAGCCCACTCCTTCCCTCTGGCCCTCGTCCACGACAGGAACTTAGCCTCCAGCTACTCCCAGACCAATTTTTTTTCCCCCACCTCTAGTTGAGATTTATATTTCGGAACTCAATTGAGTCTGCTGCAGATAAACTTTTCTAATGTCCCTCGTCAGTGAGTGCATTCAGCCTGGTGAAATTTTACATTTAAATAATGTAGGATACACTCCATATTGCATCTCTTGCAATAAACGAAAATAATGAATAAT